>VWZV01007156.1:715282-1018722 GCA_013397155.1 Irena cyanogastra | reverse complement strand
TATACACATATAAAAATATATTTTATATATTTAATACTATTTTTGTTGTTGAAATAGTGGCAAAGATGAAAAGAGGGGTAGCTTTTTTGATTGGATTGGTTTTCTTCATAGCAGCTTCCTAATGCCAAGTATGAACAGACTGGGAACAAACCAGATGGTTTTCCAACCAATTTATAGTTGATAATGCAGCGTGTTCTATTTTTTCCAAGGCATGAGAGTGATGTGTTTTTCCATCACACTGTTCTCCTGGGCCAGTGGTTATGATCGATGGGGAGACTGGGAAAAAACCTGTTGAAGCAGCACCAAGGAGCTCTGCAGGAGGTCCTAACCTAGAGATGATCTTGTTGCTGCCATGAACATAAACTCAGTGTATGGTCAGTTGAATTGGCATTTCAGAAGACAGTGGGGCTTTTGTATCAGCCAGACAAGCACAGGACTTTCCTCAGGTGTTTTTTCCTCCCTGCAGTCAGTGTTGGGTCTCGTGCTTGCAAGGCCGCGGCCTCTTAGAGCAAATACATTGCATTCCTGAGCCACTCTCCTCCAGGAGTTCCAGTGAGCCAATGCAGCCTCCCCGTTTGCAGCAGAATGCCTCCTTAACCTGAAATGACACGGCTGGCTCTGCTGGGACATACAGAGAAGGGCTGGGTTTGGGAGTCACTTTTCTGACTTGGCATGCCCACATCAGCAGTCCTGCTCCTGCTGTTTATGTTCAGCCTGTAGTGCTGCATGGCCTCAGCTGTTCCTCAAGGCTGTGCCCAAGGACTGGTGGGAACTGAGACAGCTGGAATACCAGTAGATTTGTTTAATGCTTGCGTGCATTTGAACTGGATACACTGGGTGATCTGGTTAAAACAGCAAAACCCCTAAGTGTTGTTTATGCCAGCTGGGAAAGAGGCCCTTTACAGGACTGTGGTGAGATTGTAAAGAAAAGCTTGTGTGGAGACAATTTGTGTGTGAAAGCCCATAAAAAGTAGCATGGGCAGAGTCAGCATTTCTTACATTTAAATTGTAGGTGGCTTGAAAGCATATTACAGGCTGCTTGTTGCTGTTTGGCTTTAAACCTTAGTCAGATGTCTGTGCAGTGCTAATATAAATTAAATCTATCCATAAATAAATGTCTAATAACATTTCAGTGCATAGTTACTTCTTTTTCTGTAATATATAATGATTTCCAAGAATTATCTGGACTCTGATAGTAGGAGTGAATGCTGTAGTATATAATGTGAAGTTTGGGCTTGCTGAATCATGTATGTCCCCTTGAAAATAGCCTTAAAACCTATTTTAAAATCGTTCTCCTTGGCATACTGTTTGACAGTAAATATTTCTGTGGTTAAAATCTAGAAGTGGTACCTCTAGGTGAGACCCTAGATTTGGACATTGTACTGCATCTTCATGAACATTTACTGAACTTAGGGAACTTGGAGTGCACAAGTATTTCCAAGTATCTGGCTAAACATAGTACTAAGCGCACAATCCTGTTTCCATGCAGTTGCACAACGTTCAAGTTTATATAAAGGTAGCTTTCCTACAAGCTAAATTTTGGTTGTGTGGCTATTTTAGTCCCTAAAACAGAAACAAAATTGCAGTTTTAAGTAAGAAATGAATCTCCCTCCTAGCAGTTAGCAAAATGATTGTGTATGGTTTATCTTCTATGGGAAAGAAATTCTAGGCTTCTCACTGTGTATAGTTTTGAGGAGAGAATGGCAGAGATAATGAGTGACATTCTTTAAATGGCAAATTTCTCAGCCGTTTACTTTCACAGGTAATACAGTAAGGTTTGATTTAAAAAGAAAAATGAAAAGCAGCCACCCCTTGCCCACCCTTAGTCCTTAGTGCATCTTCTTTCCCAGCCTCTCCTGGTGCTAAGAAGTCCCCAGCCTTGATGTTTGGGCTAATGTGTATGCTTTATTTTTAAGGTAGTATGTCACAGCATCATTAAGGTTGAAAAAAGACCCCTTAAGCTTGAGTCCAGTTGTTGTTTACCCAGTAGATCTCACACAACTGAAAAAATTCACTGATAGTACCTAATAATCTAAAAATAGGTAACCATGCTTTTTAGTGTGTTGTGCATCAGTGTGCCTGCTGATGTCATGTGGTTGGCTCTGGAAATCTGGTGTGCACAAAGTGCTGTCAGAATATATTTTAAGTGATGGAGTTGAATGAGACTTAACTTCATACTATTTTAGTGCACTGTTGTAATTTGCTTTAGTGTTATGTTATTTTTAGTTCTTAAAGATGTTGCTGCTCTGTGCCCTCTTTGAATGGGTAGTGATGAAACTAGAAGTTGAGTAGCGTTATGTGAGAGCAGAAAGCCCTGTCCCATCTTGGGGAAAAAGTTTGAAAGTACTTATTTTCTAAATGGTTTTATTAATTTCAAAGCAATTATGGTGTTAAATTAAAAACAGACTCTTAAAATTTGTGTTGACTGACTTATTTCTCTGTCAAATTTTTATACAGCGCCAAAACAGTGAGTCATGAGTCTGCTTCTCTTGAAGGGAATGGGGAGTTAGCCATGGAGGCCTGCCAATTCTACAAACATATTTAACATTATTCAACAGTTGTTTGAATCTGAAATATATTGGTCAACTTATTTAATCATATTGTAGACAGATTTAGACTGACACAAATCAAAATATGCTTTAGACCCTTCCTAGCTGCAAAGCCAAGTGTTGTGTTTGGTTCTCAGCTTTCAAGAGAGAACTTTCTGCCTCTGGTGACAGTGCTTTTCATCTACTTTATTTGGGAAGCCTCAATTAAGTGTATCTGGGGGATTTTTTGTTTGTGTGTTCTGTGTGGTTGACTTTTTTTTTAAGTTTGAGGTAGACTTTGATATCAAAACTATTAGATAGTGTTATGTTGAACCTTAAGGGAGGAAACTATTACTGCTTTGAAGCACTGATATATCTTGGATGTCCTTATATAAATGCTTTTCTTTGCCTTTTTTTTTTTTTTTAGGGAATGCAGGTGGTTTAGACTTGAAGACATTGTCTGTATTCAGAGATATGCTGGATAAACTTCACTCTTTTTTGATTATCACTCTATTTAAGTCGGTGCACAGCTCTCTGTGTACATTTTTAGATTTGATCTCCGTTTTATTTTCCTGATAAGCAGTTAGATTAAGTTAATGGAAACTAGGGTTTCATAAGATTGAGGAACTGCAGCTGTATTTGCAGTGCCTTCAGTGACTCGGTTTTAAAACAGCACCTTTTTGTTAAACTGGCACAATTTTGAGAATAGGCACGTCCCACCTAACCTGGCTAGCAGCCTGGATAAATGACACTGTGTTGTGTTACAGAAGACAGAGTCTTTTTCCTTGCCATTTGTAAGCTGACTCAGCCTTCTCTTTGCCTTTGCAGATTTGAGACTTGCAGCTTTGCAAGCTGAGGTATAGGAGAGCAGAAAAGCTCATTAATGTTTAAGCACTTTTATCTCAGTTTAGTAACGGTGAGAGCTGCAGAACTTCAGCTGGAAGTGTGTTTTAGATCTTCCTGTTATGTCTGTCTTTAGCACTGGTTTCACCTTTGGAGATGCGTTTCTCCAATTGCCGTGCTTTCCTCAGGGCTCAGTCAAAGCCTCCATGCAAGGAACATGCCTTCTGCTGTCCCCATGTTGAGAATCAATACCATCTCCCCCTGGTTAATGCCTCTTGCTTGATAGTTTCAGAAGAGCTTCTCTATCCTGTTTCTTATTTGTTAGATGTATTCATCAAAGCCTAAGCATATCCCACGTGCACAGTCATTTCCTGAATTTCAGACTTGAGCAACTGCAGTTCTCTGTTTTTTCCTGTGCCATGTGTAAGAATTGATGAATCATCTAGACTTGTATGCACATTTCTTCAGCAATTCAAGAGCTGAAGAGCATTTCTTGGAGCCTATGGGTATGCATGGATTAAAGGAATGATACTTTAAAATGAACTTTGTGTGGTCCTGCTGCTGAGCACAATTAGAATTTAATGGTAAAGGGAGAGTACCAAACTAGATGTTCCTACAGGGAAAAATACCTGAGCTGGATTTTGCTCAGTAGCACCATGGTTGCATTCAAGCTGTTTGGATCCAAACTTCATGTGGCTGGTCTGGCCCTAGAGAGCTCAGCTGAATATGGCCACTGAACCAGCATGAAAACTGCTGCCTTCTGGCTTGTGTCGCTTTATTAGGATGTTTGAATGTTGTGAATGTCATGAGCAGGTAATGCCTCGTAAAAATGAGGACAGGAATAAAGCTATGACTTGAAGAAGAATTAACTGCTGGTTGGCAAAGCTTTTTCTGAAAATTGATCTGAAAAATCAGCATCTGATTGGCAAGTTAGAAATAAGCAATGTATGAAGGTATTAATAAGTCGTGCCGAACTTTTGATGGTACAGTATGTTATGTTGCTTGATTTTGTATGCTTATGAAATGTGGTTCTATCCAAAGCAAGTAGGAATCTTGTATTGGTCATTGCATTGAAAAGCCTGGGAAGGAGGGAGGTGGGTTGGGTTACTGAGCTCCCTAGAAGGTCATGGAAGATGTAATCCATGTACATAGCTGTGTCCTGATTCTATTAATAGTGTAGGCAGCTATGTCAACTCTCAGTTTTTCCTCTCTCCCTTCCTGTCTGAGTTCATTTTTCATCTCTGTTCTTAGTTCAGTTTGCCTTCACTTTGCTAAGCTTTCCAACTTTGCTGTTGAAACTTCACAGGATGCAAGAAAGGTTGACCTGTTGTCATCCTTGCCTTCAGTTGCTTGGGTTTTTTCCTGAAAGAGCAGCTTACTCTGTTCTTGCAAGAAGATGGCACAAATAGCAGGTGTATGCTGTACTCAGGGTTTATTAGTTTGGGGGGTGGGGAATTGTTGGTTTCTGTTTCCGTGTTTGGGGTTTTCTTTCCTTCACTCTGCATCTGGATGTTTACCATATCTGCAGAGAAAAATGCAAAAGAAAATAATGGTGCTTAACTCCTTTGCTAATGGACAAATCAAATGGCTGTAGTGTAATTTAATATTAGGAGAAAGGGCTTAAAGATCAGTGATTCAAAGCTGCTGCAACATGTCCGTTTTTTCTTTATTTTGGTTTCTAACTTAGAGATTCCTCTCCTCTCTTGAGGATGTACAATGCCTTGATTAATTTTTAAGGTGCTAAGCAGCAGTTTACTTTCCCCTTGCATGTTCTCCAGTTGATGATAACTGCAAGGCAGGAATTTTTAATAAGAAATCTTTGCAGGGCCTGATATTTCTCTCCAGCTTTTCTAGTTGCACAGTGTTGGTGTGTGTGAAAACTTGATTCTCTAGCCTTGCTTGCTAAACCATGGAGGATAACAGCAGGAAATTTTACTCGGATGGAAGCTAGTATAGAAATACTTTGACAGGAGTTTCTCCCTGTTGACATTTTTTTTCTGTTGCAAGTTTCTGTCTGTTATGGTGAAGGATTTGCAGAAGACTTATGAATCCAAGCCAAGTTGTACCATGCTAGCATGTGTAAGTCAGTAATCTTGATCCTACTCACAAAAGGTGATACTAAACCAGTCTTTTGTTCCTTTGATTTAACTGTTACTTTGTTCAACTTGTGAAAAATCATAGCATGATAAGTGCTTAAAATGAAATGTATTTCCTCAGAATTCTTGTTTGTCAGGGATGAATGATTTTTTAAAATAGAAATACATCACAGACCAAACAGGGCTGAGTAATTTTTTAATTTAATTTTATTTTTCTTTGGTTCTTCATTGCAGTGTTGTGTGAGGTTTTTTTCTCTCTTTGAATAATCTGTCAGATGTCCAATGCTAAGGATTTCTAGTGAAGTCTTTGTGAGCATATCTGATAAATTTTGGTAGGAAGTCATCGGTCTTGCATTTAGACATCTTGTTTTGCTCACTGAGATTTGCAGTTCCTTCAGCAAACAGCAAAAGTGACATCTCCTTGACTGATGCAGCTTTGATCTGAGCTTAACAATAAAGTTTAAATCTTAATATATTTATTTAATAAATTAATAGAACACACATCCTCTCCATGTTTGTGGTTTTGGAGGTTTTTTTCCCCCCTCATGGAATTTTGTGTTCTCCTGTTACTGGTATTCTCCTCTTTTTCCTAAGAGTTTGCTTTGATGTTTCCTTTTTTTTTAAGGACCAATACCTAAGCTTTCAGGCATCCAGCAGTGAGAGGAATGGAGAGGATAGAAGAAAAAGCTTCAGTTTGTTTACCTTCAAGTCTTCCTTCTTTATAGATGGGAGAGGCAGTCATACTTCGGTGTGAAAGGAGGCTGAGATTAGTCCCAAATCAAGTCATGTTTTCAGCTGCATTGTTGTTCTGTGCCTTCCAGGGCTGAGTCTTAGCTGATGTGTCTTTACATAATAAAACATCTGTATGGACTATGGTTTTTTCGTTCTGGTATTACCTTTGTGCATTTTATTGTTTAGAGTAATGCCTGACACAATAAGGATCCCTGTTCTTAGCAAAAAATCTGTGGTTTCAATTAGGTCTTCTGTTAACAACTGAATGTTGCTTATTCAAGCTGATGGCTGTGTTTTCCGGACTTAGAACAATTGCAAAGAGAACATCTGTATGCGAATGAGTGATCAGCAGGAGCTTTAGCATGTGAGTACTTCAGATTTGATAGACACAAGTTGGGCAGATAGCAGTGTGGGGAGGGCACTTTCATGCTTTCTTGATTACTCATGGATTCCAGAGGGTATCTTAGGACAGCGCTCATGTGCTAGACATGAGTGCTCAGCCTAAAACAGAATGCTCCTGGGTTAAAGAAGGTTAATATTAAAAGTGTTGGCACAGGAATCCTGTGAGTGAACAAATCCACTGTCTGGCTTAAATACATTTTTTTGCAGAATGTATGTTTATTGAATGCTTAAAAATAGTAATGCTCAAGAAGGACAAAAGAGGAGGCTCCTTTTGTGTTAAGAAAATGCAAGTAATACCTTGGGTTGAATTAACTGATTGCTTTTATGGGACAACTGATGAGACAGGTGGCCCTTCGTTTTGGAAAGCTAGCAACTTTATTGTTCGTAGCCAGAAATGTTAGGGAATTTTGGACTTTCGGGTCTCAAATGCCTGGCTATACTGACTGCCACTAACAGTGTTTGGGAAAAAAAATTGCCACAGACACAAATTTTTCTCGGTTCTTGATATACTTGTCTTTGCTTGCTTATTTATACTCTAAAATGTTAAAACAACAACAAAGGCTTTGTTATTTATGTGGATCACTTCTTTGTCCTGTCCATGTGGGCAGTCTTGCACTACATGACAGTTTGTCATGAACTGACTTCATACTGTTGCATAAAGCAATATATTTCCCATGTCTGATAAATTGTTACATTTTGTACCTTTCCTTATCATGGGTGAATTGGGGACACAACAAAGGCAATGTACATTATGCTACTGCAGCTGAGTTGAAAATTTATTTGCTTTCCAATTTACTGCCGAGGGCTGAGTCATTATCAGTGTTACAACAAATACATATTAGATAAGTTATCGCAGCAAGACTGTTTCTCATCACTTGGATTTGATGATAGGGAGAAGTTTCAGACTCTAAAGTGAAAAACAAGAGGTCTTTTAAACACTGAAAGTATCTTAGACTCAAATGATTGTATGAAATGAATATGGCTGCTCTTTATGTGAAGTTGGTGACAACTGGCGTTTCCCCAGACATTCCAAAAAGTGTTGCTGGTCCTCTTTTTCTACAGCAGTGTGGTGTGAAGTATTGTTTTGTTGCCTTGGAGTCTAACTCCTCATGATTAAAGTGAGAATTAACATTGCTCTAGCTGCTTGATCTCAAAGTTCTCCTCATTCTGAGAGAGTTTTAGTAGCTGTTTTCACACAGATAGTGAGCAACAGTTAGTGTCAGAGTTTAATTTGCATTATATATCTCAGCAAAGCCCCTTAAATTAAAACTTTCCTGTTATTAGGAATACTGTTCCAGAATTGCACCTGGATCTACTTTCAGCACTGCTCATGCTTCATTAGAGCTTGGTACAATTTATGTGGTACATGGGACTTTTTGTCAAGAGTGTTGACTTTCAGTGGAAACCAAATATCTTCCTCTTCCAACCCAGCTTTGCTTTTGTTTTCTTCCTTTTTTTTTCTCCCTAAGAAAGGAAATTGCAGAACCCTATTACATTATTTGGTATCTTTAACTCACTGTTTTGATTTCTGCGGGTTTATCTTCCTGAAGCAAAACTGTTAAGTCACAACTTTGCCAAATATTAGATCACATTCTTGATATGCGTAACATTTTCATAACACAAGGTCTGTAATGATAAAGGCATTATGATTACAGTAAAGAGGCAGGGAAGCTGAAGTGCGTAATGAAAATTAGAAGTATATTTGGATTTTGTATTTCTGAGTACCTTTCACGCAGTGTAGTCACTTCAAATGATGTGAATGAAGTTTGGCTTTATTTTTAGGATTTTTTAAAGTCATGGGCTTACAACTTGGCAAATACTGTGTTCTGATTTCTGCCTAGATATAGCTACTAAAAACTGCTGTTTCCATTAGTAGAGTATGTATGGAAATAAAGCTTTTTAAAAGGTTGCTGCTGTAGCAAAATCCATTCTGCATACATGTGATATGCAGATGTTTTACGGATTGAACTGCAAGTACTTTAAACTGTTTCTCAGTTTGCACAAAGCACAGTTTATCCAGCTACTTGCACTGAATGTATTCCTCAACACTTGCAAGTAATACAAACGCTGGAAAGCTTTATTTATAGCATATAAGGAAGGGGGAGAAGGAAATTAAAATTACCAGTACAAAGCAAAAAAATCATTTTATGGGGAAAATATTTTTTTGTGTATTACATTAGAGGTGAAAGAGTTTCCAATACAGAGGTCTGACTTAGAGTTCTAAGTTAACCAGGCTAAATCTAGACAGGAATCTTTGTTTATATAAGGTTTTTTTCTACATTTTTTCATACAACAGGCAGTCATTGAGATTAGCAGTATGTTGCTTTGTTGGTAGAACTTCACCTTTTGGTTGGTTTTTTTTTAATTCATGCTGCGATTTCTTGCAGGTAGGCTGTTGTCACTGCAGACAGCTGAGTACTGCAGTGGCAGTGGATGACTTGACCTGGAAAACTTTGTCTGATCTCTTCAAAAAAGTAAAATAATTGTTATTTCTAGCAAAGGCATCAAGATATAGGGATGTGCTGTGCAACGAAGCAGCCACGTGCTCTGACAGCTAATCGAGCTAATCAGGCCATCTGGGAGCAAGGGCCACTCTGTTTCACACGCACATCCGCATGTCTGGAGACTCAGAAATCGCCTTCCAGGGGTCTTTCAAGTCAGCTGAGCAAAGTGCAGCATGGGAAGTTTAATACTGCTGTGCTGGGAGTCATTTGATGTCAGAAGGTTACCGCAGATTACTGCTCGGTGTCTGTTTTCCATTTCTCACTTCTTGACTAAAAAGGATGTTTTTGTTCTACATGTAGGTTTGTTTCAACAAAGGTTCAAAGACCTCCTATGTACAGGACAAAACACAAGCCCAAGAATGCTCTTGGAGTGATCAAGTAACATGGGCTACTGGTTTTGTCTAAAAGTCTCCTGAAAATATGTTTGACAACGTTTTTTGAGAAGGAATTTTTGCATTAGAAACACAGGAGGAAAAAAAAAGATAAAGATAGCTGTCTGAACTTGAGTCTGGAAGATTTCTTAACACAAGGAGAAGCTATGAGATTACACACAAGACATTCTTCCTCTCTTCCATGTCATTCAGGGGAGGGAAGTCTGAATGATCTGTCACAACAGGAGAGTAGCCCCACCTCCATGCCTTAATTAAGTGTTCCTCTTAGTGTCTGTCATGCCTTTGTTGTCAACATCTGTTTGTGTTCTAAACCAGTTTTTAACTAGAAAGAAAACACAGCTAAAATTTTTCTTTGCACATTATTTCTGGTTTAATTTTTCTATTGCTTATGTATTAATTACTTAAGAATTAATGTAGATAAAACGTAGACTTTTCCCACACACAGAGATAAAAGTAATTCTTGTATTTGATTATTTGACTCCAGGCTATGGTGGCTTGTTATCCAGGCAATGGAACAGGATATGTGCTCCACGTTGATAATCCAAATGGAGATGGAAGATGTGTTACATGTATATACTATCTTAATAAGGACTGGGATGCCAAGGTATGCAATAACTTCTTTCTAAAATGTTTTTTACATACATACATACATATATGTGTATAAATATATATATATACACACACTTGTTACTGCACCTTTGCTTGAGGTTTTTGTTTATGGCCTTGTTTCTGTGCCTTAGTTGTGATTTTACATTATGTTAACTGTGGGTATCCTTTGCTTCCCTAATTCTGTTGTTAGTGAGAGCAGATAGAGATGAAGCATTTAGTTTGAAGGTTTTGGGTGATGTCAGCAGGGCCTTCTTGACAATAAGATTGAAGGAAAGTGATAAATGCCTCCCTATACAAAAAGAGAAATTAAAGGCAATTTCATATATTCTTAATTTAATTTTTCCTTATATTCCTGTTGAATCTTGAGTTTACTGTTTGTACAACTAGATTGCTTATAAAAAGGAAGATGCTATAGCTTGGGAGCATTTTCAAATAAGCCAAGTGTTACAGTCATTGCTACATTGGTATAGTTAAAAGCAGCACAAGTCTTGTATCACTGTAGATTCAGGGTGTAGAACAGATTTTTACCACAGTTCAAGTAGTTTAAGAATATACTACTAGTGGCTATGATAAAGTGAATTTTTAATAAGGATTTTCCTAGTGATTCAATGGGACTAGGTAGATTTGAAGAATAGATGTAGTTAAATGGCAATATTTATTGGCGGTATTTATGTAGTTTAATGGCAGTTAAATGCTATCTGCATTACTCTTTCCCCATGAAAGAGTAATGCAGATAGCTGTGCTAATTCTTTGGTTTCTCTGCCATTAATGATGGAGAAGTTTGTTCTCATAGTGTATGGGGAAAAAAAACAAGATGGAACTACTGATGCTTCATCATGCTAAGAGAGTAGCATGTGGAAGAGTACATAGGAGCAGTCAGATTCTGTGCGTTTAGTGCACCAGATACGGATAACACAAATTGCAGATGAGAGTTACTTTTCTTTTTTCCTTCATAACATACTTGCATAAAACTGGTAGATCAGAAGGCTGAGTCAGATGGATGCACTTCAAGCTTTCTGTTTCTGATGTGCTCTTTGACATGTCAAATTGAATCCTACGATTAGAAAATATTTTTTTTTTGCCACGATAGCATCTTTACATATGAATGTACTGATCGTACTAAACATCTTAAAGTGCAGCTTTGGGGCATTTTTACTTGATTTATAGTTTCTCTCTTGGGAAAAAAAAAAAGAATACATGCCAGAGTGTAGAAGTCAAGCAAATTGCATTTTCACAATAATTGTGAAAAAATTACTAGCTGGATATATAATTTATGAAGAATTAATTGCATTAATTTCCTGCAAAATCTATTTTAAATTACAAATTAATATACTACCAAGTATATTGTTTATTGAAAAATAATCTTTCTAGAAACTTTCTTTAGGAGAAGAAACAGATCTAAATTGTCACTTGTTTGCTGACTTAGATCACAGATGCCCCTGTCATTTATATCAAATTGCCTTATTAGTAGTTGCATTGTTATGTCTGTTATGACATGATGGTCTGTGGTGGATTTGTAGTCTATAGTTAGGTTTAACAACATCAGCACCATCAGTAGGAAGAAGTTAATGTGACTTAAGTATAATTAACCCCACCTACTTGTGCTTATTTCTAGACATACACAGGTAGGTTCAACTGTTTCCAAAACCTGGAAGAGATCTAAATTGACCATGAGTTGTACAGATTGAAGCTTTAGTTTGAAGTTTCCTACTCTTCCCTTATTTTAATTGCACATAAGCTTGTGCCACAGTTAAACCAAATGATCTCTTTAATGGGGAAAGGTGAAACTCAGCTGTGAAATGAAATGTTTCCCCTATCTATATCAGAGTGCTTTTAGCCACCTGTGTAATATCAATCAGCCTTGTCCTTTTTTTTTTCTTGCTAGTAGTAATGCATCAATGCTGCCATCTAACTCACAGCTTTTACTTAAACATGAATGCACATAGCATTCTGAAATCATTCAGTGAAAAATATGTTAAACATTTTGTTAAATGAAATGTATTGACAGAAAAGCCATAGATTCATAATTTCTATAGCACCTGATAAAGGCTTTCATTTCAGTTCCAAGTGTCTGAAATATTTTCAAATGTGATATTCAGAACTTTTAACTACAGTGAGACATGGCTCTCAAGCATTGTTTGAAAATATTTCATTTGTAGGTAAGTGGAGGCATCCTTCGGATATTTCCAGAAGGTAAAGCCCAATTTGCTGATATTGAACCCAAATTTGATAGACTGCTATTCTTCTGGTCTGATCGCCGCAACCCTCATGAAGTACAGCCAGCATTTGCTACAAGGTAGGAGTGGTGCACTCTCTACTGCATGATGCCTGTCTTAGCAAGAAATGAGAAATTAGTGACACTGTGAGTTATGACCTGAGACAAAAAGGAGAGTGGTTTCTGCTAATGGATGATTAGGCTTCCACTGTGTTGCTGAGTTTGTAGTGTTGCCTGATCTCTTATTTTGGAGAAGACCTCCTGAGTATGTCGGTGGGAAGTTAGTGTCTGCTTGGCAGAACTGGGTGGAAGCACATAGAGCCATAAGCAGACCCCAACTTAGCCAAAGGGTGCCATCTTCATTATTTCTCTGTAGTGGCTTTACACCCTTCTCACTTCCCTTTGTCCTTAGCACCCTGCTGTGTTACTGGAGGATTGCCTGGGTACTTCAGTTTAATGTTCCTGTTGTTTGGAGGGAGCTGTCAGAAAATAGTAATTTTCAAACTAAGCTAACATATTCTAATTTGGGAATTAAGTGAAGGTTGTGGAACAGAAACAAGCATTGATACACAAATATTTTTATCAAGTGTTAGAGGAGCTACTCCCAGTCTGAACCACAGGGGGAACTTGGTCTCTCTTTTGTCCCTCAGTGCAGGGCAATGATTGATGCTAAAGGTACCCACATTGACTACCCCCCCATGATAAGTGACATTTCCAGATAGTGGCAGTAGGTCATTTGAGTAGGCATTTGAGTCATTGATCCAGACTTCCTGTTGCCCATATTTTAACATGTTTGGATGGCGAGAGCACTGAACATTGACTGGAGCTGTGAAATAACACAACTGCCTTTGCAAGAAGTAACTTGAAACTGCCTTCAGCACATCCTCTTGAAGCTTTTCCAGAAGTTGTACTGCTTTCCCCTCCCCCTTTCTACTCCCAGAAGAGTCAGAGGGTGAAATGCCATTTACTAAAGCTCCTTAAAGTCTTTTCTCAATAGCTGGCATTTTATATTTAAATCCCCTGTGGGCAGTGGAAAACCAGAGGAGCCACGTAAGAAGGGGTAGTTAATTGTTGCTTCTGACAAATACCCAAAAAAAAAAGATCCTGCAGTGTGACTCGGTGATGAGTTTTACATAGTAAAAGGATGAGGTCACAGAGCAAGGTGGCAGAGACTTTATTCTGGACAAGAACCATAATAGCAACTCATTAGGAAAAAGAGTGTAAACTTACAGCATCAGTGTCAGCCTTTCAATGACTTTTCAGATAATACCTACTAGTAGGAAAGAAACCCCAAACCCCCTGCTTGCTTTATGAAGACTTTCCTCTGTCAGACTGTGGAAGTATCATCTAATTTAGGTTGTATTTCATGTCAAGTGCTTCACTGGTATTTTGCTTCATAATTCAGGAGTTCTTTTTTCTTCCGTTTCCTTAGGTACGCAATAACAGTGTGGTATTTTGATGCAGATGAAAGAGCACGAGCTAAAGTGAAATATCTAACAGGTAAGCTCTTCTTAATATCATTGTTATTTTTTTTGTGTAAGAGGAGGTAAGTCCAGCCTCATCTCCTTGGCCCACCCTCTGCAGAAAAAGAGAGAGAAAGTGGCATAACTCGAGTTAGGTTTTACAGGGAAGGTGACCCAGGGATTGAACTCCTGGGCAGTGGTTCATGAAACCCAGGTCAATGCCTGTCCTTTAGGTTACACTTCCTCTAACACTTGAGGCTTGCTCAGTATTTTTACATGGGGGATACAGTTTCTCCCTACTCTTGCCTCCCTAGTATATGTGGAGGATAACTACACCAGAGACTATGAGGCACTGCAGAGCTGAGAGCTCTGGGAATAGTTTTGATCGAATATAGAGATTCAACAAGTGAATACAACTTTACTTGACTAGAATTTTTATGCTGGAAAAACAAAAGCCTAAAATTAAAATCTGTAATCAAAGAATGGACTTACTTCCTTCATTTCCAATTTCACCTGTCTAGCATCTGTTTTCCTTCTCTGGCTTCTCCCTCAAGAGGAAGTTGATCTAATTTTCCTGTTCAAATTAGCATTATAAGGAGAAATGGCCTAGGACTTCTGTCATGCTTGTAATTGCCATCACAATTTTGTGTTTATTACAGTAATTTAAAAATAAACCAAAATCAGCTGTACTGCAAGTGCACACACACACGAACACAGCTTTGTCAAGAGCTCTGAAACCAGTGATGTTGAAAACGTGTGCCAGTCGTTTCCAACTGAGACTTCCATTCATTGCTGTCTGGAGCTCCTAAGCAGCCCCAGAGCTGTGTACAGTTCAGCCCAGTCCCTCTTGGTGCTCGGTGCCCTTGCACTTTGGGAGTGGCAAGAGCAGTGCAGCTCCTGCCCGGCTTGCGAAGGGAGCCCCTCAGCTTCAGCCAGCCAGGCTGTCCCACTGCTTGGTGACACATGCCTGGCAAGGCCCTGTTGACTTCCCAGGCAGTCAGCCTGCCTGGCCTCCACAGGAAGCCTGCCTGTCTGTAAGCTGGTGTTGTCAGAGTTGTCACAAGTGTGCAACTCTGCAGCTCCTGGAGCCAGCCTTGCTGCATCAGAGCTGTTTTGTTGCCTCTGCACAGCTTCAGCTGCTGCCCTTTCAGAGGGAGTGCAGAGAAATGGGTGGGGGGGGCTCAAGCATGAAGGGAAGGTGCTCCCCCTTCTGCCCACGTCCCTTTCCAGGGCCCCCCTAAACTGCAGGCACTTATGGAAGGAAGGCTGGGTTGTTTAAATTTCACAGAATCACAGAACCAGTTAAGTTAGAAAGGACCTCTGAGATCATCAAATCCAACCTGTGACCGAACACCACCCTGTCAGCTAGCCAGTGGCACTGAGATGGTGCTGCCAGAGCTGATGACTCCACCAGGCTCCCTGTGCAGCTCATTCCAGCGTTTAATCACACTTTCTGTGAAGAAATTCTTCCTCCTTCAGTATTGATTTTCTCTGTAATGGGTTTATATTACCATATTGTTGTGGTTTCAGTTTTCATTTGCAATTAAAATTGCATTCTTTGCTCTGTGTCTGCAGCAAGAATTGTGCAAGATGCAATTAATTTTCTTCTGACAGTAATACATGAAATTATAGAATAAAATGTCAAAAAATAGAAAACTCTTCATTTTTTGGATAAGTGTTAGTCTGACTAAAGGCATGCAGAATATGTCTTGAGTTTTTCTTGCTTATGGGATGTTGTGTTTTGATAGTAAAACTTGATTCTGGAAGTGATGTAGACTGTTAGACTGTAGTTCGATAAATGCTGAAAAATGCCATTTTTTTTTCCTATTTCTCCAGGTGAAAAAGGTGTGAGGGTTGAACTTAATAAACCTTCTGACTCAGTTGGGAAAGATGTTTTATAAGCCTTTGATTTAGCAACTCCCCTTGCTGTTCTCCCTGATAAATCTTGATGCTATCTATTAACTTTTGAATGTGAATAACAAGATAAAGGAAAATCAACAACAAACCAACATCTTAATATGGAAGCAAACAGTGTTTCAATGTTGCATCAAAAAGAAGGTTCTTTGACTGCTGAAGCATTGTACTATGTGATTGTGACTCCAGGCCTGTGACTGCTTATGTGAAGAAGATAAGCAATCAGTAAGAAACACCATATGCATCTGGACATAAATAAGTGCCCTACATAGAATTTGTCCATCCTTATATTTTGCCAGACCTGTCATCCAGCTGAATCCATTTCATCTCTCCCTTTTTTTATATGGTAAAAGTTTGAATTTTGGGTAATTTTTGTATGACCAGGTACAGTTTATCAAAATTGAGTCTTAAAAAAAAAGAAAAACTGATAAAAAGGAAAAAAATTGCAGTATTCTCCAATATAACATGGATCTATTTTTGTAAAACTGTTCATACTGTTCTCCTCTGCCATGAAAGACCTAATTTAATGTAAGGGTTGCCAGTAACTGATAATCACTTTAATTTTTTTTACAACTTAATTCAGAAAAGGAGCACTTTAATTACCAGCTAAAAATCTGATTGTTTTATATCATATCTCACACTAATCTTAACTTTTAAAGATTGCTGCTGTATTGGTTTTATTTTTTTTTGACTATGTTCTCTTGAACCTTATTAACAAAAGCAAATCAATATCTTGCTATTAGTACCATTCAGTTTGTGGTTTTGTATGTTGAATCCACAGAGGGGAAGTTTCTGTCTCTTTTCTTTTTTCTTTGGTTTCTTTTTTTTTTATTTTTGGAGGGGGGATGTTTGGTTGTTTTTTTTATTTTTTTAAGTGACTGGCACTAAGTGAACGTGACACTATCGGTTGCTGTCATTGGCTTTGGGGACCTGGTAAATACCATCAAGTTACAAGAATATACAAGGGCTTTCCTAGGCTATTAGAGGTACCCAGAACCTCCTTACTTACTTGACAGAAATTTTTGAGCTTTCTCTCTTTTATAAAAAATACTTGCCACCCCCCTTTCCTTTGTATATAAGTTAATAGAATATCTAAAATTTACTTTTTTAAATTTCCTTTTCAAATGTTGGTGTCCCATGCAGTCTGTAAGTTGACACCTTGATCTATTATATAGTATCAAGGAGGTGGTCAGCACACTGAAGCTGAAGTGCATCACTCTGTAGGCTCCTTGTGCAATAATACATCTTTAAATTTTCACTATTGCTGAAGGATTTCCCCAAAAAGGCACTGCCCTTTGATCAATACTGAGGTATATATTTAGTATGAAAGCGTTTGCTTTTTTTGCATTGTTTTTATTTTATCCAGGAGATGGGATATCACAGAATAAAAGTGAGATGTGCAGAAACTGTGATATTCTTGCTTTGAAGAAATAGATGTTTTGGACACAGATTTTTTTTTCTTCTTCTTCTTTCCTTTTTTTTTCCCTGAGCTTTAAAAGCTTGAGAAAACAAAAGCAAACTTATCAAAGACAGCATTCATATTTACGGGAGTTTGGGGGTTGTTCACCTTACCCACTGCAGTTTTCTATCTGTCCCTTATTTCCTTACTTAGCCAAAACAATGTGAGTGTACAGAAATATTTCTGTATATATTACAACTTGTGACAATTTTAGCATCTGTATAGTTTGTATTCAATTAAAGACCCTTTCTATGGAAAGCTCAGTAATTTTTTATTAAAAACATTACTATTGTTCATGTAAAACATGAAAAAGCTAATTGTTTAGTAACAAACTGACAGAAGGGGAGAAAAATTCAGTATTGGTATATCATTTAGGAGAACCAACAGAAATCCCAGTTTTGTTTTGATTTCACTTTTCCTTTTTTTAGTAAGTTCTTGCCCTGCACAGTTCTCTTCCTCTTTCCTCTTTTCTTCCCAGAAAAACAGACAGGATACCTTTACTGTAAGTGCCTCTGCCAACCTGGCCAAGGAGTGCAAATCTTCATTACTGTCTGGTCTGCAGTGCTTTTAGGCTACCAGTGAACCAAGCAAAAAAGTCACCTTTTCTATTTCATCTTCACTAGTACTCCTTTAACAGAAGTTTGGTTTTGTTTTAGAAATGTAAGCATAAGCCTTTAAACTCATTTCAGTCCCTCTGTAATTGAAACCGCTGCAATTAAACAGCGTATCAAATTCTAATCACACTGTAGGTTTGTGCTTGCCAGACAGGTTTAAAAAGTGCTTGATTTTTCACTCCATGTAAGTCATACAACAGGGTCAACAAATCAGGTCAGCCATTTCTTCCATGTCCTTTAGAAACTGTTCATTTCATGTCGGTTGAATATTCAGTCTTGAGCATCACCAAGCAGGTCCTTGTTTTAAAACTATTTTTTAAACTGTCTTATGATCTGTATGTGTCTAGTCCTGGTTAAAAATAAAGCTTCATAATGCTATTTTTATTCATGATGTTAGCTGGCTGTGAAATATGAGACCTTTATCTATAGCAGGCAAAGAAATTCAGGATTCATTTACAGGTTGCCTATAAAGTTGTGTAATTTCAAAAGCAGTGTTCATTATGAAAGAGCTCCTCAAGTTGCTTGTAAAGCTAATCTAATTAAAAAAGATGATGTATAAAGGTTTTTGAAAACTATGTGGTTATTTGTAATTTTTGTACCTTTTAAAACTACTCTGTAGAAACTAAGTTATGAACACCTCCTGATAAAAGGGGATATGTGGAATTTTGGTTGTTTTGTTGTGGATGTTTGGTTGGGATTTTTTTGTTTTGCATTTGGGTTTTCTGTTGTGTTTGGCTTTTTTTTTGGTGGTGTGTTTTGTTTTGGGTTTTTTTATTATTTTTTTTTTAATCAGCGCTGTTTCTGCTCTGGAGAAGGATCTGGAATTTTTTGTCTTTAAACTGGCTACAGTTTCCTGGGTGTGGTCACCATTTTCCTGATGATTTCCTCCCTCACAAACAGGACCCTTTTTAGGGTTTCTGAAGAGTGATTATGATGTAGAGTCAGCTCTAGTTTTTTCACCACTTCTGACAGGTATGTGAGGTGCAGAATGAGTCACATTCGAACAGGATTTGTAAGGTTTAATGGAATCTCCTCAGTTTTACATATCTCTCAATGAATTATGGGCCCTTGAGAAAGGACAGAAGAATGGTAGAGTCTGCAGGTGCAAAACTATAAGAGATACCACACAATATTCCTCCACTTTTGATGAGCTTTGTGATGGCTGTATGGCAATCATGGAAACAGCTGTCTGGCTGTGCATCTGACATCACTAGCTTTTGTGAAGCCCCCTGCAGACAGTGCTTGTCTGTCTTCAGCTGGCTCAGAAAGAGTTTTCTGGGTCTTCAGATGAGTCGCCAGCATTAGTGCAGGTTTCATGGCGCTTGGGTGCCAGTTGTGCTCATTTCTGCTCTAAGGTGGTGATGGTTCTTGGCCTTTTTTTAGGTTGAAACACAAATGTAGCAGCACTGTCCTGATGGCAAAGTGCTTTGAAGGTTTTCCCATGTTCAATGCTGTATGACTTTTTGCAAGTTCTCTTGAAAGTACCTCTTCCCCATCCTAGTTTTACATTGAACAAGGAAGAAGTCTTTCTTGCCACGGTCCTGTGTAGACCTGGTTTGAGTTTTGTTTTGTTTTTTAAATCATCACATTGTTGAGCACAATGTGCAGGGGGATTGTTTTGCATAGTAAAGTCAAACAGTGCACCAGGGAAAATGAAGTGTTTCTCTTGGGTGTTTCTCAGAAAAGACATTTGCAGATTTGAGAGCTGACAGCCGTATCATATGTAAAACATCTGGCTTTGCTGACCCCTTCAAGGTCAGGAGTGGAAAGATCACATCCCCATCATACTGGTAAGTACGGCCAGACTGAAAAGTGCCATTTCTGTGCATGCTGAATGCTTTGAAGAAGAGGGGAGAATGCCAAGTGACAGAGCAAACTCAAAGTCACAGAACTCCAGGAGTCTAGCATTTGTACCTTGCCTGCAGGCATGCAGATAGCTGCATGCTCTTGCAAATACTTAGTAGGAATTTATGAGTACTGAGCACCAAAGACTTTGAAGAAATTAATGGATCTCAGCTGGATTTGGATGTCACCTGCTGTTTGGAGGGGATATGGGTCAAATATGGATCTCTGGGTCTCCAATTGTCAGCTTTTTCTTTTTTCACATGTAAAGCTTGAATGTAAGTGATACTGCACATGTACCAAAAGTCTGTTTGTACAGGAGCTGTGTTCACTCTGGAACATCTGCTGCATCAGAGTTGCTTGACCCTGTCTGTTAAGGTTGGATAGCAGCTGATGGAAGCAGGTTTCAGGGTCCTCTCTCCTACCAGACAAAACCAGTTCCAGAGAAGTTGCTCTGTTGACTTTTACTACCGCTTACTGAGTTTCATCAAGCTTTTCCTGATGGCTTTGAAATTGAGTGAATATACAGAACATTTATCCCTTTCCTGAAATATGAGACCCCAAACTCATAGATGCCAAATGAGTTGGCTCTAAAAGTGGAAGGGAAAGATGAGATATAACTTGCAAACCCGTTGGGGATAGGCTCAAGTCTTTAGCAGGAGAGGGAGGAAGTAATGAGTTGAATAGAAATGGTAAAGTAGGATGTGGAGAGACTGGCACATGTGACCAAGATACAACATGTTGGGTGGGTATGAGGAATATGGGACAGTCCAATTAAGAATATGCTATAGGTGTCTGCTTTGGGAGGAGCAGGAACTGTGGGAAAAAATAATGCAGAATATGTTTGTCTCAGAAAAGACAGTTGAAGCATCCCATCCATCATTTTCTTCATGCATGTGTGTTGCAAACAAGCATATTTTTATCTTTGAAGAGGAGATATTCATAACTTTACTTGCACTAGGAGTTGGTTTCCTTGTCTGTATTCCAAAAGTAAGTTGTTGGACTTTCCCCTTATTAAATATGTAGCTTGGGTTTAAACTTCTAATGGTAATAGTTAATGGGAATCTTCTGGAGAAATTATTGTAACCACCTTGTATGGTGCTGGAAGAGGTGACTGGCTCATTTAGCCTCTAAGCCCAGACCATCCTTTCCCTATGGCTGAAAGTTTGCAGGGCATGCCTCACATCAGAGTGGGAGGGATGTAAAACACAGAGATGGGCTTACCAGGATCACACACAGGCAAACTGTGATAAAAAGCACACACTTCAGGGCAGTGTCTGAACTGAAACCCATTATTTCTTTAAAATACTGTTGGAGACAGGAAGTAAAATTTCATCTCTGAATATTCTGAATATCCAGTGCTCCTTGTGGTCTTGCCTGTCTGAGTCAGTGTGGTTTGCCAGGGTGGAACCAGTTCCTCTCCTAGGTTGGTTTCAAGGGCTGATGTGGTTCTGTTTTGTTTTATTTAAAAGCAAAAAGATGAAGCCATCATAACTGAAGTGTAGAGATTTGACTCCTACTCACAAGCGAAAAGCCTAGTGCCTGAATATCATATTGGGTTGTGAGCTGGTATTTTGCTACATAAAGCAAGAGTCAACCAAAAAGCCAAGGAAAAAAACTCTCAAAACTATCTGAAGGCAAGTCACTTTGGTTGTAAATGTGTCTTGCTTACGTTACGCATGTAAGCAAGCTTTATACATCTATTAAAAAAGATTGCATTCTAGCAGAAGACGTGGTGACAGCTCTGAGAAACAGAAGGAAACTAGAATTTTGGGGCTGGATTAATGGCTGTTGGAATCCTGAGAATTTTTTCATGCAGTAAGATAGGAATGAATCAACCAACCACTACAAAAACAAACTAAATGCCACCACCCCTTGATCTGAAAAGTAAAATTTTGGTGAGTGCTGTACCATGAGTTACCAGAGCCAAAAGATACTTCAGAACTGTTTTTATAGGGGCACTTGAGAACATCTTTGGATGTCAAAGAGAATATTTCCTCAGGGAAAATATGATTGTGGACACTGCTAATGTTTGCCAAAGGGCCATGGGTAATAACAATCTGTTCTGAGATTAGAGTCCAGTTGATGGTGTTCTCGATAGCAAAGAGCAAAGTTTGAGCTGTCACATTAGGCATATTTATTTTCCTTTTGCTTCCCCTTCCCCAGCCACAACATAATAGTGAGTAATGTGGTGCTGGACATGTGTTCTCCACAATCATATTTTAATGAACAAGCAGAAACTGTACAAAGTTAACTCTCTTCAATCCTAAATATGTCTTGTATCTAGAAGAACTGCTGAAGGGCTGTAGGTAGCAATTTTGAAACTTCTTTGACTACTTTTATTTTTTCCCACCTGCACTTTAAGAACTTTATAGCTGTTTGGGTTTTTGGGGTTTTTTTAACCCTTTATTTAAAACAGCACATTAGGAAATGACTGTATCTAGCTGAGAGTTTCTGTAACTCCGCAGCCATGCAACATTATGCAATGGGATGAGGAGAGAGGGCACGTACTTCACGATAAACCCAAGGCTCATACAAATCCAGGAGGGCAGGTGGGGAGTGAGGGGCCACATGTGGCCAGGCTGTGGCTGGGACACCGGGAGCAGGATGCAGAAATGCTTCAGGCTCGTGGGACTGGAGAGAGAGCTGTGTCACAGCCAGGACAAGGCCTCGTCCCAAAGCAGAAAAACATGTTCTTTGTGTCCCAGGGGTGACAGAGACACACTGCTGTCTTCCAGGGAGAGGTTGCTCTGGGACACAAAAATGCACTGGGACAGGGATGGAGGAGTGGGGAAAGTGGGAGGAGGGTGGTTACACCTCCAGTGCTTACAGTAAGTTTGAAACTTTACTTGTTTCCTAATGTGAGAGTGCCTGGAGAGCACCTGCTCTGCTTCCAACCTGCCCTTGCCATTTCTGCACCCACATGTGCGTGGGGGCCTCTCTGGCCCCTTGCCACCCCAGTGCTTTTGCATCCTTCCATGGCTCCCCAAGCACTGTCCCCCCTGCTGTTGCATGAGCTGCAGGCCTTTCTCTCCTGCTGTGTCCTTTGAGTGGGGGTTGGAGTAAATTATAACATACTTGGCTGAGGAAAACATTTGGGGTGGGGTTTTTTTGGTGAGATGACAGCTGGTCATGGCCTGGTGGCTGCCTTTCCAGGTGGTCAGGTGCTACTCAAGCTCTGGCTGCACAAAATGCCTTGAGAATGGTGGGTACCAAGTCATGGCTGGCAGCACAGCCTCTGGCTGGTGCTGCTGTCTGCCCTGAGTTGGTGCTGCCTGACAAAGGCTCTGTGTGCTAAGCTGCTGACTGTCTCTGAGAGGCCAACTAACCTTGAGTTGCTGAAGGTGCTCCTTGTCCTTTGCAGAGGTGGTGAGGTCATACATGAGAGCTGAACCATGGCAGCTCATGAGACATGCCCTTCACCTGGCACTGCATTTAGAGTCCCTTAACCACACAGCAGCCACCCAGCAACGGCTGCACACCAGGCTTGGGTTGTCTTTCTGTTGAAGAGAGCTAGAGAGAAGGAGACTGAAAACTGTTCCAGTTTCATGGACAGGACATGTACTTGCCAGTCTCCTAAAAATGGTGTCACTTCAACACACATCCCTGTCCATATGGGAAAACACACTGAAGGCTGGGATCAACCCATCCTGTAACAACTCATAGCTGGTGAGGATGCTTGCCCAACAGCAGAAGCCTCCCCTCCCTCTCCTCTTCCTGAAGAAGTTAAGGCAGTGCTTCTCTCCATATCTGCTGCATGGGTGTGCATGGGCTGACTGCAGCCTCTGCATCGTTCAGATCCTCAGCTGAGGATGTGAGGCATTGGTTTAGGGTGGGAGTGTGCTGCTGCAGAATTGTCTTGGAGAAGATAACATTTCTGGGACCTGCACAGGGATTAAAAGGAAGATGGTATTAAGGCAACAACTTCTCAGTGTTTTCATTCAGACTGAGGGCTCCCCATTCCTTCAGGGGATGCTTGTGTTTAATGCTTGTGTCCATAACACCTTGCAAACAGCTCCAAAGTTGTGGCATTGCATACCACTTGGGATGTGTGTCCACTTCAGCAACATTGCATTCATGGCCCAAGCCTAAGCACAAATGTCAGCAGTGAGACCACTTGGCAGAGTTAACTGTGCCATATTGCCTGGGAAATGCTGCCTGATAGCTTGGATAGACTTAGAGTTTTGCAGTGTATGAAATACCTCCTGTTTCCTCTCACAGGATGCTTCTCTGGCATTCTAAATCTCTTCTAGGTACATTCAAAGTTAATTAAGTCTGTGTTTTCATTCATGCTGTCTGCAGGGCTTATAATCCTCTCCCCCACAGCATGACTTGGAGAGGATTCAGCAATTAGGCTTGGCAGGGCAGAGCTTCCTTGTACCTGTCCCTGTGTCGTGGCACCTGCCTAGCTCCTGCCTGAAATCTTTGATGCATTTGACAGGAGATGCATCCCTCATCCCCACGGTCTGCACAGTGGCAGTGATGAGAGCTGCCTGTGCCAGACCTTGCAGGGAGGGGAAGAAACGCACAGCTGGAACTCAGCTGATGGTCAGAGATGGTGTGAGCACCTCTGGGACATACCAGGGCAAGGGCAAGCAGGTGGACCTTAATTGCCTTCAGCTGTAATTGCCTTCAGCTTCAATTTGACCTGAAGTGCTCCTGGGGTTGTTAGGTGGAAACCCAGGGCTGTTTAGGTGAAAAGAGGCTCCTGAGGGTGGTCTGGTCCAGCTCTCCTGCCTTTAAACAAGATCACCCAAATCTGGCTGCCTAAGACCGTGTTCAGTTGGGATCTGAGTATCTTCAAGGATGGACACTCCAAAACCTCTGCAGAAAACCTGTTCCCAAGTTCAGCCACCCTTGCTGAAAGAAATTTTTTTCTCTTCTTTAAATTAAATTTCCCATGTAAGTACTGCTAAATGTAAGTCAAAGGAACAACCCAAAGGATTCTTAGCACCATATCCTGGGGAACACAGCAGATTTAAGACCAAAATCCCTTACTTGCAGCTATCCATTCTCCACTTGGTACAGGTGCCATCCTCTCTGAAGCCCCTGGGGTGTTGACTTATCCTCAGCATGACTCTTCCCTTTGGGTATGTTCCTGTTTGCCATCTGCCAGAACAGCCCAGGTTCGTGCCGTGTCCTTCCAGAGCCGCAGTACCCGGAGCAGCCCGTGCCAGCCCTGAGGTCCTGTGACACACCAGGGAGCTTTTCTTGCCCTTGGTGCTGCAGCCAGGCCCCGTCCCACCCTGCACTGGCATCTGCAGGAGGGCCCCTTCCAAGTGAGTCACTTCAGCTTTGTGCCTGCCTCCAAACACACCACCTTCCTAGGGAATAAAAAACTGCTTAAGGATCAGCAGCAGCACACCCACCCAGGGGATCCTTTGGGGAAGAAAGCAGATCCTTACTGGGATGCTCCAGTGAAGAGACCAGTGTCAGTGGGAAGACAAAGGTAGGGCAGCAAAGCAGTGGGGAGAAAGTGAGGTAAGAGCAGAGAGACATACTAAGGCAAAAAAGCAGGTGAAATTATGTGAATGAAAGGTGATAGATGGAACAGAGACAGAGTGAGCTATTGAGGCCAAGCTGCTGCACCTGCTTAGAAATTTAATCTAGTCTTAAAGCAGCCTGGCCTGGCAGAAGCTGAAAGGAAACAGGAATTAAGGCCATGGCCACATCCCATTTAAGCTTTCACACCTGTAGTACACTGCCCTTCCCTGGGCCTGTTACACCCCTCTGGCTCCCTGGTTTAGCCGAGGCACAGGAGTTTGGTATTTTATAAACCCCTCTGACTTCCTAAAACTCTGTCCTGCATCTCTTGCAGAGCTCTGTTGATGCCAAACAGTGACAGAAAATTAGCTTTGCCACTGCAATGGATGCAAGCAGTGCAATATCTGTAACACACAAACAGATGCCTTTGGGGTTACTCCTGAGCCCTGAACTGGAAAAAAGAGCTGCTCTCCCATCTTCCCAGTCCTTCTTGCAGCGAAGTTAAAGAATCACTCACATAATCTAATTAGCTGTAAATTTACTTTTCATTTCCCAGCTAGTTGCAGGTATTTCTCCCCACCACCGCTATTCCTCCTCCTTTAACTTGTTTGTGGTCCAGTTAGGGTTGCTGCTGGTCCACGTTCAGCCCGGAGTGCAGTGTAGGTGAAAGACGAGCCTGCAATCCTGCACCCTCTGTTCTCTCCCCGCACAGGTTAGAGAGGAAGAAATAAGAATTCCTTGCGTGCAAGGAGTGCCACCTAACGGCCTTTTGAAGGATCCCAAAGCTCCACACAAAGCTCCCAAAGCTGGGATCTTGGCTTTTTTTTTCCATATACATGAGTCTATGAAATCACACACACATATTTTCACATATAGTGAAATGCAAGTCTCTTCCATGGCCTGTCTGCCCACAAACCACACTTCAAGGGTAATTTTTATGCGGAGTCTTTACATTCATATTTTTTTAAATAGTTTCTTAAATCCCAAGGCTTCGAGACAGCTGTAGTAATCCAGATGCAAGTAAGAACTTGGGTATTTCAGTTTGGAGTGTAAAACTGATGAATGCTGGCTCTCTGTTAGGGAGCACTGCTGGAGACCAGCAGTTGCACTGCTGCAGGTTGCACTGCTGCCTTCACCATGTCAGGCAGCAACAAACGCGCTCATAGCAGGGTGTAGGGCAGGTGTAACCACACAAGGTCACCCGGTCCAACCTTTCAGTGGCCTTTCAATTTAAGGTGACAAGACTCGACAAAAGGCACAGAGATGGTGTTCTAGGATGACCAGAGCCAGCAGTGGTGAGGCAAACTGCTGTGGTGGCAGCTTCTTAATGTTCTCCTACCAGAGTGGTCTGCATCATCCCTCCATCACCATGGATTGCTCTACCCACTTGGAAGAGATGTCCATCTGGCTTTTTCCTCAGAAACTTGTTGGCTCCGTCTTGCTGTTACTCTTCAGTAAAGTGCATCTTGCTTTACTTGAAGAGATGCGGTGTGTACGGAAGATGCAAGAAAACTGAGGGGCTCCAGAACACACGAGGAAGAAAACCCTCACAAGCCCTTTAGTCTATTGCACATCCTCCTGCTGCACCAAGGGAAGTTTGAAGTTTGAATAGCTACTTTGCACCTCAGGAATTATTATTCATTTCTTGTCCAGTTATGACTAAGCCCTCTCTAGCCTTTAATTTTGTACTAGATTATTTACCTGGTGACCTTCATTACATTGGCCCAGAGGCAGGTAGCACAGTCTGTTCCAAATGAGCAATATTTCTCTGGTTGTTCTCTTGGAAAATGCTCCTAGAAAGGGGGCTCAGTTAACAGGTTCCTGATTCCACACTCTGAGCAGCAGGTCCTGCCCTGCCTGAGGGACCTGCTTCCACCTAGACATAAATAGCATCCTCACCAGCTTATGCACAGGCATTAGGGTTGAACTGGCTGTGAGAATACACTTCTCCCATGTGACCCAGATATGACAGGTGAAAACAAAGAGGTGGACTAAAGGAGACATGAATGCATAATATTGCTATTAAAATACATTTTAAAACAGACTATTTATATTGCGTATCTTCTTGCAAGATACTAATACATTTTAGTAGCCCTGAGAAAAATTCTTCCCACTGGTTCATCAGAACTCAGGTATTATGAAAACTTCCTAGATAACATTTCCATAAAGTAAAAAATACTTGCTAATACTCAACCTTCAAGATTTCTTGCCTGATAACCAGTTTCCAGGCAACTGAAGAGCAGTCTCTTATGATAATAATGGAAGGGCCAAGTAACCCCCACTTAGGTAGTTTAAACCTCTGGAACTCCTCTCTGAACTATTTGGAGCAATCCTAGTCACCACAAAATGAGATGGCTTTTTCCTTTAGTTTGCAGAACCTTCTATTGACAAAATGCACACACAGAATGACTCTCCTTCATAGCTGCTTTGCCTCAGAAATCGAGGCTATGAACTTGTTTCTCAGATTTCCATTCAGGCAACTTACACTGCATTTCAGTGAAGCGTGTTTGTTCAAGGCTCACTGACAGCTTGTGTTGTTCCAGGCAGGATCTAAAATCACTCAAGGACAAAGACAACTGATAGAGAGGATGAAATTTCTCACCTTTGACCCAAATTGAGCAGCATATTTTAAGGGTATACTGGTAGTCATTGTTGCCCTTGTGGGTAGGACACTGTGTTCAAGCACAACATTTTACAGAAACAGCATTTGTAGTAACATACCCAAAATGAGGGTGGCCATGACCCATTAATAACAGCCTGCAATAAACAGTAACTGCAAAGCCTTCCTCTCTGGATAAAAGAGATCCTGGTCTTAGAATACTTCCTTGTAAAAACACATATGATAGAGGTGCTATTTTTCCATAGCTAATCCAGAATTGCTCAATTGTTTGGACAATGATCTATTTTAGGATGTGTATATGAGGGACAGACTTGCCTACAGCCTAAGTTCCCTCCTCCCTCAATAGGCTACACTATTCACTAAATTCTTCATTTGTTTTCTGTTTCTCATTCAAATGAACAATTCAGAAGTAAAAGAAGACATGAGGAAAAAATTCCCACATTTAACAATACTCACAATCCTTCTTTTCTCCATCTGTCACAGTAGGAAAGACAAATGAGGAAACTGCAGAGAACAATTTTAACGGAAATATTTCTCAAAAATGCTTCATGATGGGAGAGATGCTTTGTGGTGCAACTCTCATCCTCATCTTAAAACCACAAGACAATACAAATATTTCTTGGTAGTCCTGTCCTTAAAAATGTCAAGTATCACTGGAAACACTGATAGATGGCTGCAGCTCTAAGAAGGAAGTATGGAAAATTAACATGGCAAAGCAAGTTTTACTGTCAGTATTTGTAAAATTTTTCGCAGAAGTGCAACAATAGTGAAACTGTTTTAAAAACAGGATGGAGAAAGCAGCAGTTGATGCAATCTGTATTCACCAGCACCTGTTTTTACAGGGAAATTTAAGAAGGAAAAGAGTTAATACAGAAAGGCTCTAATAAACAAGACTGTTATATACAGGTGAACCCACAAAATGGCCAGACTTAGTGGAAATTTAAACTTCAGTAACAATTTATTCAGAGAATGCAAGAACAAAGTAATCAACATTCAACTTTTGTAGTGTTAATATTTTTAAAAATATGAAGCATTTAAAATGAGTTAAGAGAGCAGCAGTAACACTGTAAACATGTACAGCCATTTAAAATTACAGTAACAAGATATAAAACAATTTTGCTTAAAAATTATTTATATAAAACAATTTTTATGTTTAAGCAAATATACAATCAGTTTTACTGATTGTAAGGAATCAAACTGTTTAAAGTTTAATCCATTAAATACCTTAGTGCAGCAAGAGAACGTTTCAGGAAGCCCACACAGAAAACACATCTGCCTGGCACTCATAACTTTTCATGGCACAATGGCTTTAGTAATCAACTGACTGGCCTGCTAACCACCAACCTGGCTGGCTTCCAGAAGAAGCAAAATAAAGACTGGCAGGTAATGTCACTTTAATCCTTATTTGTCCTGTATAGCACTTGAAGTTTAACTGGGAAATCATGAAAGCTTTTATGAGACGTCCAGGAACAGTCTTTACCAGTATTCCTAGCAGCATTCCACATAATTTTTACTTACTAGTGTGAGGATATGGAGGTCGGTTACATTTTAAATTCCATTTCAGAAAAGGCACACAGGAGTTGAACCACAGCTAAGCAAACCCTGAGCAAAAATTACCTTTCAAACAATGTTTCCAGCCCCTGTTTATCTTTTTAAGAAACTTTCTGCTGTTTTACGTAAGACAAGAATCAAGATGTTCATTTATTTTAGATTCCAAAACATCAGTCTCACAGACAGGACAGCTGACTCTTCTATCCTGCCTCACAGGATTGCTAGGACCTGCAGAGGACTCTGTAAATTCAGCTCTGGTTTTTGTAGTTGTAGTGACATCAGTACCCTCTTTTTTGATAAAATACTTTTCAAAGGCAGTTTTGTCTTCCTTTTTGGGCCATTGCTGCAGCGTAGTAACACGTTCTAAGCTTTTTTTCTCAGATGCACCCTGAGCTCTTGGGGTCTGCTCCAAACAAAGTCGTTTTGGTGACCAGTCAGAAGATGGTATAGCCCTCCTGCCAACTAGTGAGCCTTGACTTGATGTTTCTTCAGCCACACAAGCCATCCTACCAGGCAATCCACAGTCGTTCTCATAATCCTCTGTATTAGCAGCAGAGGGCTTCGGAAACTCACGCTTTAAAGCTAACTTGCTCTTCTCACTGGCAGCATTGGTATGAAGCGGAAAGATGCTACCGTGGGGTGATTTTCCCAGTTTTATCTCATTTTTAGGGATGGGTATCGTCCTTACTGCTGAGTGATGCAGTGAGCCATGTGCTTCACTGTTTCCAGTGGAGCTGCTGGCATTCGTGTTTTTCTCTGAAAGTACACCATCCCCTCCTCCAAGCCGATATCCCTTGCCACTAAAAGGAGTCAGGTCTTGCATACCATGCATTTGTGTCTTGCCTGTAAAATCAGATTAAAAAAGACATTAATAATTTTTTTATTAAAAAATCACAGGCTTATTATTTGAGGTGCTTCACACAAAAAAATCTGCTGCTTGGAAATAATGCATCAAATAAACTTTTTGTAGACAATTCAGTTGAGGAGCAGCCTAGAAGTGCACAAACAAACAGGCCCTGTTTCTTTAGCTATGGAACAGTAACATCTAAACCAAGCTTATGTAGTGTTTGGTCCATATTTGTTCAAGAAAACATCTGGACGAAAAATCAGTTTGGAAAAGAAAAATAAAATCATAAAATACCTTTGTTAGTTGACTTGAAATGTGGAGGTTTTGCTGTCTGAGTTTTCTGCTTGGACTTCTCTGAGAATTTCTCTGGCTCCTTCACTTTCGTGAACGTGCCCCCACACGTCCTTTGATGTTCATCCCACCAGAAGTCATGTGCAGAGGGGGCTCTGTTCATTGAGCGCTTCACATATCCAAAGTAAGGTGCTCTGTTTTGGCAGGGCCCATTGCATCGCCACCAGTGCTGGCGGTACAAGTTAATCTCATCATAAAAATCGTGATAGATCTATGTTAAAAAAAAAAAATAAAGTCATTCAGGAAGTTACAAATTTTATATCACTAGCTCTATAATATTTTTTTCAAAATCTATTTCCATTCAATTCTTTCCACTGCTGCTGTGATTTTTATATTGGCAGTTAAAAGAGCTGGACCTGAGTAAAATTTGATCAACATTTAGCTACCATTAAAACGAAGCTTTAAAAAAAAAATGATAGGATGTGTAGGCATATGTCCTGGTTATCTTGTTTGAACTACAATAAAATCACTTTGGAAATCTATCTACAATTTCACCTGGAAGATGAACTGTTTAGAATGCATTGCAAACAATACCAGTATTGAATTCTCCTTTCAGAATTATTACCTTAATTGATCTTATTAGACACATTATTTTTAAATATTGACATAAATATCATTATCCTCTATTGACATAAATCTTGACTGCTCTTCACATGGAGCACTTCTGTCCCTGCTACCATTTAAGCTGTTCCTAGTTTACCACAAAAGCTTAAAGAAAAATTCTTACAGAGAACATACCTGAAAATTACATGACTAACAACTCACCACATCTTCCTCAACCCACCACTGTCCCCAGCAAAATAACTATGGAACTAGCACACACTTGGATGCAAATTTGTATTGGTACCAACTGTGGAGTGTCTAACAAGAACATTACTTATTCTACACTGGTCAACTAAAACAGCAAATCAGGAAGAAAGCTCTGTTAAGTCGGGTGAAGAGGATTATTCTTACTGTGACATTGGCTCCAGTCAAGAGATTAATGCGACGCATGTGCTTGCAGAACTCCGGTCCATGAGACTCACGATCTTTGTAGTTATGAGTAACAAAGAGCAGGGCATGGATCATTTCGTGCAACAGTGTCTGAAATGATGCAACCATTAGATATTCACCGAAAAGCATTGCATTGTCAGTTTCATGATTAAGCTGCAAGTATTTTACTCTTCTACATTGATTCTGGTTACTAATCTTATCTTTGATTATTCACATACTCAGTCTGGGTCATAAAAACATAATACTTTGATCTATCAAACCAAATTACCCCCATTCCCACATCACTAAAACATGATGCATAATATCACTCCAATAAGCAGCATTCCAAAAAGGAGAAATAATCCTCAAACTTAAATCACATCTTTAAAGACATCATCCCCTACACAACCCCAAAAAAAGAGCCACTTTTGAGCAAACTGAAACTCTACAGCATTTCTGTTCTTAGGCAAATCTGAATGTTCAGTCAGCTCAAAGCAGCAGCTCTGGCAGAGACCCAAGAAGCAACAAAATGTCATGTGAAGTCATATCCTGCATCCTTATTTTCTGCTGTTGGCCCTTTCGAAACTACAGTCCATGTTTGGTTTGAATATTAAAGGATAATTTAGGAGTTAAAAACTTGGGGTGGTTTTTTCTCTACCTGAAGTCAATAAAATAAACAAGTGACTTTAGACTTCTACGTGGAGTTGCCCACTTAAAAACATAAAACTAAAGATTATCATGGTACTGCAATACAAGCCACACAAACACAACAGTAAAGCCACCACTATTTTATGACCTATAAGCTACTGCATAAAAGAATCCCACTATGAAATCTGAAATGTTTGTATGAAGCAGGGGGTGGGCACAACAGACTTTATGTGCAGACTCATAAGCCATGTTCAAATACCTCCACAAGATCCTTCCTTGGCCGTAACTTCAGCAGCGGCTCACTGAGACGAATGGAACACAACCCACTTCTCTCGTGATATGAACAGATACCAGCAGAGCTGAAAGGAAAAGAAAATATGAAAATCTATTTGTTTCTGTAGCACACAGAGAAAACACAGAATTTAAGTTAAAATGCCATCCCCTGTGAACACATGCTAGGTCACTCAGAACATGGAATAAAATCACTTTGAGTAGTCACTTGAAAAACTCAGCATTGTTAAGCAAAGCAAAAAAAACAAATCCACAAGTTCCTTAGAAGTAGAAAAACCTGTTTTGAAGGTTTTGAATGTTTCCTTTAGAACTTGTGATGAACTAAAATACACTACACAGAGGCTGGAAATTCATGGCAGCAAACACTGACCTAATTTCTGGTTGTTTCACCCCACCCTTCATCAGCTTTTGGCTCATATCAAATGTACAAATACATACCTTCACTTCTGTGCCCTAATCCAGCAAACACCACTATTTTTGTCTGTGTTAGTCCTACGGAGTTAGTCCTCTATCAGCGCAATATCCAACTATTTCCAAATGTCTAAAGAATACCACAGACAGCAGAGGATAAGAGGTGGCAGGACTCCAGCCGCCAGCAATTGCATCTGCTGCAGAACTGCAGGCTGCACTTGAAGATTCCAGGGTTTGTCTAACCTCAGGTTTCTTCTAAATTTCCCTTCCTAGTCCATTCTAAATTTTTCTAATATACTATTATTGGTTCATATTTGCCTTTCTGCTGTGCAGTAAAACTATCATAAAGACTGAGAACCAGAGCAGCAACACGAGTACATGAGGTTTCCACACACATCACCTAAGACCCAGTAATTTCTTCTGTTTTAACATCCCTCCTGCTTGCCTGCACCCCGGAAAAGCCATTGATGGCTGCTGGGGACGACAGATGCAAGGCAAGGGAGACAATGACAGCGACCAACTGGCGTCCCGCCGTACGGGCTCTGCCAGAGATGCGGGACATCCAAGTGCCCGGGCAGAGAAGCCATGGCGCAGCACAGCGCTAGCGGGGCACAGCGAGGAGCAGCACAGAGTGACAAGTGACACCTCCTCCCCGCCTCCCCGACACTCGCAGCCACACGCTGCGGCTCCAAGGGCGCCGGCCCATCCCGCGGCCCCCACACCGCGCACGCTGCCGGGCCGGCGGAGGCACGGCGGGCAGCTCCCGAAACACAGGGATCGGCCTGCCCGCCGCCTTCCCGGCCCTGGCGACCACCTCCGGCACAGGGCAGCCCCGGGAGCTCGGCCGCGCTCGGCCCCACACCCGCGGTGCCGCACCTGGTCATGCGGGGGCTCCAGGACACCGTGACAGCCTCCAGTTTCCCCCAGAAGAGCGTCTGGTTGAAGTGCACGAACAGGCCGTGCACGTCGGGGCTGGGGTCCAGCAGCTCCCATGCCTCGTCCACCACCGACAGCGGGCGGAGGGACGAGCGGTGCGGAGAGACATCAGGGCGCTTTGCTTTAGCTGCTGCCGCTGCCTCTGCCTTGTCCTGCTCCTCCCACTCCTTCTGCAGCCTGAGCGCCAACAAGAAATCCTCGTCCTCCATCCCGAGCGCGGCTCCCATCGGCCGGCACAGCCGCAACCGGAAACCGCGGCCGCCGCGGCGCACGCGCAGCACCGACCCGCGGGCTGCTGCCGCCGCGTCCTTCCGAGTGTGCGCGCCTACAGCGTCCCCTCCCCCGCTTCTTNAGACGGCGCAGAGCCTGAAGCGCAACGTCTACCAAAACTACCGGCAGTTCATCGAGACGGCGCGAGAGATCAGCTACCTGGAGAGCGAGATGTACCAGCTCAGCCACATCCTCACCGAGCAGAAGGGCATCATGGAGGCCGTCACCCAGGCCCTGCTCCTCCAAGCCGACCGCGACGACCCCGCGCTGGGCGCCCGCCGCGCCGCCGCCGCCGACCCCTTCCTGCCGCTGTCGGCCAAGGATGCGGCGGCCAACGAGGAGGGGCGGCAGCGCACTCTCACCACCCTCCTGGAGAAGGTGGAGGGCTGCCGCGACCTCCTGCCCGAGAGCCCTGGCAAGTACCTGGTCTACAACGGCGACCTGGTGGAGTACGATGCCGACCACATGGCGCAGATCCAGCGGGTGCACGCCTTCCTCATGAACGACTGCCTGCTCGTGGCCACCGCCCTGCCCANTTTCCCTTCCCTTCCCTTCCCTCCGCCCCCGCCTTGCCCGGCGCGGCCCCATCGCGTCACCGCGGGCAGCCGCTCCTGCCGCCGAGCCGCGGGGCGCAGGCGCNGCTCAGCCACATCCTCACCGAGCAGAAGGGCATCATGGAGGCCGTCACCCAGGCCCTGCTCCTCCAGGCCGACCGCGACGACCCCGCGCTGGGCGCCCGCCGCGCCGCCGCCGCCGACCCCTTCCTGCCGCTGTCGGCCAAGGATGCGGCGGCCAACGAGGAGGGGCGGCAGCGCACTCTCACCACCCTCCTGGAGAAGGTGGAGGGCTGCCGCGACCTCCTGCCCGAGAGCCCTGGCAAGTACCTGGTCTACAACGGCGACCTGGTGGAGTACGATGCCGACCACATGGCGCAGATCCAGCGGGTGCACGCCTTCCTCATGAACGACTGCCTGCTCGTGGCCACCGCCCTGCCCAATCGCCGCGGTGCCTACCGCTACGACGCCCTGTACCCCCTCGACGGGCTGGCCGTGGTCAACGTCAAGGACAACCCGCCTATGAAGGACATGTTCAAGCTGCTCATGTTCCCCGAGAGCCGCATCTTCCAGGCTGAGAACGCCAAGATCAAGAAGGAGTGGCTGGAAGTGCTGGAGGAGACCAAGCGCAACCGTGCCCTCAGCGAGAAGCGGCGCCTGGAGCAGGAGGCCCTGCCTCGGCCCGCCCCAACGCCGCCTGAATCCACCAACCCCTTCGACGAGGATGAGGACGAGGAGGAGGAGGATGAGCCCTCCGCTGAGGAGGAGGTTGTCGACCTCTCACTTGAGTGGATCCAGGAGCTGCCCGAGGACCTGGACGTCTGCATTGCTCAGCGGGACTTCGAGGGGGCGGTGGACCTCTTGGATAAACTGAACGAGTACCTGGCGGACAAGCCTGTGAGCCAGCCCGTGAAGGAGCTGCGGGCCAAGGTGGATGAGCGCGTCCGGCAGCTCACAGATGTTCTGGTGTTCGAGCTGTCTCCAGACCGCTCGCTGCGAGGCGGGCCGCGGGCCACCCGCCGGGCCGTGTCCCAGCTTATCCGCCTGGGCCAGTCCACCAAGGCCTGCGAGCTGTTCCTGAAGAACCGGGCAGCCGCGGTGCAGACGGCCATCCGGCAGCTGCGCATCGAAGGCGCCACGCTGCTCTACATCCACAAGCTCTGCCATGTCTTCTTCACCAGCCTCCTGGAAACGGCCAGGGAGTTCGAGACGGACTTCGCCGGCAACAACGGCTGCTACTCGGCCTTCGTTGTCTGGGCCCGCTCGTCCATGAGGATGTTTGTAGATGCCTTCAGTAAGCAAGTATTTGATAGCAAAGAAAGTTTGTCGACTGCGGCCGAGTGTGTCAAGGTAAGAGAGTCCAAAGAGGGGGTGATGGGGCACAGTAGCGGAAGCAAAGGCTTCAAAGCTTTAAAGTCTCTTTGCTAACTCTAGTTTAGTTGTTGACTGTTGTGTGGGTCTCCAGAAAGGTTTCCTGCATTGAAAGGTTAATATTCATTCGAGGTTTGTTGGGTTTTTTTTCAGTTTAACAGAAGAAAGCCCTAAGATTATAATACATGTAAAGAAAAACCCTGCCTATATCAGGAATTCAAAATGTGTTGATTTGTAATTTGCCTTTAATTTTAGGAGGTCCTAAACTTTACATAAGCTACACCTGAATTATAAGTACTTCAAAACTTTGTCTTTGTTTTCCAAGGCAGTCCTTTAGCTACATTTTCATACTTTTTTTTGCAATACTAACTTTCTCAGGTTATGCTTTCTTTCAGCTGCTAATTGGGGGGGGAGGCTTTTATGTGAGTGGGTTATAGTGTAATTGTCCAGAGTATTTTATTTTTGACAAACAGGGTATGTCTTTTAGTTATTAATTTCTCATTAATGAGATTCTTAAAGCACGAGAAATAAGTATAAGTTAACACTTCTCAGTTTTCTGAGATAAATTTGATAAATGTGTAAGATGTAAAGGGAGCCCACACAGTAATAACATCCTTTGCTTTTCTTTGCTATCCCAGGTAGCTAAAGAGCACTGCAAGCAGCTGAGCGAGATTGGACTGGATCTCACCTTCATCATTCACGCCCTCCTGGTAAAGGATATCAAAGGTGCTTTACAGAGCTACAAGGATATCATCATCGAGGCCACCAAGCACCGCAACTCTGAGGAGATGTGGAGAAAGATGAACCTGATGACTCCAGAGGCACTGGGGAAGCTCAGGGAGGAGATGAGGAGCTGTGGGGTGGGCAATTTTGACCAATACACGGGTGATGACTGCTGGGTCAACCTCAGTTACACTGTAGTAGCTTTCACTAAGCAGACTATGGCCTTCTTGGAGGAAGCATTAAAGCTTTACTTTCCAGAGCTGCATATGGTTCTTCTGGAGAGTCTTGTGGAAATCATCCTGGTGGCTGTCCAGCATGTCGATTACAGTTTACGGTGTGAACAGGACCCTGACAAAAAAGCATTCATTAGACAGAACGCCTCTTTCCTGTATGAAACTGTCCTTCCTGTTGTGGAAAAAAGGTTTGAGGAAGGAGTTGGAAAGCCAGCCAAGCAGCTACAGGATCTGAGAAATGCCTCAAGATTGATGCGCGTAAATCCGGAAAGTACCACCTCTGTGGTGTGAAGTGAACCGAACTGTTCCTGGCAACAAGGTGGCAGCACTTACTGAAGATGTAGTATGTGGAACAGATGAGCTAAGCAGGGGGTTTTTGAGTCCCTGAAAGATGCAGAACTCTTATCTGCTGCATTCCAGGAGCTGAAGACTTTGAATCAATGCCTGCAAGCATGCAATGCTTTACTTGGTGGATGGGGTATAGGGAAGTGAGAAGGTGGAGGTCACATGTCCTTGGACAGCATATCCTCTACGAAGGGCCCGTGTAGTATTTGTAACTTGGGAAATAACTCTAATACAGAAGTTTTGGCCAATTGTTTGTGAAAGTCTTATATACACATACAGCAGATGACAGGAAAAGATCAATTTGCATCGTGTCACTGTAGCAGTTCCTTTTTAAGGCAGTGTTCTGGTAGGAGGGGAAGTGCTGAAGTATTCCCAGGGTGTGGTATTCAGTAAGGCACATCCACCATCCAGATGTGACTCAGCACTGCAGATAAATGGCATGGATTTGCACAATTTGATTTTTGTGGTAGCAGTGCAGACTTTTCTTTAACGTTGAGATTATCTTCATTCATTTCAGAGGCAGATTGAAATAAAAGTGGTTTTAGTATAGGTTCTGGTGTTTGAGTGAAGGGGTTTCTTCTGTTTAATAAGCTGGCCTGTCAGCCTAAGTTACAGCTGTCTGAAAACAAACCTGCTGTCAGAACCATTTGTTCCTTTCAAGAGAAGTGAGAATAAATTGCTTCCCTTCCTCTTTGTGTTCCTCTTCCATGTTTTCTCACGGATCTAATTGGGGTCATGTCCATTTAGTGAAGTGTGCACTGTTGCCTGAGGTGCTGTCACAAATGAATTATGGGCCATTGTCTCCTGGTTGGAACCATAGTGAAGATGCATAAATGCTCTTCAGACATGCGGGGCAGGGAGAGGGACTGAAGAGACTGTTTCATTTGGAAGAAATGGAATGCTAGTTTTACTGTACAGAAGCAGCACCTGGTGAAGAGACTGTGAGGCTTTTTGTAAGAGTGTGAACTTTGAAATATATGCTCTCTCCTGCATGAACTAGCATCATTTCCTGTAATACAGCAATAAGCAAGAAGAACTATCTTTTTTGCAGAAATCACAAGGATTTGGTTGGCAATTTTAATGTCGATAGGGAAAGTTTATACAAATGCTCTTATGTTTGGATCGAATGGCGTTGGCTGTCCCATGCAGTGTATGTGTCTGTGAAAATAAAATAAGCCAAGTCTTGTGTCGAGGCTGGCTTTGGAAAGCTGTCAGCTTCAACTTCTGAGCTGTGCAAACTTTCTTAGTTATGAGAAAGTCATGGTACAGCTAAGGGACCTTGTGATTAGTCCCTCAGAAAGTGTCCTTAACTGGAATACCTAAATATCCTATTCCTGTAACACTTTCAAATCAAAGCTTTTGCAGTTTGTATCATGGTAATGAATGCCTTGCCTGAACAAACAAAAGGTATCACTAGTAAAACATTCTGCGTAACTGTTATACTGAAGCTTCTTCATTTCTCCCTGTTTCTATAGTGCTAATTCAGTGCAGTTTTCACTTTAGTGGCTAGGTTTTGTTCTCTTGCTCTTTTGAACTGTAAGATTTTGCAAAGCATCCTATTGTCTCTGCTCACTTGCTTTTCAGTGTTTGGGCTTTTTGCTAGCAGCTCACAAAAAAAAGTAATACAAAATGTTTTTAAAGGGTAACTTGTTGCTCCCAGCTTATCTTGATTGAAAACCAGTGAAATAGCTCTACTTTTATTTTAAGGGACAGGGACAGTGAGTTAGAACTTGTGTAACATGTTCTGTCAAAGAGAGAGAGAGTCCTATTGGTGTTATTTCAGTAGTGAACTGTTTGTGGTATCAGAACCTAGTGAAGTATAGCAAAGTAATATAATCTCTGTCATCTGTTTAAAGTGGGAAACCTAACATGAGAAATACTTTCAAGTGAAATATAAATGAGAGCTCTCTGTGGTGATGGGTATTTTGGAGGAGAGGGAGAAGAGGTGGCTTTTTTTTTCCTGTGAACATGGGTATATTTCTTTTTATTTAACAGAGAAGAAAGCAGAATAAATACAGATGAACCGTTGTGTGTGTGTGTTTGCAAGAGAAGAGTTAGATCTGGAACTCTAGACTGATTATTGTGATGCTTGGAGATTTTATGCAAGAAGCTGAATTGTAGTTTCCCAATTCCCAGGCATTAACATGAGGCTGAAAAGGAGCAGAGCCCTGTTCATGCTTCTGTTGTGAGCTGGTGTAGCACAGCTTACCCTCATCAGAGGATGAAATGTAGAATGTAATTCTGCCACATGCTCTGTTATGCCTCTGTCACTGAGCCCTTCATCAATCTGTTGATGGCACACTGAGCCTACTGATTTTGTCTCTGCTGTCATCTATGGAGCAGTGGGCTTATGTTGATGTTGGTTTTAATGCATCAGGGAATCTTTTCATTTGAGTCATCAAACGTCATGTTCTTGTGCCTGTCACAATTGAAACAGGTGTGGATTGTATAAACTGCTATGAGTGGCATTGATACTTTGTAACTTGTGATTCTATTAAAGTCATCATAAAAGAAAAACACTAACAGAGAAAATGGTGTGGAATTAAACTAAACACCCTCTTAAGTTAACTTAGTTAAGAGAGAAAAATCAGTGTATGCTGAGTCACAGTTTAATAAATTTCAGTTTTGGAATGGCACTTTCCTTTTCCTGAGCTGTACACTTGTGGTGATAGTGTTGTTCAAGTTGGGATTTGCAGTAACTACTGAATGATTTCTGCAGTAACTACTGAATGATTTCTGCAGTAACTACTGAATGAACTACAGTTCTTCTCATTTGAACAAGAACTGATACTGGGTTTTTTTTGAGAAAACTGCATATAAAATATGGTTTCCTTTAGCTGCTGTGACAAAATTGTGTAAATTGATTTTTTAAATTCAAATAAATTTATGTATTAGAATTTAATGCAATAACTTTTCTGAACAGTGATGACTGTGTATTAAAACTTTTAGACATACAGCACTAGTGGTGTATTTGTTTTGATCATCAGAAAGAGGATGTTTGTTTGAAGTTGGGAGTTCCAGTGAAGTCAGAGAGCTTCAGGTCACTCCCTTGTGAGGGAGAGGTGAGCAGCAGCCAGCTGATGAAAGCCATCATGTGATGTCACTTCAGTTACATTCTTACAAAGTCACTTCTGTGAGGTGACACTGGAAGAAAATGTTTCTAGACATAGAGAGATTGTACTCTCATCTGATGGGACTTGTGTGTGTGACGGGTTATTAACACTGAGGCAGTGAAATGCTAAAGGGTTTGTTATCTTCCAGGCTTTTTTGTGTCTGGAGTCCATCCATACTTACCTTGGGTGCTAAAGGTGTAGTAGGGTCTGTCCCCTCACTAGGTGGAGCTTTGTGCACTCAGCAGGCTGCGAGCGGGCACAGGCATGGAAGCTGTGCTGCCCTGCAGCGTGGCTTGGCAGGTTTTGGGTAGCATGCTGGGGGAAGAAGATGCTGCAGAGAATGATCCAGATCTTATGTTCAGGTCTTTTTCATTCCTTGGTAGTGGTTGTGTTCTGCATTTTCTAATTCTTGTACTGTTTGTTTTTTAGTTCTTCATGTTTTCCTCAGGTATTTCTGTACTGTTGGCAGGTGTCCTCTAGAGTATCTCACCTTTCTGCTTTTCTTTGAGGTAGGTACCAACATGTGACTTGTGTTCTGCCTGTTTCTGAAAAACACTGCTACACTTCAAGCTCCTGCAGAGATGTGAAAAGTTGCTTGTCCCAGCTGCTGTTTTATGTCTCATGTAAAATATTCAAATTAGTGGCTTCTCAAAGTCAAGTTTGTGTGACCTCTGATCATTTTACTTCAATATTGGACTGAAATTCCTGTGTAAGTTCATGCTCACAGTGCAGATCTGCACTCCAGCACGGTAACAGAGAAGGTCCCCACCACTTGTTGTTATAACTTACACACTCTTTGTATTCCCTTTGCTGCCCAACTGTTTCAATTTAACTTGGTTACCTTTTACTTGTTAGTAGTTTTGCAGACTCTTCAGTATATTTTCTCTGATGAAAATCAAATCTGGCATGGGGCTTATCTGTCAAGCAGCTCTGTGACCATAGACATCTTTTCCTCACATGTTCAGGAGTTGTAATATGCCTTCAATTCCTACAAAGTCTGAGGGATAGTGGAGAGAGAAACACCTCAAACTGTGGGGAAAATAGATTTATGTCATTTACCACTTCAAGGGATGTTGACTGGAGTAAAAATCAGAATTTGATTGACCTTGGACACAGAGTTGTTACCTCTTGTGTATTTAGGAAACTTGGCTTATACAGCTTCAGCAGCCTCAACGTACCCTGTAAGACAGTTCTCAGTTTCAGGGAACTGAACTGGATTATCTGCTACAGATGTGCTCAGTTTGACACAGCAGAGATAAAGTACTGGCAAGGGACCTGGCCTGTGCTGACCCCTGAGCAGTAGTACCCTTCCTGGGGCTTTACGTGGCTGATTGGAGCAGTTTTAAGGCAATTTTAGATCACCCATCTGAGGCCCTGTGGTATTTGTTCTCTCTCCCTCCCCATGCAGTAGCCGCATTCCTTCCGATGGGCAGAGCATCTCACTTCCCACGCAAGCGGAAGAACTGTGGGAGGATGGAGAGGAGCTGCTCCCCAAATTTCGTGAAGCGAGCTGCAGTGGTGCAGGGCCACCAGAGGGGGTCCCGCGGGAGCTGTGCACTGGGGAGCATCCCCTGCAAGCAGACACGATTGCTTTCCATCTGTTCTCACCACTCAGTGCAAGAGCAAAGCTGGTACAAAAGCTGAGAGATTGATCTCTCCGTGTCAAGGCAGGAGCTGGACCCTGAGGCATCATCTTAGATCGCCCAAAATATAACGTGGCCCTCCAGCTGCTGGGAATCTTGTTCAGATGTGCTAATAGTACCTTGGCATGTGATTAGTGAGTGCAATGCACCAGGAGGGTGGACTAGGAAGAAGAGCAGGTAGTGTTAACTTCACTGCTGGCTTGGGAAAACCTTGGAGATGCTTTGGATTGATTATGTTTTCAACTTATTTAAAAAAAATAAATTAAAAGCATACAGCTCTTCATCTAATTGCACCAAGACAGATAGTTCTTCCTCTGTCCTCCCAGAAACTGGTCCAAACAAAATCAAGAGTCTCATGAAGGTAAGAGAGATTTAGTCAAATCCATTGTGATACAAGGCATGTTCATCTAAACACTGCAAACTTCAGCAAAGTTAAGATCTGAACTTCAGACATTCTCTAAACTGACTGGGATGAGGGAAAACTTTGCCTCAGACTCTTCCAGACTTCTGGACTTAGTTCTCTGGGCTTTGAGTCATTCCTGCTGTTACTAAAAATCACAATTCAAAACAATCTGTGCCAGTCAGACGAATGTGTTTTGCTTTGTTTTGTTTTAATTATAGCTTTACAGCACTGCTGCATTTTGGGGATTCCTGTTATGTTAATTTTCCAGACCCAGTGTTCAAAATAGGAAGGAACCCAGCTCCTAGCCCCAGCTCCTGCAGAATGGGATTGTCAGGAGGGTACTTGAAGCTCTGCAGAGAATCCTTCCTTCCTCAGGTTTTACTGAATTTTTCTCTCAAAATGCAGATCTCTGATAAGCAGCTTCTGCTCTGCTTTATTTCCCCCTCACTAACCATTGGCAGGATTGTTTGTTTTCCCACTCCAGGATATAACCTCTCCAGCAGAGGTGCCAGACTCGCTTTGTGGAGGAAGGATGTCAAATTGAATGTTGAGTTACAGTCTGTACCTCTGTCCTAGCACAATTCAGGCTATATAACTCCCTGCTTGCTCTTGCCATTGACAAAGCTGATGGGGAGGAGGGGGACTGGGAGGCTTGCAAAGAAAGATCTGTAATCTTTGTCCCTCTGACTTCCACCCAGAAAGGTGCTTAAATACACAGTGGATAACCCCCTGAATTTGGGAAGCCTACTCCTATAGTCAGAGGAAAGTAGATCCTAAAGTGCTTTTCACAAGTGGAGGATCAGTAAATTTCTTTTGAAATTTGCAAAAACAGTTGGCAAAGAAGCAGTGGGAGAGTAGCACCAGAGCAACAGCACCACATGAGCAAACAAAATGCATGTTTCTGGGACATCTCAGCTCTAGTGTGACAAATGGTGATCCCAAACAAAGCCTGCCCCTACTTAGGTGGGGGCAGTAGGCTCTATAAATCATCAATGCTGCAACTTTCCAGGAGGCAGCAATAACAGTGTTGGACACGCTAAAATAAACTCACTTCATCTGACCCGTAATAGGTGACACCACATTAGGGTGGAGGAAATGCCCTCGGGAAAACGAGGACACTTAAGGAAGGGTGCACATGGAGGCTGGATCACCTGCTGTTCTGACATGGGGCTCCACCTGAGCCTGACGCCAGTGCTGGCTGGCATTGTCCCAGCCTCCTGACACACACCACCCTCCCTCATTTTGCCCAACTGCAGAACCTCCCGTGGTGAGCATTTTCGTCCTGCTGTCCACTGGCCTGAAACAGGCCCCCTCCCTGCCAGCAGGATTAACCCCATCTTGTTTGCTTGGTGACAAGAGGTGTGTGCAGGGAACAGAAGGCCCTGGCAGCTTCACACCAGATAACCTCTCTCCTGGTGTGCCTCTAATCAGTCACTATTTTTTGTCATCCACTGAAGTTTATTACCATTTAAATAGCCTTTCAGCCTGAGATGTCCTGTGGGGTTTCTGCCTCTGCTGCCTCATGCCCTGTGAAATTAACTCCCGTAAGAGCACGTCCTCACAGGGAAATGGTAAGAGCTCAGCTAAGCTGGTTTAGAAACTGTTTTAAATCCCCACAAATCCTTCTATGGCCCTTCAGTTTGGACTGGGGTACTTTCTAAGTACTTGGCTTGGGGTAAAATATGCTTAGGCTGGAAAGTTTATTTCCAGCCAAAATTACCGCACTGAATCCTGCTGTCTGGGGCAATGTTTTTGAGTAATGTGAACAAATTCCATATTTAACTCAGCATGTGTTTTTAGGCCTTGAAGATTTAAGGGCCAGACTGCAAACACCTTTAATCAGGAAGCAATTAATTGCACAGATTTCCTCCTTACAGCCAGTGTAGCACTCAGCCAGGTAATACACCCTGTGAGCCAGTGGCTCATGCCTGCAAACTACTTTTATTACTGTGTATCTCTGCTAATTAGTGTGGTATGCCAGGTTGCTACAAGGGGTTCAGATAAAAGATACAATCAGTTAAGACAATCCAAAGATAGCTTTAAGAAGAAAAATCAAATGGTTTGCATTCCTGATGAGCTTTTTAAAAAATTATTATTACCATTATTATTTTTTTTCCTGAAGAAAACTGGCAAGAAGGATTGATACTTTCGATGGAAGTCAAGGACCTGCTTTTGACTTCAAGGGTTGTTCCAAGTAACTTGTAGTCAAGCACACTCAACTTTTTCCAGAGCACTGTGATGCTCACCCAAGACCAACCCCAAGCAAAAAACACCTAGTTTGTATCTCTTGCACTCACCTTCATGCAAAGGATCACAGTCCTGGTTCTTCATCAAAAATGATGCTCAGCTTCACTTGGAGAGAATAGTACGGGGAGCTGGGGGACATGTTTAGTTCTCATTGACAGTCCCTGGGGCAAGACACAAACAAAGTCTCACAAAACAGGAGGGAAAGGCTTACCTGCCCCTCTGCCCCACATTCAGCCCAGGGCCATTGCTCCACCTGCTAATGCTGACACCAGCCTTGTTCTCTCAAGTCTCACAACCTTCCTGTCCTACATGCTGGCTATAAAGAACAAATTCCCTCATTATGCTATTATTATAATTTACTAGCAGAAACCTTTCTCTCTGCACACACAATTCTTCATGTTTGACTATTATAATTGCATTTTAAAAGTTATAAATAACACGTTAGCCTGGTTTATGTGTTCATGCAAGTCAGGCTACAAACTGGCAGATGAATGAAATTAACTGTCTCCAGAATTCACATTCCTGTCACTTATTCAATTATTTGATCAACGTAATTGCTCAGAGCAAGAGCTAATTGGAAAATGACATACATTTACCCTCTCTATAGAGGAAGAGAGGCTTATCAGGTATTTTACTGCAGGCACTTTCATTACTTCCAATATTCTGGAAGAAACAAGGGTTTTAAATAAGCCAGGCCCAAACACACAAGGCTTGTTTTTTAGCCAGATGCTTCCCCGTCCTTAAAATAGCTCCAGTATTTTGCAGTGCAAGGGTTTGAACATGCCTATGCTGCAGCACACACAGGTATCTTGGCACGCACGTATGCAGGCTGCAAGCCAAGCTTGCCTCCAGGGGTCTGCAGCACAAAATGTGTTCCTGCTCTGTGTATCTGTATTCATGCTGGTGCTGCAACTATGTGTGTTAGGTTCTTTCTGTGACAGACTTCCATCCCTGGGTGCTGATGTGGAGAATATCAGTTGGCTGAGGCTTGGCTGTCAGGAGCAGGAAAGGCAGAAAGTGATTTTTTCTGTGCTGCTGGTGTAGAAAAGACTGTAAATCCTCACCTCGCCAGCTCAAATCCTACATCAGGGTTACAGCTTGAAACACTAATACCTTTCAAAAGATTTTTCTGTCCCTTACCTCGCCCAAATATCCTCATTAATATTCTGAGTTTGTTATTAAATTTTCTTATTAAATTAAAATCTAAGAAAGGGGTGCTAGAACAGAGGTGAGGGGATAGAATCAGGAGGTGGGAGACTCAAATCCTAAACTGGTCCCTCTTTCCATTATTAGCTCTAGCATTATCTGGAGTTGGAATATTTCATTTGTTTAAATAAGAGACAGGCAAGCCATTTTCCAAGCTGTATGGAAGGGGAGGAAGCTCATCTATCAATGCCAACAGTTTGCAGCCTATTGTCTGCAGGCCCTGGGGGTTATCTGTTGGGGAAAGGGAGCTAAGAAAATCAACTCTATTGCCAGTCACCTTAAATTTGTGACAGATGGTCTGCACCTCTGTTGGAAAATACTGGGGTCTGCAAATTAAAAACTGGGTAAAACCCAGTGTGTCTTCCTTCTGCTATTCATGAGCAGCTCAAGCATCAGGTTTTGCATGCTTGGAGAAAAAGCTCCAAAAGTGGTCCATGGAGCATGTGAGTGAGAAACACTGTGCCAGGTCTCACTCCCTGAGGTGTAGTGGTGCTGCTAACACCACACCAGTGCTACAGGACAGCTCTGAGAACTCTGTGCTGTGAGCCATGTCTGAGGGGCTGGCACTACCTACATTTGATGAGTAGCGAACCAGGTGGGCAATTATTTACTTCATCCAAGAAGAGATGAAGAAATGAGTGCAGCACAGCCTATTTGTACTTGCAGCAGGACATGCCTGATATTGAAGGTTTTTTAGAGTACAAAGCAAAAGTATCCAATAAGGAAATAAAAATACCCCCACCACACAGTGCTTGTGTATGTGTCCCAGTTGTCCCTGGGAGAAGGAGAGTTACATTCATTAAGTACCTGTAAGCAGAATTTTGTTGTGGTGCTTAGTAGGATTGCTGTGCAGTTTGGACAAGAGGGATACTAAGGGCATCAAGTGCCATTCCTGCTCATAGCTCTGCAACACACACGACCACAGCAAGCTGCAAACAAGGACGATGCTAAGGTTTGACATCCTGTGAGTGGCTCCAGCCAGTGGAAAACTGGCCTCAGAGTGCAAAGCTGTGATCTCTAAGCTATGGCTAAGGGAATAAATCAGTAACCTGATGGCGCCACAGGACACCGCACATGGGGCATGTGGGCTCCTCTTGCCAGTTCTAGGCGCAAAGGGAACCCACCAAGACATTGCAGGTGTTTCTGAACTTAGAGCTAAAGCAGGGCACGGGCGTGCAGGAGCAGGCGCTCCAGGGAGACAAGGCAGCAGGGCCAGCAGAGGGAGCCCGCCGCTGCCGCATCCCGGGATCGCCGCAGCCCCGCGCCCAGCCCAGCCCAGCCCGGCCCAGCCCAGCCGCTCCTCCTCTCCCTCACCCTGCACCTTTCGCAGCCCAGCACAGCCCAGCCCAGCCCAGCCCGGCCGCTCCTCCTCTCCCTCACCCCGCACCTTTCGCAGCCCCGCGCCCAGCCCAGCCCAGCCGCTCCTCCTCTCCCTCCCCCCGCACCTTTCGCAGCCCCGCATGCAGCCCCGCAGAGCCCCTGCACGCCGCTCCGCGTGCCTTGGATCCCAGAGCCATCCAGCCCAACATTTCCCTGTCCCAGCACCCGGAAGCCTCCTGCCTCCCCAGCTCGGTGTCCCGGCACTCCCACAGCCAAGCACACCGGCAGACCTGCATCCATTTCTGTAGCCCTGCAGACCTGCAGCCTAGCACCAGGCCCCAAATTGCCAAATGCCCGAATTTCAGCATCCCCACATCCCAGCAGCCCTGCAGTGCCTACCACTCGTGCCCACAGCCCATCACCCAGCCCAACACCCAAGCTGTAAAGCAGCCCCAGAGCTGCACAGCTCCATGCGCCGGCAGCCCCAGAGCTAGCAGCTCAGCATCCTAGCCCAAGGCACACAGCAAGCACAGCAGGCACAGAGCTGCTGCTCCTGGGTCTAGGCTTTATTGTGGCTTCTGCCCTCAGGCGCAGTGACAACTGCGACTAGAGGTGGCTGTAGTTATATATTGGGGGTTTTGCCAGAGGCCCTGCTATGAACTATATTGACAGAGGTGCTGTTTCTTTCCTGAGAGCTGGATAAATATTTCTAATATGATCTTGGCACAGCCTGAGCCTGAGGAGGCAGCTTTACACGTGTGCTGGATGCAGCCAGCACTACTGATGCACTCCTGGTTCCACTGCTCTGCAGGGCTGGAGGCAAGGCAGGCAACATGGGAAAGGCAGGCAGCAGCTGCCTCTGCAACGTCTCTGCTCCAATACTACAGTTGGTACTTCACTGTGAGCTTTACCTCCACCAGGAAGAGTCTCTCCCTATGCACAGGAACAGATTTTTCTGTGGGATTTTAGCACTGGAAAAGCTGGTGATTTTGATACACTGGGACATTCATCCTGCCAACTGTGAATCAACATGATTGCACTTCTACAAAGGAAAAATTCAATAAATGTATGCGTAAAAATTATTCTCCTCCAGTTTTTGTCTAGTCCTGTCCACTTTGTGGTCCTGCTGAACCTCATGCTAGCAGCTCCGTAGGGAGGTAGGTAGCAGCTCAGGAGGGTGGTAGCATGATCAGTCTGGTGGAGCACTCCTCACATGGCTGACTTACAGCAAAGCCTTGCTATTATATCCAAAGCCATAGTACAGGTGTGCTGTTCCTCAGTGAACATATTCCAGAGGGACATGTGGGCTGGCTTAGCTGTAATTTTATCCTATTTTTTATTCAGGCACAAAATATCTGGTTACCATTTTCAGCTGAGAGAAGGTGCTTGAAATGGAAAAAGTCAAGTCACAAAATGGAATAGAAAACAAAGCTGTGGAAAATATTTGCAGGCAAACAACAAAAATGCAGTTTGAGTCAATGGTAATATTAAATTTCAATGCTTTCAAGATTTTATTATTATTACTTAAAAGTAAAATTATTTAAATTATAGAAGACATTTGAATAAAGAAAACATTATTCTAAATGTCAACAATGGAAAAAGGGATGCTTTGTTATTCATAACTTTCTCCTTATTACTTTAGTTTGAGAGATGTATTGAGCATGTTTTCTTTTGCAGGTCTCATAAGAAAAACAATAGTTTCAAGGAAACAGAATTTTTCAATTAGAGAACATTTTGCTGAAAACTCCTAATTTTTCAATTAGAGAACATTTTGCTGAAAACTCTCTATCTTTCCTAAGAAAGCTGGAAATAGTTACTGTGAAAAGTCTAGCAGGAATCTTTTAGTTCCAGATGTGTTATTCTGATTCCCCTGGTAAGACTCAGGTACTTAAAGTTAAAAGATGCAGCACTGGTGTAACTAACTGCATATTTCCTAACATTTGTGCCTGTCAGCACAGGGGTGGTTAGACTGCTATTTATAAATCTGAGTTTAATTCATTCTCATACCACAGAGAGTAATCAAAACCCCAGTGATTCCCATGGAGAAATCAGGGCCAATGTACAAGAGGCTTTTTCCTAATTTATTTCTGTCTGTATTGTGTTCGGAAGAAAGATACACACAGCAAACACTGTCCAATCCCAGCCCTTCTCTGCTGAGTCAGAGTCAGCTTCTCAGGTCTTATGGATCTCAAGTCAGGAAGGCAGGATGGTCTTGTGGCTTAGGATATGGACTGTGAGTCAGAATAGTTTATTAATGAAAAAAACCTGTTCTTTCAATTTATTAGCATATCATTATCTAACCAGCAAAATTGCCTTTAGAATATTTCAGCTGTAGGCATTTTAAAGGCAAAAGGGCTAAAAAGAAGAAGTCCAATTGACATTTGATCATTTCTGCATCAACATTATATTTATCCTTAACCAGCTGTTCTGGAAGGAAAAGGACAAGCACCAGGGTAAATACCAGAAATATCTTGATTTGCGTTTTAGCCTTGCCAAACTCCCTTTGATTAAGCTGGGAATGTTGATTAAGAGCTTCAAGCTGTGACTCATAACAATTCAGTCAGGTTACTCCTGCTGCTTAGCAAGGCTTGAGTTAAATTGGAAAGCAGGAGAGTGTCAGTGAGTTTATCAGCTCTGAGCAGTGTGTTTCTATGCAGATAACCTGCAATACCTCGGCTCAGCCTGAGTCTTACAGGGGATTCAATAGGTCATCTGTCTGCTGGTAGGCGATATTAAAGACCTTCAGGAAAAAAAGAAACTAAAAACCAATCCTTCTTTGGACCAATCCTCTGGAAATCAGTCATTCAGTCAGTAGAGTTAATGATCAGTTGGTAGGTTAATAGCCAAACCTGAAGTCAAAGATGATTAAAGCTTAAAAAAATTAACCACTCAGTGACTGTAGTCAAAGACAGTATTCAGTTATTTTGATGGTTCCTTCTCTGTGTAGGCTCCCACAGAGGCTGACAAGGGATATTTTAACTTGTCAAGGCAGTAGCACCATAGCAACAATACCATAAGAAGCCCATCAGTTTGCTGCACAGGACCTGTTTTGCATACCAGGCCTTTGATCTTTAAGCGTATTTAGCATTGCCATTTTTTAATGAGTGTGGTGAGGAGGTGAAACAGGTCCCTTGCTTAAGTAGGACAATTTATTATTGTCACTTAGCTTGTGAAGGACAAGCCATGCAGAAGAGCTCCAGTCAGGGGAGAGAGGCCTTGAACGTAAGAACATTTCTGCTTCGGTTAACATGGAAGCAAGCTGCAGGGGGGTTTGCAGAATCCACTTCCCACTGCATTGGGGGAAAAAATGTTTTTATTTCTTTATCTTCAATTCATGCTTCCTCAGTTTATTGACAAAAGAAATTTTAATTATTTACTAACAAAGATAGGGCTTTCTCCTTCTGCTTCATGCTATGGCAATCAGGTTGTTGGGGAAATGACTGAATGATCCATGGTGCCACTAGCTGCTTTGCAAAGTCAAAGGAATTTACACCAATTTCGAGGGTACCAGCTGAGCCTGTCAATCCAGCAGGGAAGGAAAGAGGAACCACTGCAAACCAAATGGAGATTTTTCCAGTGAGACCATAGAGAGATGGTGTGATACAGGTAAATGATATACCTAAGAACAACAACTTCTTTCAAACACAAGACTGTAAGAAACAAGTGTCATTTCTTGTTTCTGTGATCTTTCTCTGCTGGAGAGCAATCTAAAATCCAAGATAGACAGCACTTAACAGCACCTAGCTGTACATCTGACAGGTCTTCATTACATCTTCTCACAGGCAGTGGCAGCAGCACGAGACAGGCAGAGCTTTGCTCAGAACCCAACATCCATGTGTGCCTCACCCACAGAGACAAGTGGTCCCCTGGGGCAGTGCCTGGCACTGGTCAGCTGGCACTGGGCACACACAAGGAAAGGACCCAAAAGCTGGTCCCAAAAGGGCTCCCATGAGGATATCTGCTCCTGTAGTTCTCAGGCTGCCCTTCAGGGACACACAGGTGATCCACAAGACAAAAGGAGCTGATCAGTGAAGTGAATGGAGAAAAAGTGAATGGAACAAGCACATCTACTTCCACCCACTCAAACAAATGTTACAGTGAAGGAGCAAGAGCACTGAAATGTGCCCTAGGCTTTGTCCGGTTTTCTTTCTGTTGTCAGTGAAAATCACCATGGAACCATAGCCCTTGACAGTCTTTGGGTTGTTTTACAAAAGTATGGTTGGAAGAGCGATTGTCAGGAAACACCACTGCATCCCAGCTACCCAGAAACAAAATGAGCTGTCCCTAACCATTCTTGACAGCCCTGGGTGTTTCACCTTGCTGAAGATGCCTCAGTTCCTGGAGGTAACTGCAATATGCAATTGCCCACACCTCTGGAAAGTGTGTTCTGCCATCCGTATTGAGCTTTCCATGCTGCAGTTTGAGCTCATTCCTTGCTTCACATACTGCGGAGAACGGATTATTTCCTTTCCTTTGCTGTGGCATAAGTGAAGAGTGTTCAGCTCCCTGTTGTTCATAAGGCCCTATTGCAGGGACAGCCCACACTTCCCTCACCTCAATGCTGGCCAGTGAGCCAACAACAACCAACGCACCCCAGAGCAGCCCAGGAGCAGCACTCTCCACAGCTTTCCTTTTCTGTTGCTTTGCTTTTATTCAGTGCTGTCCTCCCAGCCCTAAACACCTGCTGGATTTACCTCTAGTTTTGAGTAGTTTTCCAGTGCTAATTCCTACCTCTAGCTATATTTCCTTAAGAGCAGCCAAAGCACATTCCTGTATCCTCTGAGTCCACTTTGCTCCTTTGCTGCCTTTCAAGAGGGCTTCCCTTTCCTTGCAAAAGGCAGCTTTCAAACCCATGGGGACTGCACCACACACACACATACAAATGCAACCAGCTCTACGTTAACTAAGATCCAAGACAACCCAAAGCATGGGAACAACAAAAAAATAGAGCCCTGTATGGTAGTCAGTACCTGGAGCTAAACAGAGATTCTATCCCTCATATATTTTTTTTTGTTAATTGTTGCTCTGGACATTTTTGTTTTATCAGATGGGGAAGGACACTTGAGACCAGCTAATTTGTGTCTCTTGTCAATGGCTCTTTGTTTTCTTTTAGACTTTTTTTCCTCTTATTTTTTCCCTGGCCCTATAATAATTTCTTTGTTCTCTTTGGTAAGCTGGCCACTCAGAGCATTACATCCCTGTCTTAAACCTGGCTACAGTACTGTTCGTAACAGCAGCAGCAGCAGCATTTTCTGGGGTGGCAATGATGCGTGGCCACTGAGGCTCCCTCTGGCAGGCACTGCACAAAAAATCACACTACCTACACTGACCAAACCCAGCTCTGCAGTGACCAAAGAGACTGAACTGCAGAGGAGAATGCACCTTTTTCTTACAAAACAAAAAAAAAAACCCCCAAAACCTACCTGAAAAGTGGTTGTAGTCAGGTGGGGGTTGGTCTCTTTCTCCAAGCAGCAACTGACAGAACACAGAGAGGACACAGTCTCAAGCTGTGTCAAGGGAAATATAGGTTGGATATTAAGAAAAAGTTTTTCACTGAAAGAGTGATAAAGTACTGGAATGGCCTGCCTGGGGAGGTGGTGGAGTCACCATCCCTGGATGTGTTTAAAAAAAGCCTGGATGTGGCACTTGGTGCCATGGTTTAGTTGAAGTGTTAGGGCATGGGTTGGATTTGATGATCTTGAAGGTCTCTTCCAACCTAGTGAATTCTGTGAATCTATGAAATACAATGCTTTGAACTTTCCCCTCACAGGCACTTTATTGTCCTTGCTCATGGCAAGCTCTCTGTCTGTACAAGTGTAGGCTAGCAGCAAGGTACTAATAAATTAATAAAGAGAAGGCAGGGCACAGGCCCAGACAGTTGCCCATACAGTTAAATGGTTGGCATTGTCCTTGCAGGAGTTTGTCCCAGACCAAGCAAATACTCCTGCAGCCAACGCCCAGGCATGTTTCAGGAGCCAGGGTGGTTCTCAGCAGGTGGTTGGGGCACAGCTGTCCCGCTCTGGGGGACAGGAGCTTGTCTCCCTGGGGATGACTGGGAATGCCGGTGGGTCTTGGGAGTGAAAAACACTCCTTGGCCTGTTTTATTATTTTATGTGGCTGTAGACTTGGTGTCTCAGCAGTGCACAGCTTTTAATGCATTGACTCATCCAGCATCCCTGTGGAGCAGGGAAGTACTGTTAAGCCTGTGGGTCTGAGGGCAGAAGCAGACTCACAGAAACACTAAAAGGGGTACGTGGCTGCAGAGAAGCCTTCAAGTCCCACAGCCCTCTTGTTTCTTAAGCTCCTGCCCCAGCCCCAGGGCTTGAAGCTGGTGAGGGTGAACCAGCCATGGAGATGTGCCCCTGGTCTGGTGGGGATGCTGAGCTGCCCAGGACCCCACGGGGCAATATAGGGGCCACCTCCTTTTGAGCTCTGCAGCTGAGATGAAACCCAGCCTGGTGAGGCTGGGCAGATTAAAGTGTGCACCAGGCAAGCCTGGTTCAGAGAACAGGATCAGGCTTGCACTTAATTTGACCCTGAGGGACTTGCAGAAGCTAAGGCAGGGACATGGCTTCTCTATCCCATACGTTTTGACTTACTGAGACATATGAGGCCTCAGGGCCTCTCAGAGGCCACACGTCAAATCCATATGGATAGTTTGTGCAGAGGAAATTGGTGGGGTCAGGAAAAGTGGAAGCTGCTCAGTGCTTTACAGACACATTGCCTGAAGTTGCTCTCCTGAGAAAAACAGAAAGCAGTTCAGCACCATGAATTTTCCATTTTCTCCATTCCAAATTTTCCAGTAATTTTCTTCATGCATGTGTTAAGAGGGAGATGCTCAGTCACTCAGTTACTGGGTCATCTGTATGTGTTCTTGAATCATGTCCCTCACTATGGTGTCAGGGACTGCAAACACAGAGAATCTGTATTCATTAATTATAGCATTATACGAAAATGCACTGTTTTACCAACAATCCTATTTTGAGATTATTTTTATGAGTCATATCATTACTTTGATACCTGAACAACTGGACCTTTCGACAGAGCACCTTCAGGTTTCCAGAGCCAGCTCCCAGGCACTCAGCTGAAGTCCCTGCAGAGCTCTGTGCACCTGGCATGGGGATTTGCAGCTCCCCACAGGCATGCAGTGGGTGGCCCTGCCCTAAGACACCCAGCTGCAGTGAGCCCAGCCCTGCCCACAACCCAGTGATGAGCTTTGCTCCGGCCAGCGGCCAGCCCGAGGCTCTGCAGGGCAGGGATGGATCCAGGGGCCATATGGATCCAGGCTGTGAGGCTTCAGCTGTGTTTATCCCAGCCTGTTTTCTCTCACAGCTCACCTCCCACTGACACCTGCACACCTGCATGGAGGGAATATTTGTACCTTACCCTGCTCCAGGGCACTGACAGCAGAGTTGCAGTCAGGGTCCATTACCTACTCAGGGTGGGGCTGCAAAACTGAGGGAGGAGAAGGCAAAATCAACTCATGGCCTTAGCTTAATTGTTGTTCTCCTTGTTGAGTCATCTTTCTTGGTATTGCCTCTGGTAGGAAAGATGATTTTCTTGCATACAATTGCTTAAAAGCAAAAGGAAAATGCCGCAAAATGAAAAGTACCACCACCAAAAAAAACCCCAACCCTCCCCCCCAAAAAAAATCCACAAGAAATCTGGGACTCATTCACTCTTCTGTTAATTAGCCTTAACAAAAACAGTAAAACCAGAAAGCAAAGAAAAGGCCGATGAAGGTAATTGGGCTGGGCTGCTGTAAAAGCAGGAGCTGTGGGAAACAGGGACATGGCTGCAGACAACATCACCTTGTAGAAAGCCCAGACTTCTGAGGTCTGCCTCTCCCCTGAGTCCTATTTTGTGGCAAATCATAGAAGATGGTGTAATTATCACAGCTGTGCTTTAGACTGGTTTAAGAGGTTGTACTTTCCCGACCGCCTTTGGAGCACAACAGCAGTGACAGGCAGATTCCTGCCAGCACAGCTCGGCTAAATCCACCAAAACAAGCAAACAAGCCTTCTGGAAGAACTTGCTGGGTGGTTTTTGCTGGATGCTTGTTTTCAGTGACAAGCTTCCGAGGAAAACAGTAGCATTTTAAAACCTACATGTACAGCCAAGAAAGCTTGTGGACTTTTCCCTCCTCCTCTCAAGCAAATACTTTGCTGCCTCTTTTACAATGCCATTTCTATTGACGTAAAGTGAAGATAAGAACTGTTTGCCCATGCTGCCTTGCTCAGTTTTCCATGTGTGGCTTCTGGCTGATTTGCCATGTGTCCCTGCTGAGGTCTCAATCCATTTTTGACTGAAAGCGTCTGGGTTCTTGCTTGGCTTATCATGCCAACACAGCTGGCAACCCATTACTCTCCCGTTCCCGATGCCTTTACTTCAGTGGGAAAGTTCTGGTGCTTTTCAGTGGTTTGTATTTGCAGCTAACAGAGGCTGGTACTCAAAGCCCCTAGGTCGCTTCTTCACAACTACCAGAGCTGGGAGAGGTTCAGCATTTTCATCCTTCTTGCTCTAACTCTCTCTGTCAAAGATATGGAGACGCGTAAAGCAGCAGAAGAAGCAGGTTTTAAGCCAGGATCACATTATCTACCAGTAATGCTTTGCCCTCATTCACATCTTTAGTCTGAGGACTTCAAGACATCTACAAAGTACCTTCGCAAACACTGACAAACTGAGGCTCAGTTTACACTCAGCAGAAGTTTTCCTGTAGAGTTTTGGGTTTTGGCACATGAATTCTGTCTGCTCTCTCTCCAGCTAAGAAAGGACACTAATCTGTCAAGGTTATCCAGCAAAGGAGTCCTTGGAATTTCATTCTGTTCAGAAAACTGTTTTAAACCAGACTGGTGAAAACACTACTTTGTAAAAATAAACCATTCTGGAAGGGTTTGCCTTGCAGAGCCATGCTGGTAGTACTGTTTTGGCAACTCTTTGTTTCAAAATCCAGCTCCAATGGACTAGAATTGCAGTTTCTTAGGCCCAGCCTTGTATGCTAGTGAGGGAGTCCCGGGAAGAGATTGGATGCTTGAAAGGGAAAGAAAACCTTATACTATGGCTGGCTTCTATGTCTGATTATATATACCTATTATGGTTTAAAAGTGCTGTTCTGAAGACTTGGGAATTGGAAGTTTTCATTCTGTCCCTGAAAAGAGAAATATAATGCCTGTATAACTGCTTTCCAGTACACCACACCTGCTCACAGTATACCAAACCTGCTCCCACAGCAGATTGTGGGGTGGAGCACGGTGTGTTGAGAAGTGCCTGCTCCTTCCCAGCTGTGGCTGCCAGCAGCAGGGATATGGGATGGACATAGCTGGCTCAGCTAAGCTGGAGATCAGGGAGACACCTCGGAGCCTCCATATACAACCACCTGAGCCAGGACAGCGCTGTTTTGGATGGCAGGGTTTGCTCCACACCAAGTGAATCCTGTTCTTTGGTTTCCTGCTTTTGTGTTACCATGCAGCACAGAAAAGGCCATGACTTTCCTCCTCTGCTAAGCTGCCCTGGAGCTGTGGATGCTTTCCTGCAATTCCTGCCCTCAAAGTCAAGCAGCTATCAGGGAAGAACATCCTGCTCACTTTCAATAAAACTAACACTTGCATTGGCTTGTTCCAAGCCTTTCAATCCCCACTAAGGACATCCTAGCAACCGCTTTTGGAAAAGATCTTTAAATGTGGAAAGGGAAAAGGCTTTTTAGCAGTGGCTATGGGGTTCTTCCAAGTTTGATACCAAGAGGAAGTGGCTGGCTCCAAAAGAGATAACAATAAGACCAGTTGTTGTTTTCCAGACTTTCAAAGAGTAACCAGCTAAAAATGCATGGGACAAACTGTCTGCAAAAGCAGATCAGCACAGATGTATTGGCTTGTATTGTAACAAGCTTCCAGGGGTGGGAGGGTGCAGAAGCAGGCATGGGAGCATCCCTGCAAAGCAGACAGATCTCTCTGCTCTCCTCACATCCCAGCATTGTTAACAAAAGTGAAGGGTCCCACTAGGAAGCTGGTTTGACCCCTCATACAAGGATGTGTATGGCCCAGTGAGAGGTGCCCCTGGGGACACCCCACAGTGGTGGGGAGGTGATGGATTTCCCCTGGGACTATTGATGTATTGAGCTCTGTTCACTCTGCCTGGTGACCATTTCAGCCTGATCTGAGCATATTTCACAAGTACCATATCACCCAACATTATAAGACTGTTTAGTGTCCTGGTTCTCTATGCCTAGGGGACACATGGACTTATCACTCCCTTGCATTCCCGTTCCTCTCACAGTGTTTGCATTTGGGTTTAAGATGTCAAAAACCTCTCTCCTGCCTCACTGCTGACTCCCTCCCTCTGCACTCACTGCTTTACACCAGCCTGGGTTGTAGCTGCCTCTTCCCAGTTCTCCAGCCAGGTCTGATCACATCATCCTCTATCACAATCATTTGCAAACAGGGACCTTATTCTTACACACAGCCTCTTTGCACTTGAAATGCAAAGAGATATTCCTGCACTTACTTTATTAATGTAAAAGTGTTATCATTTTTAGGCCTGGCCATTGAAGACTCCCTGGTCCAGAAATAAGTTCTGCACCTCTTGCGGCGTTGCTGCAATCTCCCTGGAACCTCCTAGCTCTTTCTCAGCAGGCCTGAGAGACCAGACCCCTTGTATCTGTTGTGCCATAAGGGGGTACATTTTGAGAAAGAAACCCCAGGTCTGGCAGGCTGCTCTGGATCTTGACTCCCCTCTGAAGCAGTCCTGAAACTCTGGCAAAGTGAGGGGTTTGGGTATGGCATGTGGGTGGCATGCACAGAGTGGGCCGATGAATTTTGGTCCACACGGACTGCTGGGGTTCATCCCCATTCAAGGAGACTTTGGATATTTAATCAGTGTGAAAACAAAACAGATGCCTCACACAACCCTGTAAAGAAAACTGGTAAGGGCTTTTTAGCCTGTCTAAAAAGGAAAATGTCTGCTGTACAGAAAATATCTCTGAGATAGATGACTTCAGGAATACAGATTACATCACTGAAGACTGGGGTAGGATCGTACATGGGAGATGTTGGACTGCAGCACACTTGGGCACGAGGGCCATGGAGATCTACTGGCCTGTGTGGTCACATGGAGATGCCCATAAATGCAGGCCACCTCAGTTCCAGCATGGATTGAAGAGAGTGGTCACATCAGGGATGAGAGCAGGGCTGGAGCAGGAACTAGCAAAGGCAGCCAGCAGGGTTTTTTCCCAGGAGTGCCACAACTGTCAGGAAGGCTGTGGCAGAAAAGTTACTCGCTAGTTGGCTCTAACAGGGAAGGGAATGCATAGGAGAAAGGAAAGTTTTCCCAGCTGCTGGAAAGAACCCCTAAAGAACAGAAGCATGGCAGACTAGGATTTTGACAGCTGTATTGGGAGTCCACCTGGGGAACTAGTGGGGTTGTACCAGCTAAGGAAAACTAAGAAGGGGATTTGCCTGTTGGCTGACAGGCAGTCTGGCAAAGAGCACCTGTGCTGCAGATACCATGCCCGTTTCCAGCGCAGGCAGCTCTGCTCTGGCTCCTCAGAGATGTGTCCAAACTGAGCTGTCTTTTCTCTGCTCACCTCTCTCCTCTATCACTCCCACAAGTCCCACCAGTGTGCAGCACATTATCCAAGCATGTTTTCTTCTCCTCCAGCTTAGTTTTTGGACTTCCTGTCCCTCCAGGTTGTCTCTGTAAATGGGGCTCCTGTGGCAGAAACAGAAGTTTAGTTATAATAGTTATAAATCCCAGTGAGCAGAAGGGCAGTGAAATGCAATATACTCCAGGGCAGGGGCAGTTCCATCATTCAGATGTTTGGCAAAGCTGGTATCTTTGTTATTTTTTTTACCAAGACATTTATCTGCCACCACCTAGGTCTTATCCAGTGTGTCCCCATCAGTGTCCAGGTGACCTGCTGGGTCCACAGCTTGACCTCTGCTCTGAGCCAGCAGGGAGAGTCCTGGGAAGAGCTCCCAGCTCTGGTGCACTCAGAGGGGTGTGGGGCAGCCTTAAGGCAATGAGGGGCTTACACAACAAGCTGGCAAATTGGTGACTGTCACACAAAATCAGGACATGTAGTGCTTTTCAGCAACTGTGACCCCAGATCAGCTGAAAAGGATTTTGAAAGTGAGATAAAAGGCTCACCTCCCACCGTGGTTCTCCTGCAGAGGGACTGCAGATAGGAGGCTAAGGTTAATTTGTTTTCTGAATTAACTAGGAATTTGGGAGCCTTGAAGCAATTGTGCTTTGTTTTGGTTTTGTGAGGGTTTTTCCAGGTTTATCTCAACAACGGGTTTTGTCTCTGAGTTTGGTACCCTGTCCTAAATTCAATCAGAACTTAGCTGACAGGGTGCTGAGAATTTTTTGTGTTAATAATGTGTGCTACTTACTGATACCATTACCCAGGTAGTGAAAACTACCCTGAAATCCATACATAGGGCATCAAAATGTTACTACAAAAAAGTCTGGCAAATACATATTTTTTTCTAAACTACAAATCAAACGTATAAGTAGCAGTATTTTGTACTTCTCTAGCCCTTTCCCCTCACAGTTCTCACAGAACAGCCTCAAAAGCACTTCTGTAGAGTCAGAGCAGTCCTTTATAAAAGCTGCCTTTTCTTTCCTGGGTTGCTGTCCATTCCTTGTTCTCTCCCTCCCTTCCTATTGTTCCCCTTTCTTTTCTCACCAATTCACCTGCCAATGATCAGCTCAGTTGAGTCCCTGGGATCCAACTCTTTGAAAAATGTGTGGAGGCATCACAAATGGATGTTTTTCCAGATCTTGGGGTTGCTCTTCTTGACAAAGATCAATATCTTGGTGGCAGTCCTGCAGAGGAGGCCATACCCTTCCCCTGAACAAGCAGCAGTCCATCACATAATGTTCAGAGCGTGCTGCCTCACTCCCTCACTTCTCTCCCTGTCAAGCTTTCCAAGTTTCTGCAAGAAAAGAAAAAAAGAAAGCTTTCATTCTCCAAGGCCAGCATCCAGTTCATATTTTTTGTATCATAGGGAAAATGATAAGGCAGGGTACAACAATGACCTACTTCATGTCCTGATAAAATAATTTCCTCTCTCTGTCATTTTTCTCAAAGAATAACATTTGACTAACACAAGCATGTAGGATAGAGCAAAAGCTTTTCTGTGAACTGGCTGATAATGCATCAGATTCAGTCCTGAGACAGACAACTGCCACCCTGTTGACCTATGGGGAGTTAAGCCTGTTTATCCCTCAGCTTAGAGCTCTGAAAACAATTGGGTTCCAACCTGTAAGAAGTGTGCATGTGATAGGATTGAGGCCAAAAGCTCGGAAGCAGGGGTTATCTGTTACAGCATCCCTCCATCAATGCCCCCTCAGCCCACTGCCACCACGGCTGCCCAGGAGCTGCTCTGGCTTGCTGCTGTGGTGCAAACAGGGCTCCCACTCTGCAAAACAACTGGTTAGCTCATCCCCTTGGACAAAAGGCTACTGTATTGAGCAGGGTACATTACAGTATAGGGCAACCATGCAGCTCTGAATCCACTCACGCCCCGCTCCCCGAGCACAGAAACAATGCAGACTCTTATAGCTATCCCACTGCAGCCTACTTACTCAATGCATCGGCTGTACTTGTCTGCTGAAGGTGTTTAAAAATGTACATGTGGCATTTTTTGCTTGCAGCATTGCATGAGGAGATTTCTCACATCATCTTTCAGTGCTGTTCAAATGAGTTGCCACCCAGTGCAAATTGCCCACCCTCTCATCTCCCACCTACAGGAGTTTTCCTTGTAGTTGTGCATCTTCTGTCTTAATGAGTTCTTGTCATGGCATTGATCCAGGACATGAATTTGCCATTTGCCACTGCTAGTAAGGGGTGACGTGGCTTGCACATCCTTGTGCCCTCGGTTGGGCCACATCCTGGGGTGGTGTCACAGATTGCAGTACATCTTCTCACCTTCTCTTCGCCAAAGGCGGACAAACCGGACAGAAATTTGTCTGTTGTCATGACTTCATCATGTCAGGACACACTGCCCAAGATGGCCAAAGCCAAGCAGCTTACAGTCTTTACTGTATTTACTGTCTGCATACTTATTGTATGCTGACTTCCAGCATCATATGCCATTCCACAGTACTAACAAGGTACCTGATTTATGGCATGCTGCTGAGAGTAAAAGGTAGTTAAAATATAATTATAGTGCTCCTTTTATTTCTTTCCTTGCATAAATGTGGTATGAAGCTAGTCTGGTCTATTGACTTTTCTCCAATTTCTTGTTCCCTGAGGTGGTAAGTTCCTCTGGATTTCAGGAGATGGAAAACTACCAGCTGCTGGGCTCTGGCAGAAGGGTAGCACAAATCTTGGCTTGGAGATGGAGACTCCTCTTGACAGCTCTGCTCCTCAGGCACAACGGGCTTTTCTGTCAAAGCTCATGTATGTGGGAGACAACTTTCTTGGGTGCTGCTCAGAGCCTGAAGAATAAACTCTGAGGGAATTAGGTCCTGAAAAGCTGTACCTCTTCCCAATGTGCATGCCTCTTGCCAGCAATGCCTTGTCTTGTGCAGAGATGCAGGTAGGCATACACTGGGAACCATGCAGAATAAAAATGAGACATTGGGCTGCAAATGTGGCTCTGCCCCCTGCACAGAGGAGTATGGAGGAAATGCACCAGAAGTAACAGTATCCCATGCAGTTCACCAGAAATGACTGAAGATATTCCTTGTTTTAAGCAGATTCTGACTACCTTCAGAGTTTCACTGAAAAGTGACTTGTTTTCAGTTCAGAAGAAGGGACACAAGCCTCTGTGCAATTAATAAATTTTCCTTTTGTCTCACTTTAAGGAAAAGGAGAACCTATGGCAATTATTGTTACTGGGGTTGTACCTGACTTGGATCAGGGATGTGATTTGTCACCTGTGTCACTCTAGTACTGAGCTTATACTGTTGAAACAGCATCGCCATTCAAGATATTACCACACCACAGATAGCTCTGAGCTCCTTCACCATTACAGCACAGCAGCCACACAGTAATCTCAGGCCTTTCAGTGGAACACCTGCTGGGCTGAAGGCACCTAATACTGAATTAAACACTGTGATTTTGCAGCCAGGTGGCCATGGAGCACACTTGCTGTATGGAGGCAGCAAACTCAAGAACAAGTGTGGCAACAAGCTGCCATGGCAGGAACCTTTCAAACAGCTGCAGCTGTTTGCAAAGCGAGCCTGCAATGCACACATAATGTTTTTCCCTTTCCTTGCAAGAATAAGCCAAATTAGCATTATCCCAGCACAACTGCATCCATACTCTAGGGAATTAGCTGCAGTAGTATTGTTAAAGCAATTAAGCTTTTCTAGGTAGACAGGCTATAATTACACTAAATTAAAATAGAATGCTTTTGTTCTAACTTCAGCTTCCCCATGACAACTTGTACCAAAATAATCAAAGGTATGAATTAAGCCATTCCCATTGTTTTAGTATAAGCCTGAATGCAGGCAGGCTCCTGCTCCAGTCCTTCTACCTTGGGAGATCTCAGCTGTCTGGGTGATCTCTCACAGGCTTCATCACAGAGGGATAAATGTATGAAAGCACCCAATGGGAAGCTGGGTTTGGTTGTAGCCGGGTGCCCTGCGATGGCTCTCTCTGGGGCTAATGCCATATGTGACAGCACATCTTTGTTCATTTAAGGGAAGGTAATTCTGCAGGACTGGGATGTCCCACAGGAGGAGGGTCAATGGTCCCTATGGGTCTTGAGCATGAGGGTCACACAGAGCCTCTATGCTCTGCTGGTTGCTGTGCTCCATCCCTGCCTGGCTGTCTTCCCTGCAGGGAGTGGGTGCTGCTGAGCTGGCATGGAGCTCCAGGGAGATGGTTTTTTCCTACACCTCTAATTTCACACACAGTGTATCCAACTTGGGGTTTTTGCAGCTGCTTTCAGCCAGGGAGGACCTTGGCTTTGGCCCTGCTTCGGAATGTCCAAAATGTCTATGTGCAAAAGAGGCACAGCCCTATGGAGAGCCACAGTGACTCTTCCTGTGGAAGAGGCCAGGGCACTTAGGAAAAGATCAGCTGTACAGAGTGCTTTTTTCCATGAGACATGAGCCTTTGCAGGGCCTTTGGTGGTTAGACCACACCACTCCAGGGTTTAAATGATCAGGAAGATGTCAGCTCCAGTGACCATGGGATGGGACATGACGGGCAGCTAGAGCATGTGCTGCCTCACATGGGTTTCCACTTCACTGAGGGAAATGAGGAAGCACCACTTTTGGACTCACTGGCAACTCAGTGATGCTAAAAATGGTAAACTGGAATCTCAACTCTGCCATAGACTTATCAACACTGATTTGGATAAGTTCAGATATATGCACTTGCTGCCTGTCAAATGAGGCACCCCAGATGCTCCAGGTGGTGTGGTTCATATTTGTATGATGCTTTCAAGGTTCCCTAAATGCATTAATAACCCTTCCAACTGAGAACAGAGCCAGGCTATTCATCAGCCTTTCATTTTCAGTGTTTTAGTGCAAAACTTTCTATGGTCAACTTACTGAAAACGTGCTAAAAATGAGGTGCCCCCTTTCCTACGGCACACGGCCCAGTTTACCCTCCCCAAGCGTGCAGGTGGGAACTCACTCAGCAGCTTCTAGGGCAAATGTGCCGAGAGCACCCGTCGAAACTTCGAAACTTCAGGGCTCTCTTGCCCCGCTAAGCGCGACGCGCTCCCCCACAGCGCACCGAGCGCTGCCCCGGCCGGGCCCTCACGGCGGCTCCGCGGGCAAGGCGGCCGCAAGCCCCGACGGGCCGGGCGGCACCGCCCCCTCTGTCGAACGCAGCCAATGGTGCTGCGCGGCGGGGCGAGCGGGCCAATGAGAGGCGCGCGGCGCGGCGGGACCCGCCCCCTCTTCCACCCCGCGGCTGTGGGTGCGTGNGGCGGCGCTGGGAGCGGCGCTGGGCGGCCGCTGCCGGGCGGCGGGGTCCGGGGCCGTGGCCGGAGCCGGGGCCGGAGTGGGATCCGAGCCGCGGCGCAGCATCAAGTGCGTTCTGGTGGGGGACGGCGCGGTGGGGAAGACCAGCCTGGTGGTGAGCTACACCACGAACGGGTACCCGACCGAATACATCCCCACCGCCTTCGACAACTTCTCCGGTAAGTGACCGCGGCGGCCGCGGGCACCGAGGCGGCGGGAAAGGTTCTGCCGTCCTGGGGAGCGACGCGTCCTGCCGGTGCCGCTCCGGGGGCCGTGGCTGCGCTGCGCGGAGGGGGCGCGATGTCCAGGTTCGGGGATTTCATTATGTATTTATGGGGAGCAGGACTCTACGAAGCAGGACCGAGCTTGTCAGGCTGCCATCGCAGCCAGCAGCACCGGCCGGTCTCCGGTGTAACGGAGCCAGCCTGGCAGCGGGTGTCGTGCCCGGCCGCGCGGCCAGAGCTGGGCAGTAATTCGGAGCCCTCCTGTGTAAAGCTTGGCTCTGTCGGGGACATCGGAAGCGCCTAAAGGGCAGGTTTAAATACTCGCCTTGTCTCGCCCTTACAAAGGGGAAGTCCAGGGGTTTCTCTGCGGTTCAGCGGGGGCTTTTCGTGTCCCGGGCGTGCTAAATGTGTACGAGGAAATAAAGGTAAACCCCTCTAGCAGACGAATATCCCAGAGTGCTGGGCTCGCTCTCCGCGCTGCCTGCGGAGGACTTGTGCCGTCCCTGCCTAACTCATCTCTTGTAGTAAAACGAATCGGAAAGCCATGAAGGGCTTGCTTGTGTGCGCCCATGTGTTAGCGACGGACTCCCTTCCAGCTCTGCTAAGTTGTTAAATCTAAAATAATTGAAGAAAAGGCTATTAGAGCTGAGGGATGGTAAATCTCCCGTTTAAAATTTTTTTCTTTAACGGAAAACGTGTAAAGTTGAGTTCACCATAGTTTTCCTCCCCTCCCTCCTTTCTCTCCAAAAGCTGTTGTGTCTGTCGATGGGAAGCCGGTGAGACTTCAGCTCTGTGACACAGCTGGCCAGGTCAGTGGAGCCACTTACTTGATTTAAGTGACAGCGGGAGGGGAGAAGTTGTTGCTGTTGCGCAAAGTAGCCCTGCAAATGATTCATGGGTTTGAAAGTATTCCCAGTGTTTGGTCACGTTATTATCTGCTGTCATTTTCACTGCTGTTTGACTCACTGCTTTGCCTGTCTGTTGAAGGTTGGGGGATGTGCTGTTTCTCCATATAGGGGCTGGGCACAGGCTGCTGCTCTGCTGGCTCAAGCTGCAGCTCTGTTTAGCCTGACTAGAAAGGCTGAACATATTGGGGATTCAACAGCCACCTGGTTTTCTCTTTGAGTGGTTGTCACTGTCTATATTTTTGCTAAATTACTGCGGGTTTAAGAATTAGAGTGTTTGGCATGTATGCATGCAAAACAACCGCACCTGTAGGTGTCCAGAGATAGAGACTTGTTTTTTGAAGGGACAGAAGCTGGAGGGAGAAAAGAGTACTATTTGGTGTTGTCTGTAGAGGCTTCATATTTGCCATTCCCACCCGTTTACAGAGTGCTGCTGCTGCAAAACCGAGGTTTGCTGTAATCTGCAGCCTGAAGAGATAAGGGTGGCTGATGCCTCTCATCTCCTACTTTGCCTGATACATAAAAAAAGCCCATGTCTTACTGCCTCAGCTTTTCTGGAAGACTCAGGCTTGTACCACCCTGAGCAGTGTGCAACACTGCTTGCTAGGGGTAGAGGCTGGATAACCAAAAGTAGCCAAAAATATTTTGCTGCCTCGCTGCATTTGAAGGCAGTGGGAGTTAGGGTCCTGTGCAGCTTTGTGGATCTAGGTCTATGCCTTCACCAAAACCATGCTGAAAAAATCTCAGTGGTCTTAACATACAAACCTATTTAGATGAGTAGTAACTGGGTGCCCTACTTAGGAATGGGGCTTTAAGGGCTATGCAGTAGTAGACAGCAGTGTGCCTTACAAACCAGAGCTGAAATCCTACAAACAGCCTTCTGGAGGTAGTGATAGGAAGTCAAACAGCAGAACTGTCCCATGATTTTGTGTCCTGCTGAAGAGATGGGATGGTACTGCGACAGTCTTGGCTGTGCATGTTCATATGCAGAGCATGGCAGGTGAAATTGCCATCGAGTGACAGCCTGTAGACATGCAGTGCCTGTGGAAATGCAGCTGCCAGCTGCAGAAGGGATGAACAGGTCCTGTCACCCCTTGCCTTCCCTGCCCTTAATGGTTAAGGTGTTTGCTCTGGTGGACCAAGTGCAACTGGAATGAGTAAAAGTTACTGCCTTTTAAATGAAGGCATTATCTAAACTGACAGAAATTGTCCTAAGTAAAAGATTCCTGGCTTTGATAAAACTGCTGCTGGGAGATGGCTGCTGAAATCTGGAGCTAAAAAAAGCACTCCAGGCAATGGGAAATTCTATTTCAGCATCACTAGCCTGAAGAGGTGTAGAGTCCCTGCAGGCCGTGTATCTACCATTGAAATGGCAGGAGTGTACATAGGATATAAAGGGAACTATTTCATCTTAGTAAAAACCCTTCAGATCTAGGGTTTGCTTCCAAACCCATTGAATTAAGCCCTTTTGAGGTTTCTCATGTAGCAAGGTGAGGCAATTACATAGCAAGGTGCCTGTCTGCAAACAGCCCTGTTGTTCAGAGCAGCATCTCAGTAAATATGGGGTTTTTCTTGAGCCGAGTGGTGAAAGCCTGGTTTCCTCTGAGGTTTAATCTGAGACTCAAGAGAGCTAATGAATCTTACTTTTTTGACTGGTGTTTTATAAATGTCTGTCTCTCTCAGAGATATTGCTGCAGAAAATTCATTTGAGCAGAACAAGATTTCTGAGGCTTCCAGGGAGCTTTAAACAGCATATCCTGGGCCTCCAGAGGCTTTAAAGCAGAATTTCACATCTCAAAAATTAATGTGCAACTTGCAATTAATCAGTAAACTGAGATATATATTCAGCTTTAATGTTTGTGCACATTTTTGACTCCAAGCATTTGAGAACATGGTCCGTTTTAATTAAATGTCACTGCTGCTGAGGCAAATCCTACCTGTTCAGGCTGCTAGTGTTACCCTGGTTTTATCCTGCTGTCAGCATAAAAGCAGACTGCCTGGAGTAACCCTTTCTTTTAGCTGCATTCTTCCCTGAGGATCAGCACACTTTTGTTACCATGAGGCGTTTGACTTTCTTGTGGCTGTGTCCTGAAGCTGAAAAAGGGCCTTGCTTTGCTGGAGTTTGCACTAAAAGGAAAAAAAAAAAACCCAGAAGGGCAGTGCTGGGAGGCCCGTATGCAGCTTGTTTGATGTGGCATGGGTGGGAGGAAAGGTAAAGCTCTTACTCTATGCCATTGGCATGTTAAGCCTGCACATTGTAAGTCATTATTGCTCCCATCAGATTTAAATCCCTGGGCACAATGGCGGGGAAATTATTCCCATATCCTGAAGGATGTTGCTAAGTAGTTACCACTTTAAAAGCGACTCCAGGAAAGGTACCCAGAAATGTACACATGCTGCTGCATATCTGCTTTGCCCTTGCCCAGGTCTGTCGGCAGAACAGCTTTGAGGTACACGGTGCTCCTCCTCAGAGCTGCTCACTGACTCACCCTGGAAGAGATGGGTCTGGAGAAAGTGCTCTCTCCCTCTTCAGTTTGTGGCTTTGTGTGCCGTAACCCTCTTCCCGCAGCTTTGCTTCTTTGCTGAGGTAGGGCAGAGGGCCTGTGTACAAAGAGCAAAGGAAGTATTTAAGCACTTGAAATAACCTGCAGCATTAGCTGGAAAATGTCAGGTATGCGGGGAAGCCACCACCTTTGTCCTGTGTGCCCAGTGGCTCAGGCTGGGCACAGGTGGCTTCTGCTTGTATCACACCTTGCTGAGTGGTCTGGGTGCTCATTTTGGGGTGCCTGTCAAGATGGCAGTGGCAAGTTATCTTCAGCTTCCTTAAGGCTCAGGGCAGGCTAGAGCTGCTCTTTCTGTGGGGTGCTAACACGGTTTTGTTCTGTGCAGGATGAATTTGACAAGCTCAGGCCTCTGTGCTACACCAACACGGACATCTTCTTGCTGTGCTTCAGCGTGGTGAGCCCTTCGTCCTTCCAGAACGTCAGTGAGAAGTGGGTTCCCGAAATTCGCTGCCACTGTCCCAAGGCACCCATCATCCTCGTTGGGACACAGTCAGACCTCCGGGAGGATGTCAAAGTCCTCATCGAGCTGGACAAGTGCAAAGAAAAGCCGGTCTCGGAGGAGGCTGCAAAGCTCTGTGCTGAGGAAATAAAAGCCGCGTCCTACATCGAGTGCTCCGCTTTGACTCAGAAAAACCTCAAGGAGGTCTTTGATGCAGCCATCGTGGCTGGTATTCAGTACTCGGATACCCAACAGCAACCAAAGAAATCCAAATGTAGGACTCCAGACAAGATGAAAAACCTCTCCAAATCCTGGTGGAAAAAATACTGCTGTTTTGTATAGGAGTTGCAAGGACCTGAGTGCTGCTCTGAGGAAATCAATAGAGGCTATATTAGCTGAAATCTCAATTTGTGTTGTCTTGAGTGTATAGTGTAGATCTGTATGTATGTGTATATGTTGCTACTGGATAACTTGGTTGCCCTTTCGAGGATTGCAGAAGGATTCTTAGTTAAATAATTGCTATATATCAGGTCTGGCACCCGGCTTTGTGACCAGAACTTCTCATTGAGGAAAAAAAAAAAGCACCATGTGTCTGTGAGCATAGAAGGATTTGTCCAAAGGATTCACCTTCTTCTGTTGTAAGGTGTATGTGATGGGGCGGAGCACAACAGAGGCCTTCGCTGCCAGGGCTTTGCGGGAGGAACGCACAAGCGACGGTGGAAATGTACAGCTCTGTACGAGGAAGATCAAAGGGAAAAATAACACTGTGCCTCCTAACTGACATTTGTAGCTTTAAAACCCCACTCCTGGTCTCTTTGTGTCTTCCCAAGCCAATGCTCTTAGGGATCACTTTTGAAAGGGTATGCAAGAGGTGTAATCTATACGCAAATGCCATGGTTAAAAAGGTCATGAGTATACCTTCAGCTTGTGGTGAGGGAACCTAATCCCTTATGGAGCTGACATCTCATTTGTTACCTCCTGACTTTCAGAAAGTCCTTTCTGTCCTCCTTCCCCTGCCTTTCTCGAGAAGCCGAGTGGAAGCCCAAGAACATGGCCAAGCTTTTAACTCGCTACCTCGAGCAGTGGCGATTTCCTCTGTGTGTTTGCAGACATGATGACAGTTCATCTGTTTCAGCTCAAAGGAATGTAAATACTATTGTGTTGGGGTTTTTAATTTTTTTTTTCTAAGCGATGTAACAAATACCTGTACAGCACCATATAAACCGCCTCTGGTTTTAAGTCTGCAGCCAAGAATTTCAGGATGCCCCACTTTACCTTTTAAGGCTGCTAAACAAATAACAAATCAAGCAGATTGAGATTTATAACAAACTGGACTCTAGAAACTGAGGCTCCTGTGTCCTCTTCATGATGCTGTTTCCAACCAAGTTAATGTTTCCCTTCTGAAGGCAACAGTCACTTGTGGTTGAATCTTGTCCAAGCTCATAGTTGTGAAATTGTCTGAGGCCATCCCCAAAATGTAACTGATCATTCTTTTGGTTTTTTTCCAGATCAGCCCAACAGATTAATTGAAATGTGCCTAAAATGTGGCTGAGGGATCAACATAGAGCTGAGTGTGACCTGTTCTCTGAATCTGATTCCTGCTGAACTCTAAGCCTAATTGCAGTTCTAGTGGGTTCAAGAGACCCAAATGATAATGTGACCCTCTGAAAGGATAAGTATTTAAACCTGTTCTGCAGAGGACATTTAGTCTGTGCTGTCTGTCTGCCTTTTTATGGCCACAATTAGTTTTTTTCCCTCCCCTAGATAGTTCAAGATCAAATGATACTTTTTTTTTTTCCCTTTGGCCCTAGCCTTGAAGTGACCTTTTCCTTGTTCTTAAACTAAACTGTAGTGACAGAAGGCCAGAACCTTTTTTCATCAGAAATGAATCAATGTCTGATACAAAGAACTGTGGAGGCCATTTGAGTTGATAAAACTGACCACAGTTTACCTCCTGGCCCATTAAGGAAAATGACACTATGTAAATGGATTCTGGGCTGTTGGCATAGGCTCCACAGACAGTATTTTTTCCTTCTCTACAAAAGAATGAGTGCAGAATGGGTAATGTTCCATCACTGAAAACTTGAAAATGGGATGGAAATCTTTACCTAGGGCCTAATTCAATAAAAGTATGTTGGCTTCTGCACTGGAAGGGCCTGGAAAAACAGTTTCCGTAGCACAGAAGCTGGATGCATTTGACTTGGTTGCATCTGATGGGTAATGGTTTAATGTTTACTGGTACTGAAGTTAACATCTGAGCCTTTATATTTCTTACTCAAATGCTTTGACAGGATTTCAGATATGCAGTCATGCTGACATCTTGGAGAAAAACAAAGCTAGATTTCTCCTGGGTGCTTTGCTTCTCTATTGAAAACAGCCTCGATTGCTCAAAAATGGGGGTTTGAGGAGGAGACAGGCTTGAATCTGAGCAGCTTCCATTTACAAAAATAACAAAATTTCCTCTGCAAGATCATACTGCTTGGTATCATGCTGAACTGGAAGCAGTAGGTTATACTTTATAAGCAGCCTGTTTCATAGTTTGGAGTAGCATTACTTTTGAATGTAGCCAGCTGTGACTGTTTCTGAAGATGTGATTTATATACAACTTATTATAGCCCTTTACTAGATGTGTGTAAACTGAGGTCTAATAACTCTATGGATACTGCTCTATGTGGGGCTACACAGGGTCTAGGTTTTAGAAATCTTACTTTTAAAATTACCAGTATTTTACAAGCATAAATGAGGGGGAGATGTCTCTATGTAGTCTATTATCTGATGTGCCTTATAAAAAAACTCTCTTCTGTTTTCTAAGTGTAGGCTATATTCCAAAAGAAATATTTCATGTGAGAATGATATAAATGAGGTATTTGGAAATAAATTCTGACCTGCGTATGTGTCTGCCTCTGCTGCCTGCTCGAAGAGGCTTGAGGGCAGTCCCTTGGCCATGCACTGTGCCAATACCCAGCAAAATACTGAGACTGCTCTCCCAGTGCCCCAGGAAAAGGCCTCTGCCCAGAAAAGAGTCTTTTCCTGCACTGCCCCATCCCCAGGGGGCTGGGCTGGGTGGGAAGGCTACAATGGCCAGCTGTCTGTCTCCCTGCCAGCACAGCATCTTAGTGTGGCCCTGTGAGGCATGGACAGGCTCCTTGTGCCTGGCCCTGGAAGCAAGGTGAGTGGCAGGGAGCACAGCACAGCTGGGGTGTTTTGCCTGCTGCATGTTGTGCCATATGCATTTTGAGGGAGCCAGAGGGCATTTTTGGAAAAGCAGAGCCTGTTCCCTTTTGGCACTGTAGGTCTTGCCACTCCTTTCTGAGCCCTGTCCCTAATGCCAGGGCCAAGGCAAGTGAGGTTTGAGGTTGTTCATGCCCAGGAGCTGGATGGCTGTGGCACAGAAGCCTTCCACCCTTTGGTGCCATTGTGTTAGCCAAGTGGGGAGCAGCACCTAGACCTCCAGGCATTCCCACAGATCCTGTGTCCTGCTCCAAGACTGCTCCGGACCAACCAAGGTTGGTAAACTGTCCCATTGTGTTTGTTTTTCTGGGAGCTGAGAGGAGCAGGCATGCTGGGGGTGGCATACCAGGTTGCCCTCCCATGCCACCTGTCTCTTGGCTTACAAGGCCAAGGCATTTTCCACCATGGGAATGCACACAACCTGCACAAAGTAGGGGAAGGAGATCAATGCAGAGTTCCTCCTTCACTGGGTGAAGCCTTGGCTTCTCCTCTTTAAGTGCCAGGCTGGGCACTGCTGGGAGGCTGGTTCACCTGGTGGTGCCTGCAGCACAGTGACCCTGCCTGAGAGCCCAGCTTGCCACTGGGCTCCTTTCTGGTGATACCTGATGTTGAGTCACCAATGCTCTTGCTGGTGCCTTCAGAGAATTGCTTCCATGGGCTTTCTGTGCTGCAGGGAGTGGAGCTGGGGTGTGCTGGCTGGAGACCAAGTCACCCCACCTGTGCATGCTGACTTGGCAGGAAAAGGGGCTGTGCTAGCTTAGAGTCCAGAACCTGCTGTTGCCAAATCCTGGCACAAAGATCCCTCTGCTACCTGTGGGACATTGATTTTTCTGCTGAGGCAGGCTGCTGTCTTCTGCATCACGGCACCTGGACAAGGCTGATGCAGTTCAGGTCATCCTTTACCCCACAGTAACTTTGTGCCTGGGTATGCTGCTGTGATCAAAGGGCTCCCTCAGCTGCTCTGCTTCAGATACTGGATGGGCTGGCAGCTGAGGCTGATAAGGGCATTCTGAAGCATGCACACTGTACTTAAGCTTTCCCAGAAATGCTGAAATAGGTGATGCTTTGTGATGGATGGAAGTTCCCAAGAGAGGACTTTGTTTTCTTTCATGTGAAATTAAACTGCTAGGAAAAATACAAATTTTTTTGTTAATGGAGAAAAAGTCAGTTTAATGATTTTCCCCCCTGTGTTTAGTGGGCTAGAGATACTTCTAGGGTATGATTGAAGGTTGACTAGAGATGAAACATTGACACATGTGACAGTTTGTCCTTACAAGGTGTCTGTAAGAACACTTCACCACACTCTTACTTTGCTTTTGATTTTCTTTCTAGACACCAGTTACTGACCACAGAGAGGGGGACACAGCTGCAGGAGACCAGGGTTTTTGTGTGACCACATGGAGCTGAATTAATGTTGTCATATATATCATGCTTTAACACTGAACCTTGCTGAAGCGTGTGAGTGCCCCTACAACTGAGCAACCTTTCTGAGCTCTCGTAATTGATGTGCTCAGGGGTTTGTACTGAAGAGATCTGAGCTTCTGCCTTGAGTGTTGTCCTGGCATGCAGCAAGGTGAGAAGAGAAGAAAAACAACTGCACAGGAAAGAGTGAGACGTTATAAACCTCAGGAGAACTGACGGAGGGACTCCAGGGCAATGGGGAGTGATAGACGCTACTTTTACCTACTTTAGTCATAAGCAGATTAAAAGCACAATTAGAGTAATGCATGTGGAAATGAACAGCATCAAGGAGGCCTGTTAGGTATTAAAATACAGCCTTTTCTTTGGGAAGTCTCAAAGCTGTGGATAGCTGGAAGCTGGGAGAAGAAATCACTGTACACAATAGGGAAAAATCACTCAGCATTTGCTTGGTTTTTACATTCTCTCCTTAAGTATCTGTGCTGACTAGAGACAGGATGTGGGATGAGGTGGACTTCTGGCATCAATCGGCCTGACTGTCCCAGCAATGTTTTTAATGTTTTTCAAAGAGCAGGATGGGTTTCGGGCCAACAGCAGGGCCCCAAGATCCAATAAGACTTTCTGAAGCCTTAGCTTCCCACATTGCTGGCAGCCAGCAGGAAGATATAATGGTTGAGGCTTGTTCATTGCCCAGTTAGTGCAGTCCTCTACATATAACCTGGGGAGCAAGCAGTTGTGTAATCCAATGAATTTTACCGTCTGAGGCAGAGTATTCTTCAGCACTGCTGATTTATTTCTCCACAGTTTTAACAGGATGAATAGATCAGAAATGTGTCTGAAAAAAGGCATAAAACCTCAGCTTGGAGTGGCTTTTTATTCAGCAAGGGAAATGTGTTTAGAGGAGGAAGCGTGAGGAGCAGCCCTGCTGATCTGCAAGGAGCTGTACCAATCTGAGGAGCTCTCCTGGCTGAAGGACACCTGCCTTAGACACTGATTCAGACTCTAGTGCTGAAGAGTGTCCCCAGGCATCCCTTGTTCCCTAGGTCTGTGCATTTTGGATGGATCCTGATATTGTTTGGAGGCAAAGGAGGAATCATTTCACCCAGGTCAGCAGAGTTGCAGACCTGTAAAACTTTATGTAGCCTGAAAAAGACTCAGGCAGGGATCTGTGTTGAGCTTCTGGCACTGCAGGTACACTTGCAACAACATTGCCTCTCTGTGGCACTTTCCCCCTGGCTTCACTGGGAGGGAGGAATATCCTTTCCTGCTGCTCAGACTTTTGCTGATCTCTGTGGTCCCCTGGGATGAATTTCCCATGTACCTATCTGATGTTTCTCACTCCTGGTCCACAACTCATTCAGTTAACTCCAATTTTCTAAAGCCCTACTCTCTGGGACGGTAATTTTAGCAGCAGTGGCTGATTTGGATTAATATAGATGGGATAAATATGACATAGGATAAAGCATGGTCCTTGTCCAGACAGCTGCTACTTTTCCTATCATGGTGGAGCGTCCCTGGCCATGTGTGTGCCCTGGGCTCTTTGTGGCCACCTGGCCAGTGTGCCTGGTCATAGAATCACTTAGACTGGAAAAGAGTTTAAGATCAAGTCTAACCATTAACCCAGCACTGCCACATCCACCACTAAACCATGTCCCTAAGTGCCACATCTGCACATCTTTCGNACCACTAAACCATGTCCCTAAGTGCCACATCTGCCTATCTTTCACATCTCTAGGGATGGTGACTCTACTACTTCCCTGGGCAGCCTGTTCCAGTGATGCCAGCCCCTAAGATGCTTGTAAACAGTAGCAGAAAGCAAATTCCAAGCAAAAATGTGACTTTTATATTTGGCGTTTCCATTTTCAGGTTACTGATGGAGTGAGAACTGCATGCATGGTGTTCTGCCATTTGTCCTGGCAGGCACTTGGTCTTCTGTGGTTCAGCAGGGATAATAGCACTATAAAACAGCTGCACCATTTTCCTCTGCCTCACTACACTTAGTCTTACAGTAGAGGAACACTGGACAAGATTTTTCTGAGGGCAGTGCTTGGACTACAGCCCCTGCTCCATCACCCTCTCTTTCCACAGCCATTCCTCCCCTGCATTTCCCTAGGCAATTCTCTTATTTATTTTTAATTCAAAATGTCATGTTGTCCGAAGCCTGGTGCTCAGCATTTTTCTGCTGCCTGTATCCCTATATCCTATTCCATCTTTTGAGCTCTGTCATGGACTTTCCACATTTTAATTACAAGCTCAGCAGGTCTCAGGCTTCCCTGTTCCTCAGGGCTAAGAAAAACCACTCCTTTTATTTTCTGCTCGTTTTCGTGTAATCTTCTACAACCCACTTGGGCAAAGCTGGGGAGGTGACTGGCAGCGTGGTGCAGAGCAAAGACTGGAGAAGATTGGGTTGTGATAGTGAGGGGTGAAGTCTCTCCTGCTGCTCGCTGTTGTGCTGGTGATAAGGCTGCTCCGAATGCAGGGGCGGCTGTTGACTTCTTGGGGTGAGGGCGCCTGTATCTGCTGGGCTACAGGCAGAGCCCTGGCCATTTTCAAAGGGCTTTGAAGTGCCCTCTGACAATCTCCTCCGGGAGATAAGAGATTGCAGGGAGAGGAAGGCGTTCCTGGAAACAGCTTTAACAGCACGTATGTTTATCTAGGCTGGGTGACCCAGAAGGAGGCCAAAACCCGGGCTGCAGACGCCTGAGAAGATATGCAGGGATTTAAGCAGAAAATGCAAAGTAATGTTAAACCTTGGGGTTCCAAAGTTTAAATCAATCCATTTTCTAGCATCTGACTCAAGCCTGCAATTGGACGAGGTATTCATGGGTACATCCCTCCCTCATCCTTGCAGTATCTACATGGAGCTGTTACTCATGGATTTGCCTTCTCCCTTGCAAATGTGGCTGTGGCTGCTCCTGTGGTTGCCCAGGACAGCCAGCCCCAGAGGTCCCACACCTCTGGGTGTAGAGAAGTATTATGTAAAAGCGTACTTGCTTTTATTTGTTTTAAACAGAGCTCCCATTCATTCCATCACATCATCTCTAGCTCCAGCATTGTAGGAGGTGGTGAAGGGCAGTTTACAGGTAAGTAGGTGGCCAGATGACCAGGAAAATGTCACAGTGACATGACCGACTGTTTTGTAAACCACCATTGTGTTTGTTTTTTTCCTCCTCAGCTGAAGAGTCACAGCTTTTATATAGCATCTCCTCGTAGAAGAATTTCTCCATCCTCTTAATCATTTTGTCTGCTGTCCCTTTGGGCCTACCCTAGCCCCACCATCCCACTCCTGAAGGGCAGAGAGCAGAGCTGCAGGCAAACTCTATTATCCCATGTTTTGTTCTTCAGCACTCTTCCTGGTACTGCCCAATATTTTACTGGTGGTGTTGCAACAAGTTTTGGTGTTGAACATTATCCAAAATTTTCTGGAAATCCAGCCATCCTGTCCCTGAGATCTCCCTTATCTCCAAAAATGCCTTTATCCCATAGAACAGCAGCAGCTTTCCAGAAGCATTTCCCTTCAGAGAAGACAGACTGGCACTTTTCCAACAGACCACATTGTCCACGTGTACTCTTTATTGTAGTATCTACCCTCTGTGTGAACATATGGGAAATAGTCTGTTGTGAGAGTGCTACCAGGCAGAAGAAACTGCCCAGGGGTACTTCTGATCCAGAATTGTAATGGATCTATGATCTTGACAAATATGAAAGTCAAATGGCTGTTTTCTGCATCATCCCCTCCATCAGGAGGACACAGATAGTGAAAATTTCCTGCTGCACCACAGTACTATAAGGTTCCAGTACCCTCGGCCAAGATTTTCAGGTGTGACAAAAATCTTTGCCACTTTGGTGGGTAGCTCACCAGGGATTGTTCAATAGTCTTCCGGTGAAAATCAAGTCCCTTTGTCATTATTCCAAGTCTGATTCCATTAATCTCCACTTGCATTTTGCCTTTAAGAGGCCACAAATTTTTTGTGGTGCTTGAGGTGGGAGGCAGAGCAGCAGTACAAAATATTCTCCTGTTGAAGTTCTTTGAGAAAGAGGTCCTCATGTCCTTCTATAAAACATAACTTAAACTTATTTTGACTCATTGGACAAATATTTTGTGCAGGACATGTCATTTGCCCAGTTAGAACGGATACTCATTACATTTTGTAAAAATTACATTGAAAATATTCCCATCATAAATTTGGCACTTGTGCAAATACAACATTTATGTTGGCAATCCAGACAGCAGATTTGGCCTAGTAATTTCAAAATATTCCTAATTTTCTGGGAGATTGTGATCCCAGATTTTCAACAATACACAACTGCTGTTGCTTGACTTCAGGCAATGGAGACACTTGATACACAGTTGCTCTAGGCCAGGAAATAATGGAGAATGATATTATTATAGCTGCTGCCTTTAGCAGGAAAACGCAAAAGAAGCAAGTTGGATTCTAACCTGATTTTTAAAGAGGTGAAACTTCCCCTTTTTGCATTGGGGGCTTACTGTCAGGATGAGACAGCAGCCTACGGATGTGATCAGGCATTTTACTTTTGTGAATCCAGAGAAGCAACTGTTACATTCAATTCTTTTGGGAGCAAAACCATCAAAATACTGATGAGAAACAGAGGACAGGAGGCAGTTGGCAAGCCTGATGATGGAAGGATGCCTGATAAGCGCCGTTATTGTTAGGCATCCAGGCCAGGTTTTTGGAGTTCTTCATCTGAAGGGTCAGCTAAAGCAGTCACTAAACCCCTTTAAAGTGCCACAAATCCGTCCTAATTGAGACCAGGTGGTTCTGACTGGAGGCTGCATTTGCCGGTAAAGTTTTGTGGCGTGAGCCAGGACTGGCTGACCAGGAAACAGCCCCAGATCTTCATCAATCTGCCACAGTTTAAAGTGAATCCACTTGTCCCAGCAGCTTTCTTGTGAGTCCTTTGTGTCACTTTTCTGTACAGCTGGGGTCTTAACATTTATGAGGCTTGAAATGTTGACCTGTGCTTTGGATGCAGAACACCACAGAGGGGAGAGTGGCACAGCGGAAGAAATGGAAGTGGTACTGGGCAGGATCTGGGCTGCAGCCAGGCAGTGCCCTGGGACTGCTGGGGCTCTTCACAGTCCTGATGTTGTCATTTCTGTAATGAACAAGGTGAAAAGGAGTTTGAGTCTAGGAAGTGCTAGATCCTAGGGTCCTGGTTTAACACAACCCCCATTTGCTTTGTAGTCCAACCTATCGGCGTCAGAGGCGTGTTTCCACTGGAGAACAGCAGTTGCTGCACAGGTTCCTATTCATTTTCCCCTAACACTCTGTGTTTCTCACCCAGGCACTTCTGTTTCTGATGATTAGGGAATAAAAGTGACAAAAATATAGCACATTCTGGTGTTTACAAACAGCTTTGTCTTCCTGGGTTATGAGAGTGGAGGTTCTCAGGACATATTGTCCATAAAATCCCCATAGTGGAAGGGCTTGGCATTGCTCTTTTTTCCCCCATTTGTATTTTCCTCTTCTGGATGGTGGTTTTATTCCCAGGAGCAATATTCCAGATTGATAATTTCCCTGGATGCTGCAACCAGGCTGGAACTTCTGTTTCAAAGACTGTTCATTGCCTCCCGCAGGTCTCCACAGCTGAAAGAGTTGCCTCTCAAAAGTGACCACTTGAGTGGGAAAATGTGTAATAAATGGAATGGTAACATGGATGGTGCTCATTTGGAAAAGGAGATAATCTCCTTTGTTTGCACTACCACATGTTACCGGGTGAAGCATCTGTGAAGTTTGCTCAATAAAGCAGGTGCTGGATTTGTCTCCATTGCCTAGAAAATCCTCTTTAATCTGGTGAAATGCTATCTCTGTAATAAGACGTGTATCATGACCCGCATCACTTTGCTTTTCTCCCTCTATTGTCTTGATCCGATGTGGTGCCAATTTGCAAATATTTAGCAGGATTAAAGCAGTGTGAGGGGGAAAAGCATCATATAATATAAAGAGAAAAATAAGAGACAGAATTTATTGAATAAATGTGCTTCCAGAGACTTTTTACTCAACACTTAAAGTCTTTTGGTTTTTCTTCTCCTCCAGCAAGCTTTGCACCCAAGCAATTCATGCCTCCACCTTTTTATAGCTGCTCTTAAAGATTAGATGTTGTTCAGTCCTTTTGGGCTGCATTTTGACACAAATAGAGACCTGATTTATCTCTGATCCATTTGGCAGCACTTTGAGGTGGGATTGCTCTTTCTGGATAGCTTAGAAAGGCCTCAGCTTTGTGTGCTTTTCTAAGCAGGCAGATGGGGCTGCTTACGTGAAGAGAAGGAGAGTTTAGGTGAAACGAAGAGGGAGAGAGGTGGGATTTTCCCTTTGCAGACTGGTGCTTTGGCCTGCAGACTCAGGTCCCAAATCTGCTCCCGGTTACATTGTGTAACTCTAAAATAACTTGATTTACAACAGCCTCCTCTGGATTTAACTCGGTGTAATTGATGGCAGAGTCTGGTACTTATTATTCGTTCTGCACCCAGCCAGTTTAAAGGGTCAGGGAAAATATCTGAGGAACAGAACTGCCTTTGATCTTTGGTTTAATATTTCTGCAATGTTTTACATACACGAAGAGCTATCATGGCCTTTTGCTAAGAATTGTTTGGCAAGGAGAGATGTGAAGTAGTCCCTGTGGTCGTGAGGAAGCTCTGGAGTGAGTGAAGTGTAAAGTCGAAATGGGTGAAAGAAGAAGATGGATTTCTCCTGCTGTTATTTCCACTAATAAGGCTATATACAGGTAAAGGAAAGAAAAATGGTTAGTGGGTACACAGCCTCTTTTTTAGATATTTTCATTAGAAATTGTTGGTTTGCGGTGACGCATGAAATAACATTGTGAACACCAAAACTGTCACTGCAATACGTAGTGGGGTGGTTGAACCCAAGAATTCACATTTGCCAGCATATACCCTACACCTGCCATACGCAGTCATTATTCTCAGTGCAGTAGGGAAAAAAAAATACATACATTTCAGTTTACTGTTTGCACATGCTAACTTCTGTGACATCGTGGTGGTATTTAATTTCCCCACTGTCCCAGAATGTAACAGATAGTGTCAAAAGTGTTACAAAGAGGTGATGCATATATCTCCAACATCTGTTCCAGATATCACCATGGCCCAGCTAATAAGTTGTATTTGATGCTATTCAAGCTTAACTTGCTTTTCTTCTTTGCTTTGCAACTCACCTGTAGCAAAAGAAGGGATGGAGACTTGAGAGGTGGTTTTAAACACCCTACGAGAAGCTATGCAGCGTGGCTTCCTCGGCATGCCAGCAGCTCAGGTTTTCCTTGGATCCTCTTCAAATCCAGTTATCAGCCATGCAGAGCAGCCAGTGGTCAAAGGGTCGAGATTAACCCTTAGGGACTGTTTTAACAGGCTTTGAAATATTCCCATTATCCAGCAAGTCTCCAGGACAGACAGGCTGTGGTGGCCACTATGTGTTTTGAGGCATCAAAGAGGAATGAAGGCCTCTGATAGGATTGTCAGAGTTTAAGTCGGGTGCAGATTGTGCAAATAATTTTGTAATGGTCCAAGGGCTCAGCAAGGTGAGACTGAACATGAGGTGGGAAGGAAAGCAGCACATAAGCACAGAGTCTGCTATAGGGAGAGAAAGCCTTAGGCAGTGAAAGCAGGTGGGCTTGGGCTTCAGAAGTTTTTTGCTTTTAAATTCCTTTCCTTGGTTAGAGAACACTCATTACCACTTTATGTTGAGATATCTGTGAGGGAGCTGCCTGCAAAGTGATAGTGTCTAGGAAAAAAAATGACATGAGCATACATTTTCAATAAATTCCTTGTGTTGATCAGAAAAGGAGGCTGTCTTTAAAGGCTGTTCTAGTCTTTCAGCTGAATACATACCAGGAATGAAGAGCTCTTCAGGTGTGTATTGACATTTTTATCCAGTAGCACATAAAGCACTGCTGCCCCATTAAAAAATCCATGTATTTTGTGTGTGTGTGTGTGTGTGTGTGTAAGTTTTGTCTGCTTCTTTTGCATATTATTTCCATGACTTGCTGATATTCAAGCTGGCCCTGTGTAAAATTGGCTATTTTTCACTTCACACAGGGAATTAATTATACTTTTGCCATTCTGACTTGCAGAATTCATGCCAGATAATTTTTATGTAAGATTAGGGGACTAAGCAAACCTATGAAAAGCCAAACAGCCCTACACCCCCCCCATAACGAGGGACAGGCACTCAGAGGACAATTAATGTCCTCAGGAAGGTTTATGCATTTTGGCTTGCACCCAAGCACAAACATGATAATGCCTGGAAAAAAACACATTTGTCCACAGCCTGTGCCAACTTTTGGCTTGAAGTCCATGAATTGTTCCATATGTGACAGACTGAGAGGACAAGCCCATGGACAAGCCCGTGGGTCCCTGCTCACGGTGTGCTGGGTGAGCAGCAGCAGCCCCTCTGGGTGAGTGAGATGCCTGCAGCTCTCATTGCTCATGTGTCCTGCAAAAAGACCCCATCCTGCTCCATCCTGTGCAGGAGAAGCATGTGCCAAGCCCGGATTGCCTGGATCCCTGGGTTACAGCTGCACAGAGGACACCTACCAGTTCTAAGCTCCCTGCTCTGGGTGCTGCCCCAGCTACACCCAGTCCCTGCAGCACTACGTGGTCCAGGAATCCCCAGGGTGTGCTGCACACACCCTGCCCACACAGGCCAGGAGAACAGGAGGGCATTGCTTCACCTGGAAATACCTGAAATACCTGTAGACCACAGGTGCTCCCTCACTGCAGGCTTACCCAGCACCCCCAGAGACCTTCCTTCCCTATACTGCAGCTTTTCCTCTCTGCCTCCTCACTCCTGGTCCTGCCTAACCTTGGCAGGGCAAGGGTTCACCCTGTCCTTCCCTCCCAGGGAATGCACGTCCTCTCTTGGACCGTGCAAGGGTTTGGGTTTGGATTGAAACTTTGCCTTGTGGGGCCATTCCTACGGTTTTGGAGTGGATTTTCCTTTCCAAGAATCTGCTCTCCTGCATAAGCACAGTGAAGAAATTTCCTCTTGTAATTAGTCCTTGAGCTTTAGAAAAAATACAGCTTTTCTTTCAAAAAGGCTGGTTTCATTTGATAAGATTTTTGTTTTAAACACAAAGGCCAATGTGGGTTTTATGTCAGCTCTAAGAAACCTTCATTTACCCTTGAAAGAACTTCCATTTACCTTCTAAAAACCTGCCCTCTGATTGAACCTGCAGGGCTGAGCAGGATTCCTCTCTCAGAATTCCAAAAAACATTCTTCCATGTTTCTCAAAAGGATTTTGAACACCCCAAAAGAAGGATCACAGCCTCCAATAAATGTATTATATAGCATATCGTGCCCTGAGACTCTGCCCACAATGCAGACCTGGCCTGTAATCCCAAAGTTTCCATTTCCCTTTGTGTAATCTCAATGTCTGCCTGCTTGGGCCACACCAGTTTCCTGGCTAGCAATGCCACCTGGCCAGACCATGAGCTCAGAGATTCTACAGCAATTCTTTTCTTTGCAGCTGAGTGTCCGTGTGCTCATCCATTCCCTCCATCACCTGCACAGTGCTCACAGTCCTTGCAGAGCCAAGCACACAAACATCCAGCAGGCATCCCCAGGCATTTTGATCTTTATTTCACCCAGCCTGAGCACACATGGGTGAGCACACACAAGTCACAAGTGAGTGACCTGTGCAGGAAAGTCTCTCCCAGGCCCCACAGACAGAAGTGGCTGTCAGTGATTTAAAGCTGCTGTCTGTCTGCAGAAAACAAGGGGACGATGGCTCCATTGCTCTGCACACAGCAGGGAGCAAGGGAGCAGATATCAGGCTCAAGCAGGCCTGGCTTTGTGGCAGCAATAACCGCAGGGTCACAGGAGGATTCTGTTATTAAAGAAAATAAATTTGGGTAAGTTGGGCAGTTATTCTCCAGTGAGCTGTTTGAGACTGATTGATTGGCCCACAACTGGTACCAGGAACACGAGGACCCTCTGACCGACTGCTGCTTTTACAGCCGTACTTCTCCTTCTCCCTCATCTCCACTTTGTTTTCTTTAATAGATGAGCAGAATAAAATGCAGGTGAACTCTGTGAACTGCAAACAATGGGAGCTCAAAGCTTCTTGAATTGAGACATTCAGGGGCAGCACAGTATGTACTTTGTGCTGGGGTAGGGCTTTGGTGCCTCTGGAGGAAAGTAAGCCACTTGTTTGGAGCACTCACAGCATTAGAGAATAAAATGGGGAAAGGAAAGGAAAGGAAAGGAAAGGAAAGGAAAGGAAAGGAAAGGAAAGGAAAGGAAAGGAAAGGAAAGGAAAGGAAAGGAAAGGAAAGGAAAGGAAAGGAAAGGAAAGGAAAGGAAAGGAAAGGAAAGGAAAGGAAAGGAAAGGAAAGGAAAGGAAAGGAAAGGAAAGGAAAGGAAAGGAAAGGAAAGGAAAGGAAAGGAAAGGAAAGGAAAGGAAAGGAAAGGAAAGGAAGAGTGTGAGCTCTGGCCCATGATCATGGAAGGGATATCAGCCCCTCCAGACTCTGCTCAGTGGCTGCAGCACAGCAGCAGAGCTGGGGAGGAGATAGCAGCTGAGGACTTGAGAGGAGGCAGGCATGAGAGTGCTGAGAAGAAAATTAGTATATGAATGCACAGAAAGGAAAAATCAAGGTGATAGGGGATGTTTCTTCAAGAGCTTGTGTGGAGGAAAGGATGTGATTAAGAGGACAAAAGAGAGGAAGACCTTTAGAGAAAGTAAGCACGTGTTCTAGGCCTCTCAGTGTAAACAAGAGCAAAAAACATGCCAGTGTTAAACTGGGTAACTGGGAACTGATGGGTTTCTGGACCTAGACCACAGTTTAATATAACTTAAAAAGAAACTCAGTAGTGTGTGCAAATGGGGAGGTAGACTATATTGCCCATGAAATAGCTTGGAGAATCTGGAGAGACCAAGAGGTGTAGCAGCAAAGTTCTGCATCAGGAAAAAAAGTAGCAAAATGAAGGATGCTACTTAGAAATTTGTGTCCTACCTGACTGGGAGAGCAAGAGGGACACAAAACAATCAAGGACAAATGCAGGTGGGAGAGAGGAGATTAAAGGCACTTCTGTCATACAGGATGCCTCCTCCTGCTCAGTGTGAGCCTGGCCTGGGGCATAAGGGTGAATATTTAACAGGAGAGAGCCTGTATTAATGGCAGGGACTGTTTGGACTCCAGTGTCCAGGCACAAACCACAGCGATCCAGGGTGAAGAGCAGCTGCATGCCACCTGCTGAGGACTGAGAAGAGCATCCCTATGACAAAGCATCGAGGAGGAAAAGGAAGTATCCATTGTTTCCTTGACATAGGAATGGTATTTTTATGGAACTGGGCATTGCCTGGAGTCTGTAGAAACTTGGGGAAAGGCATTACCACTTCCATCTCCTCTGGACAAGGGGAGAATTTGTTGCTGGGAAGGGTCTGCCCTCCCCAGGCATGGGGCTGCAGAGGGAATTGATTCCTACAGCACTGGCCCTTTACCATCAGCAGTAATGAGGCAAAGTGTATGATCTCTGAGCTGGTAAAAACCTGTTCTATCATTGCATTCCCCATAATGCATTTCAGGGAAAGCCTAAGGTATTTCCTGCTGCCTTGGGTATCACAACAAGATGGGTCATTTTGTTGATGTGCAGAGGGTATTTCTTCATGCTAGACAATGGGCTGCTCTCCAGACAACAGGGAGGCCTGGGTTGTGTTCAGCAAGCAACATTTGTCCTCTTCTATGGGAATGGTGGTGTGGTGAACAAGCAGTGTCCGACAGAAATACGATAGTGAGGTGGAAGAAAAAATGTCCCCAGTCACACAGCTGATGTGATAGACAGCTGTCACTGCAAAGTCACACTGTTCATGACTTGAGTGAAAGACAAAACTGGGAAGTAAGAGAACAACGATTCATTTTAGGCAAACGAGGTGGAGCTAATATTGGTAAAATCTAGCAGTGCTCATCATCTAGGAAAGAGTTAATTCCTGTATGAGCTTCTCCTAGCACAGAAACTGGGAAGACTGACATCTCCCTCCGGCAATGATCAGCCATCGAGATTTTTTCCTGGTGATGTAACAGTTGTAACGTGACATCTTGCACACCTTTCCTGGTTGGGGTGGTTATCTGCAGAACAGGAATGATACCCCTACACATTGCTCTGGAGGTTGCCATGATGCCATGAAACCCAGATTATTTATTTTCTTTATAATAAAATAAATTTTTCGTTTTAACACAATGAATTATTATTTTATTAATCATTTGTTGAGTAGCCACATTCTTGCATTTTATTAATCATTTGTGGGCCACATTCTTGCATTTCAGCTATTCCAACATGGACCAATTACATCAACATTTAGGATATAAACGAGGGGGTGCAATGGAGGGAAATCAATCCAGTACTCCAAAAGGAGTGACCCTCATTGCATTGGTAACAGGACAGCAAATCCTTCCCCTGGTGTTCAGGAGACATGCTGGAAGGGCATTTGTCTCCTACAGGCTCCTGCACCTATATGTATATACTTGCCTGTCTGTGTAAATGCCTAAAGTAAAGTGGAGCAGCTCAAAAAGCACCAAATCCTCCAACACAAGTCAAGGGCTGGGCTGCTTTTCCAGAATAAATTTATAGTTTGTGGAGGGAAGCAATCATTTTGTGATTGCTGTGGGCTATTTTAGGTATCTACCACAGGAGAAGATGAATTGTTTCCTGTAAATGCCTGTTTATCTCTTTTAACTGAACCCAGGGTGTCTGGCTCGTGCAGATGTCACTCACACGTAAAGGCATTTCAGACGATTCTACTGCAAAGTCTGGGAAGAGACCGCAGGCAAATTTCCCAAGAGAACTCAAGCCCCATTTAACAAAGAGCAAAATGATCAGGTTCTTAGATCTCAAGGAAACAACTGAAAACATGGCTCCTACTGCTCTTGAAATGCTTCTTCCATGTTAACTACATGGTCATGGAAGTCTTTTGTTCCATTGTCCCTTCAGAAATGAAGTGTTGGTAGCTGAGCTCGAAGGGCAGTGCTGGCAGCACGAGGACTTCAGAGGGTGCTGGCTGCAGCACAGCCCAGCCTGCCCATGGGGCATCTGCTCTGGAGTTTCACTGGCTATTTCACACAGAATCACAGAATATGCTGAGTTGACAAAGACTCACAGGAGAATCAAGTCCAGTTTCCAGCCCTGCACAGAACCATCCCCACGAGCCACACCACGTGCCTGAGAGCATTGTCCAAATTCCTCTTGAACTCTGTCAGGCTGATGCTGTGACCACTTCTCTGGGGGCCCTGTTCCAGTGCCCAACCACCTCTGGGTGCCCAAAGGCAGAAAGGCCAGAACACTGAGGCAGTTAAATGCTAAGGTCTTGCCAAAGTTTCTGAAAGAGGACCTAGTGAAAAAAAGTAAATGTTAGCCAGGTGCAGCACCTGCTTTTGGGAGTAGATGTGCAGCTCTGACTGCTACAGAAAGGAGCCAAGTGAAGTAGAAAATCTCCAACACAGCCAGAGTGAGCAGGGGATGCAGGAAAGGCAGGAAGTTTAGCAATCCTGGATTTGTCCTCTCAGAAGACATAAGGAGATGGGGCTGTTATAATAAAGAATGCTTTGCTTTTCTCTTGAACTTTCCAGCTAAGGGCATGAGATGTTCACATGCTCCTGTCACTGTGGGGTTGCCACTTGTTTCCACCTTTTACAGAGGGAAGCAGAGAGAAGGACTGCTGTAAGTGAGCTCACACAAAGCCAGGCAATGGCAGCACTGGGAAGAGAGCTGTAGCTTCTGAGCCCTCAGCCTCTACTTCATTGGCAGGTGGTGCCACATATACTGAAAGGCTGAGGCTCTCAGACAACCTGCACAGCATCATGCACAGCAAGATAGGTTCTACTTGAGGAACATTAAAGGGTCAGAAAATTGAAAGAAATATTTTACAACTTTGCTTGCCTAGGGCAACAGGAACTTTGCTGAGGTAATCAGTGATTATAAAGACAAGTGGGGTGTGCACCAGGATTTGTGGTCTGACATCTGAAAGTGTCCTTTTGATCCCTGTTCAATTTCAAGTAAGACAGGGCAAGGGCCACCCACAGTACTGATCAGACTGGACAGAATCATCCTGAGCCTTGCAATGATCCATTAACTTTGACTTTTTTTACTTCCTCAATGAAAGCCATCTTATGACACCTGAGTGTGCCTCAGTTTCCATTCCAGGACGGAGAGATCAGTACTCCCTGCCTAGGAAAGTGCGGGGAGGAAAAAATGTCTCTGACATAGTTACCATTTTAGTTTCTGATACTGAGGTAGAAAACGCCCGGAGTACAAAGCCTAGTAGTTGTTGCTGGTAGGGAGCTGAATAGAGCCCTTCAAGAAGTTAAGAAGGGCATCTCTGGTCCAGGATCATGGGATCACAGAATAATTCTGGTTGAAAGGGTCACCTGTGAACTCTTTAGACCAAGCCCTGCTCAAAGCCAGGCCAGCTTTGAGGTCAGGCCAGGTTGCTCAGGGCTTGATCCAGCTGGGGCTTGAAAGCCCCCAGGGATGGAGACAGCACAGCCTCTGCTTGTCTGAATTAACTGGTGGGTGAACATGGAGGCAAGAGAGACAGACCTGCCAGATGTGGTTCCATCTCAGGAAGACATTAACGAGCCATAAGGCTGAAGGATTTCCTGTAGTCAAAATTCCATGCCCGCTTCCAAGCCTGCTTGTCCTCAGTTTCACTGCAAGACCCATGGAGCAGTGTGGTGTGGCACAAGTGTGACTGTCTTGGTGCAGAGCAGTGGCTGCAATAGATTCCCAGTAGATGTTGCAGGCTATCCTGACCTCACACTATTACACCTTGGTTTTATTAGCCTGCTATTAAAGTCTGGGTGTGTTAAATGCATTAGATCAAAAGTAAGGCTGGTATTTCTACTGCACAAAACACCATAGTGACATGCAGACATGCTTTTAGAAAGAAAGTAGGTAAATATTTAGGGAAGATATATCCCTGGCTTCTGAGAGAAATTAAATGATATATAGTGGTATATGATGAAAGCAATGAAATCAGATATTCCTTTTGGCTTCTTCTCTACTTTGACCTTTTTTTCCTCTTCCTAAATACTAAGGATTTATTCTGCAGGAGACTGACATTCTCTTCCTAAAGCTCTGAAGGCTTAAAAAAGTTCAAACCCAGACATTTGTCAAATGAAACGTTGTGTTCAGCTTGAAACTCAGCTTAAGCTCTGTCTGTGTTATCCCCTTCCTGAGGCTTCCTTAAATCCCATTTGCACATCAGAGCTGCATATTGCCTTACAGATTATTATGGTTACTTACAGTAGCCTCTGACAACACTTCTACTTTAACAGCATCTCATTCCTGAAAAAGGGATGCTTTCAGACAGGATTGAGGGAAGGAAAAAGAAGAGAGTAGCAGCACATTTTGGGCACATATTTTGTATCTCCAGCAGAGACCAACACCTTCATTTGGGGCCAAAAGTAAGCCTTATCACCATCATCCACAGGAGCTCTCCCACAGTGCCAGCCTTCCACTGCCAACCCCTGCCAGTTCCTGCCTTCTCCACTATGATTTCTCATCTCTCCTAGCTCTGACCTAAAATTGTCACTAGCTAAAAATTTGACCCAAAGAATCTCAGGCTTTTGAAGTGTTGGTCTCCAGGAAGACAGAAATCCACCTTTGCAGCTTGTTGTCTGCTCTCCATAGAAATCTGAGCTGAGGCCACCTTGCATGCTCCCAGCATGTCCCAGAGCCAGCAGAACAAGCAATCTCCAATCACAGCTTGATTCTGTAATAGTGCAGCATGGATTTGGGCATGTGCAGCTCAACACACGATGCTTCCAGTGAAGAAAAGGAATTCCTCTCTTTTCCCACCACTCCAAGTAGCTTGGCAGGGGCTATGGGGAGGACCACTCTGTCCCTGGCAGTGATGATGAGGAGCACAACAAAGGTTCTGCCTCTCTGAGCAATATGGAGTTCTGCCAGGAGAACTTGCAGTTGCAGACAGCCTGCCAGGGTGGGGTTTTTCACTGCCCTGATATTCTCTTGTCATATTTAGATCGTCACTGTTCAGCCCCATTCCCATCTGGGGATGGAATAGACCTCAGCAGACATTTAATAGTCTTTAGGGTTTTGAGGAGGGAAAGTAGAAAGGAGGAAAGGCTTCAAAGTTGTCTTTTTGGCTCAAACAGCCTTTTTTCCATTTTTAATTTGCACCTGGAAGGCACTGGTCTGGCCCCTTCATAGTATACACATCCACAGCTGATAAAACTGGGTAGCAAACCCACCAACATGTGCACACAGGCTTTCCTAAAGCTCACCTTCTTTGTGAAGTCAAAGCAATGACCTTTTCAAAGTCTTTCAAGGTCCTTGTTGAACAGCAAGGCAATTACAGCCAAATATTTGTATATGTACTTGCCAATGTACTTCAAAATTTCCTCACAGTGGATCTCAATTACAATTGTCTTTTTTGGATGTGAGTTGCCAATAATAACCACAGAAAATATGTGCATCTTGGATCAGCCCTTGGTTAAGGTGGGAGTAGAGAGTGGAGGCATCATGTTCTTCATAATCATACTATAATACCTCTAGACTCACATTGAGAATGAAAGCAGAGTATGGTTTAAGGGTCCAAATTTCTGGCTGAGCCTTTCTGACCCACTGTTCCTCTTGGCTGAGCATATATGTAGTAGCATTTAGGATCATTACATCCTATTTTCATGACCTTAAGCTTTGACATTCCTATCTTTCATGTCTAACTTTGTCTCTCCACCGGATAGCTGCTTGGAGGAGAACCAGGGGACTGTGTGAGGGCTCAGGCCAGGAAATGGTTTCATGAACTAAAGAGAAATTGGAGAAGGTTAAAAATTAGCTGTGTGAATTCTCTGCTGATGTCAGTTGGCCTAACACAATGAAGCTGCATTAATTTACTCTAGGACCATCTGACACTACTCTTTGTGCAAGACTGTGCTGACAGAGTAGCAGCCTCTCTGGGAGAGACAGGGAAGGCGTCTGCATCCCATTTGGCACCAACCCTTTGGTGTGGACTTTGCATGCACGTTTATTCCTGCACAGCCTCCACAGCAAGAGACAGTGAGCTTTGCATATGTGAAAAGTAATGAGTCTGGATGCAGAAAAGCCTTTGGAAGCCCTAAATCACACCAAGTTTTCTGTAAGTCTCCCCTAAATCTGGACCAGTACTCCTCAGTAACTTGTTCTGTAGATTTACAGCATCTGCTGAAAAGAGTTTGTATGAAGCCTGACCAGCTGAAACAGAGTCTGAGAATATCCCCAGCTTGCAGTGCTTTCATTAAACATTAACAGTGAGCAGCTGGGCCTTCCATGGGCTGCACAGACTTATGCTCCTGTCGCTGCTAGTGGAAGCAAGCTTCGTAAGGAGAGGGAAGAAAACACTGGCATGCACAGCCCAACTATGCATCAGAGGAACAGAGGAATGATGGTTTGCCTATCTTTGCCTTTGAGGATGAAGTGCGAGGCATGTGTCCCTAAGATGAGAGGCTGGGTTAAGCATGATGGAGCTGTCTCAGGCAGCCATTCATATTGCTTTGGTGTTCACATCACTTTCCATCCAGCTCAGCACTGCAGTGTGGTTAGGTGGAGAAGACATTTCACAGGGGCTCAGGTCCAACATCAGACAACAGAAAGAAAAATAAAAAAGAGGGGTTTCATTGATGATATTTCAGGTGGGAACCTTGTGATGTCCCTGTGCTGTGCTAGCTGCTCCAAGGAGATTTGGGATGGACGCCTTCCCATGGCAGGGCCAACACAAGAGCTGGCCACTGCTAGCCTGGGCACCTTCCAGGATACAATTCACAGCAAGCAACATTGACTTTTGCCCTGTAGACCTCATTGCTCTGCTGCAGACAGGTGATGGCATTTGCTCCTACTCATACATGAGCCTGAGCATCTCTCCTGCCACCAGTCTAGATACAGTTCAGCAGACAGCTGTGCTAACTCCCTGGAAACCCTTCAGAAGAGAATTAATGGGGAAAGGAGATGAAGATAGACAAAAACTTAGGGGCTGAGAACATGAGCATCTCAAGTGGGACTTGCCATATTGTGCATTGTTCTGTGGTGAATGCCCATAGGCATCCACTTGCTGTTAGGGCAAGTAGCTCAGCCAGCTAAGGAGCCTCCCATCACCTGTGCCAATGTCTAACCCATGAGCATAGTAGCTACTGCAGGTAGCCATGCCACTGTGCCCATGGCTTTCACCTTCCCTTGGCTGTGCAGCCACACCCTTGGGCTTGCCTTTGAAGGTCTCTTTGCAATCATCTCAGGGACAGAAACCTGGGGTAGTGACCCTGCAGACCACCAGACTAACGTGTCCAGGGCCCTGACCAAATCCTCCTGCTGGTTTCTGCTTTGCGGCTCCGCACAAGCGCGAGTTGTACAGACTGGGGCTGAGGGCTGGTGGCTGCAAAGCGTGTGTCTTCACCCATGTTGTTATGGTGGGGACCTTGCCCCAAGGCTCAAAAAGACACACACCCAACCAGTGAGGTGACCTGCAGTTAGGTAACCAGTCTAAATATCTCCTGATGATCGCATATTCAATGCCTCTCTTAGATGAGGTAGAGCTTGTTGATGCCATAAAGACTGCCTGGTGACTGATTCTCTATGGCTCAGTCAAAGAAAAGAAACTCCTGGGTCTGGATTAGTAGATTGATTTAACATGGACTCTTCTCTCCAAGCGAGAACTGCTAGATACTGGCATCACATCCTTATTCATATAAATATGCACGATTTGCCTTGTGTACATGCAGCAGTCACTTGGGGTAGTACCACTCAACTCCACAGAATCAGAATGAGCTGGGCTCAGGACGAGTGAGCTGTGTGTTGATCCCAGCCCCTGTCTACACAGAAACTTGACTCTGCCTCCAAAAGAAGGCAGAATCCACTCTCTTTCCAAGTGCATTTTCAGAATGTGATGCCACAGCTGCATAGGTGGACAGATAACTACTTCAGCAGAAGTTAATGAAAGACAAAAAACTAAGAACTGCCAACCCCACAACTCAGAACACTCAGGTTTTGAAAATGTGTCTCTTAACATTTTCTTTTCTTTTTCTTCTACTTTTTTTTTTAAAGCTACTGGAGGTTTATTGGAATGGTGGCACATTTCTTTATAGACTTATAGGTGCTTCACGAATAGCAGAGGTGATGTTTTTCCCACCTAGACTCAATTCATGTTAGAGCACAGGGGAAGACAACACACAGGAAGTCTTTAAAATACAGGACAAGAGCACGTGAGTTGATGAAATAATAATTGGAAGCTCTATTAATCAGGGTATTTAAGCATTTGACTGATTCTGACCAGAAAGAGTTCCACTCACTTCACTGGGATTAATCACGAGACTACAAATGAATACTCTAAAGATAGTATCCTGCAGAATCATGGCCTGAGCAAACAAAGCTCATTAATTTGATTTTTTTCACATGTATGTGTTTCAGGACCCGCACTTTGCTTGCTGGAGACTCTTGTAAGGGGTTGTTTTACTGGCAAACCTGGAGTATATTTTAAAATCCTGTGTGAGGAGGCATGGAAAACAGATTTTAAATGCCCATCCTTGAGCAGCTGTGCCAGGAGATCTGGTGCCAGTAGGGGAAGAATCCCAGTGTCATGTGATTTATTTGTTTGAACAGTATAGCTTGGATTTCATGAATTTGCAATCCAATATTCAATGGAATAAATATCCAAACCGAGTTCTGTTTTAGATACCTGATACATACTAGAAGCTTGGATAATTAGTAAATCTGAAGAAATCCCAGTATTATCCAGGCTATTCCACCCATGGGGAAAAAGAAGTTAAATGCTTCCCTATCCTGAGAGCCACTCACTCAGTCACAGTAATCATACTTCAGTTTTCCAAATGCATCTTCCATTTCAAAGCACTTTTCAAATGCTAATTAATTCTGATCATAACCTTGCCAGAAAGGGAAATATTATCCCATACTAGACAGGTGAGGAAGACAAAGACCTAAAGAAGTTCCTTGCCCCAAATCTCCCAGGAATCAGTGGTGGACAGAGCTGGGGAGCTCTTTTTCCCTTTTGATTTTTTCAGTGTCTGGTCTTGTGCTTTAGCTGTTTGCCTAATCTGTGTCTAGACGCTGCTTCCTTGTCGGAGCAGGGCCACTGTGGGGGCTGCCTCCCTGCCTCTGGGCGAGGGTGAGCAGGGGGAGGTGAGCACCTCCACAGCACCCAGCCATGCTGGGGTCACCCGTGGGTGCAGAGAGGAGACAGGGACTGAAAGGGCTTCAGCCACGCGGGCCCGGGGGAGATGGCACGGGGGGATGCTGTCCAGAGGAGTGCAGACCCACTTCTGGCACCTGCAGCCTGGCACGTGGGTTTCCCTCAAGCACTCAACGCCCCCCTTGGCCCAGGGCATCATCAGGGCAGCAGCTCCTGGGTTGGCTCCTCTCCCCCAGAATGAGGTGAGGAGCAACTGGGCACTCACTCTTTGGGGCTCCAAGCCCCACTGGGAAAGGAGCTACAGCCTGGATGGGCACAGCTGGCAGGACTGCAGCAGGTCAGCCCGACAGCAAAGGCTGGATGATCTCTGAGCCTCCCTGAAGGGCACCACTTGGAGAACAGAGCATTAAGTACTTGCCAGAACACAGTAAAAAGGTCAAAAAATAACCCTCTACTGTAAAAGAGAAAGTTTTTAAACTCAGACTGGGTGCTTGGTGCTGGAAACAGTTCAAACCCCTTTTTTCCTCATCCTCCTCCTTGCAGCATGGCTTTGCACATGAGAAGGGAGAGGATGTATGTTAAGACTATTCACTTTAACAATGTGTAAGCCAGGAGTTTTAGAGCTTGTCTGTGGTGAAAAGGACTTGCTGGTCTATCCTAGTGAATATACAGCTCCATCCTAAGCAAATAAAATCTAGATTGTCCTTCTAGTATAGTCTAAACCTGTTTCTTGATGGAGAAAAATTGTATCAGCAGCACCACATGGTTTCCTGTGTAGCTACACTAACTCTAGGAAGAGCATAGGTTAGGAAGATAAAAGGTTTTTCATTTACTCCAATAACTGATGTAGCTGTACCAAACTATTTTTAATTACAGTGCTAGCAGTGCCCTACTGCAGCAAACCTTGCATTTTCCCATAATACACTATATTTTCCCATTTCTCTGCCCAGCAGGTTGTAAGCCACTTTGGCTGTGGTTAAAACATCTCTGGGCTTTTTTGCTGATGTTACAATGAAAGGCATTTAGTTGTCAGAAGACCTCTGTGACACTTAAATCCCCACAGGCATGCTCCCCCAACCCTGAAGCCTGTGATGGCCCTCAGCACACTGGAGCTGGCCCGGGGAAGGGCTCCAGGAGGATGCTCCTGGCAGGGACTGTCCCTGTTCCACGGATGAATTCTTATCAAACCAAAACCCAGGAAGATTAAGGAGTCCTATTCCCTGCAGCCACCAGGGGTGTGATGGTTGCTCCGCTGTGATTAAGAACGCAGGTGGACAGAGCTATTGAGGACTGTGCCAGGGGAAGGAGCCCTCTCTCCGTCACATTATGACAAGGAGAGCTATGCCAGGGAATGAGCTGTTAGAGGCAGACCTCTGCCTCCTTACAGCCCTAGGTCACTGGACCCAAATGCTCACACAGTCCAGTGTGCAGTGCCAGGGAAGGGAGACAACAGGGTCCAGCCGTTAGAGAGGGACTTTCACAGGGTGGAGATGTGAAGTGGGCATGTGGGAACCTTGCTGGGATGGGGTCGCTGGCACTGTGAAGAGATGGGAGCCATCCCACGGCCTGTTGGCAGCCCCCTCACTGCTCTTTCTCTTTGTAGGAATGAATGAGAAGTGTCTGTGTGTGTGGGGCAGGGGGATGCTGGGCTGAGCCACTCATGCTGACAGCCTTACCACAGGCAAATCCAGTGTAACTCACAGAACAAGAGGTGTGGGTGCCAGAATGAGACTTAAGAGTGGGGAAATTAGAGCATGGCAGTCTGTTTTAACTCCTATTTGCGTGGTAGGAAGAGACATTGAAAAAAAGAGCATATATGACAGAAATATACTTTTTTATATTCTCATTGTTCACGCTTTACATAATTAAATAAATGTCAGTGAGTTTGTTGGAGAGGGTGGAGATGACAGTCTGTGCTCATCACAGAGAGAGAAAGAAAATTTGCTGGATCCACCCATAAAATGAGGATCTTCCTGATTTTTTTTTCCCCCTTGGTATTTACAGAAGGTTTGTTCTCACTAGAAAATTCCAGAACTATCTGGCAGGTGTGTCTTAAAATGTTTATGAGCGCACTCAGGGCTTCACATCTGTGAACCATTGTCTGTGCTGGAGCCTGAGGGATAGCTGCAAGCATCTTTCCTGGCCATGCCTCTACAGTCCTCTCAGCAGATTTTGGCACCTCTAGTTTTTATGTGAAAAAGCAGATGGGAGAGAGAGCACTTCTGAGAGGGCCTAACACCTTCTTAGCCCAGAGATATTTTAAGCATAAATCTGCTAGAAGACCTCAGGAGGTTTTAAGCTCCAAATTCTCCCAAGCAACTGACTCAGCTCTGGTGTTCTATGCTGTGCAAATGCAGAAATGGTCATGAAGGAGGTCCAGAGGCAGTGGAACCACTCCAGCCATAGCAGAGTCACACCAAATGGTGCCAGTGTGAAAATTTAGTGAGCAAAGGGGGAGAGCCAAATCCTCCACGCCAGAAAAAAGTACCAAGTTGTCTTGAATTGATAATTTTTTCAGTGCAAAAGTGGCCAGATGAGCCTCTGAGGCTAGCCTGAATGAACATCAGGAAAAGTAATCACAGGAAAACCCCAGGGTTTTGGAGCTGGATATCTGCCTCTGCCGTTGCAGAGCTTTGTTTCAGTGCCGGCAGGAGCACAGTGACCCCGGTGCAGGAAGGCAGTGTGCCAGGAAGTCATCATGGCACTGCAAGGACCTGCCACCCAGGCCTCGGGACAGGCTGTACCTGTGCTCCTGATTTGCTCCCACCGGGCAGTGAAGGTTCTTTGGCTTAGAACACGTTGAGAAGAAAATTATTTGTTAAGGGAGGAAATGCACCAGCAGCTGTTGCTTAAATGAAGCAGGGGCTATGGTTTGACCACTGATAAGAAAGCAGTTTTGTACAAGTTTTTCAAACCCACCACACTGCTCACCTCTCCTTCCCTATTAATAATTACAGTCGTGGTGTTGCTGGTGTCAAGTTGCAATAGAAGCGCTGACTAAGCTTCTCTGCAAGCTGTTTAATAAATAGAAGATCCTTCCCGAGATTTCCCAAGCTTTTTCTTTGCACAATCAGCTGCAGAGCAGCCCGACTCCTCGCTACCTCCCTGCTCCCTGACACAACAGCCCCCTCAGCTCAGCACCCTGGTCCGCTCCAGATAACTTGCCCCAACTGCAGTGCCAGGAAAACTGTTTTCCATAACAAAGTCCCTGCTGACTGCTGTTTAACACAAGTGCCTCCTCAAGTTGAGGGGTGAGGTGCTGCTCGGCTGGTGCCAATCTGCTCCCCTCAGGGCCAGCACCATTTACTGACCTGCCCCTACTGACTGCCCCAAGTGTTCTTTCCCTGTGAATCTCCTGCACAATGATGGGGCTTGTGCCTCACCATACTGGTCACTTCATAGACCAAATTCTTAAACTGGCAAAGCATTAGCCCTTAATTTCGAGGGGAGGTTGTTTTTAAGCTTCACATATCTCTCCAGTCCACCCCACAGTGCTCTATCCTCTCTGTCTTCAGGTTTCAGCCTGCCCCTGACTGAGCTGCAAACAGCAGTATCCCAGAATGACTGCTGTTTCCTATTCCCATCTCTGGCTGTAATTAATGGCTGCTAAAGGAAGATCGGGACTGCCTTTTATATACATTTACCCACCCAGCACTCCCTCAAGCTTTGTGTTACTCCACTAGAGCCTCGCTGATTTATTAGAGCTCAGGCAGACCTGTAGTCATAACAGGCTGGGGGATATTTTCTCTAAAGGCTCAGGATTAGCCCAGGGGCTCAGACCTTACTCAGGGAAGGGATTACAGTGTGGGTAAGTGGACCCCTGGTATATACATCTAATGAGCCCAAAGAGCAGTGGCTGGGGAGATGACAGAAGACACTGAGCAGAGCCCAGCTCATAAAGTCACCGATGCCTGAGCTTCAAGCAGCTCTCTGCAGCATTCCATGGCATGGCATGGGCATGGGCACTGCTACCACCCTCACAGGCTCACCCTTGACTTTTTTTATCATCCACCAGAGACACAAACCATTTTTCCGCCCATTCAGGAGGCAGAAGATGAGGTGTAACATTCCACATGGGAATTTTCTGCCCTGTAGAAGGGCACATTCCTTTGCCCCTGTAATCACTGGACACATTCATGCCATGAATTATTCCAGTCAAGCCTTTTACATCCTCCAAGGAGCAAGATGCCATCCAGGAGGAGCAGTTCGTGGTTTGCTGCCTTGGGTACTTATTGCAAACTATCTTCCCAAGGCCAGCACTCTGTGCTGAGTTACATCATATCCTAGTGTAATGCCTTTAAATCATTAATCTGTCTTACTTCTGGTCTAGCACCAGAAAAAACGATGAAGGCCAGCCTAAGTTCAGATCAAACCAGAGGACATTGTGGTTACATTTATGGTTTTTCAGAGGATCTCTCACCTGCAACCACAAATCTGCCTTTATTTGGCTTGAGCATGATCCAAAATTACCTCAGAGGTCAACAGTGCATGTCTTGTGGATTAGTGAAAACTACTGACTAACCTAACGTAATGCATTATGACTATTACTATTCTGGGAAATAAGGGTGGCTGTAGCCTGTTGTTCTGTAATGAAATCTAACAGTAATCTTTCCCTTTTGCAAAAATACCCAGAAAAAAGGCCAGGAAAAAGAAAAAGGCATGGGAGTGTTCCTCTCTCTTCATCTTGCTAAATGCCACAGCTCTTGCGGCAAAGAATTCATTGTAGGCAGCACTCTAAACCCACTTTACAAGTGAGAATTGATGAAACTTGCCAGCACCTCCACCAGGTAAGTCAGAGGGGCTGAAGTCAGTCTCCAGAGAGGAATCATGACTCAGGTCACTGGTGATGGAGGCCTCTGAGGGAGGACAGTGGCACTCCCTGGGATGCCTGGTGATGCAGCCCCGGAGCTCGGCTCCTGCCCACCCCCAGCCTGGCGCTGGCTGTTTACTCCAGCTGCTCACTCCAGCTGCTCCTGTTCAAAGTCCCCCAGAACCAGTGGTAAAAGCACCACCGACTTTCCCGAGATTGAGATTAAATCACCTTTGCCCTACTTGTGTCCTTGTAAAATGGGAGTAATAATATTTCCCTGCTGCCCCTGTGACTGGCGAGGATCAATCGCTGTTCCTGTGGCTGAGAAGGGTGCACAAAAGGGAAAGGAGAATAAATATTTACCCAGAATCTGATATAAGTAAATCCAGCTGTGGATTGTCCCCTCCTCCAACAAACTTCCCTTCCTACTGGAAACTCTAGCCTCTATTTGGTTAAATCATTTACGTACATTAACGAACAATTAGGGAGGGAAGAGGGGAAAACCGGCCAAGAAAGCCTTCCACAAAGGAGCTGCCCTCAGCTTGGCTTGTTTGATTTAGGATAGGAGAGAAGTAACCTGACTGTGATAGATGAGGACTCTGTCACGACCTGGACAGTCTGTAAAATCAAGTCTGGGTGGGAGATTTAAGACAAAGGGCCAGACACAGTGTTGGTTCAAACTATTGTAGTTTCTCTGGAGTTGCTGGAGCGTTGAGTTATATTGGGAAGTTCTGGTCCCATGGGTGCTGAAAGAGGAGGAGAGGGTTATGGCAGCCTCACACTCTTGGCAGAGTTCTGGCTCTGTCAGAGGAGTTGTAAGCTTTGCTCTTGGTCATTTAAGTCATGCAGCTCAGCCTTGTGATAGTCTCTGGGGCCCAGCTGCTATTGAGAGCTTTCAGCTTTTCACATGAGATCTATCAGATGTGACAAGGTACACATGGGTCATATGCTGCTCTCTAAGTAAGCCACATTTAAGTGCAGCATCACCATAAAACCAGAAAAAAACCCCAACTCCATCCTTTTCACCCCAGTGCAAACTGCCCCCCATCAGGGGCTTTTTTGTGGACTCTTTTCCATCAGTATTCCCTGCTGAAAGCTGCACTAGAGGTCCCTCCAGTAAACCTCTGCATGTCCTGGGGCTCTGTCCATACAAGCAGTAAGGAGCTGGCAAGCTGGCATGCTCTCCTAGTACAGATTGGCCAGGAGAGGCTAAAGCCCCGAAGGCATGTCCCTGTTCTTATGATCATTTGGGCTGAGAAAACATATCTGTGAGCTGGAGCTTTGGTTGCTGATTCTGACTGAAGCTCATCAAAGCTAGAGAGATGGAGTGCAGAAAGTGGAATAAACTAGATTGGCTTTGTGCTGAAGCCAAGAAATAGAGATCAAACAAATGCAAATTTGGGGAGAAACATTGTACACCTATAAATCTTTGTATAAAAGCATCTTTTTTTCCCTCAGAAAACAATAAGAAAAACAAATAGAGTACTGCCATCCAAAAGTCCTTTCTGCTCTGAGCAACACTGCCTAGCATTTTCCCATGCAGATCTGCTAATTCCTTCCTTGGAGGATGCATCTGAGCTGTTATTTCAAACTACCTTCTCCCACCAGAGAAACCCAATACTTTAGAAATAGGGCACTGAAGCAGAACCTTCAGGGCCCCCAGTTCATTCCCAGCATCTGCTCCTTTCTCACGTGTTGGAGTCAATTCACTGTCACATTTTCTGTCACAGCAGCCCTGGGACAATCTCCTGGGGTTTGGGACAGGACTGTGAGGTCACCAGGTACACGCTGCCCTCTACAAGCCAGGTGGGGATGGCTAGAGAGACTGGCAGCCTGGCTGGAGTCTGCTTAGATGTGTAGAAATCCTGCGACGTGGCAAACGGCCATAACAGATCAGAGCAGACTCAAATCCCAGCGGGTGTTTGAAGTTAAATCTCCAGATGTTCAAATATTAGCCTACTCCATCACCTGTCCATCAAACATTAACTCACTCCACCAAGAGTACACTTACCCAGTCCCTCAGCTCACTGCTTCCCGTACTGGTAATTTTTCTCGAGACAAATGCAAACCACTGCATCCTGGATGCTGCTGCTCTTGCAGAAGGAGATAAGCTCCAGCCCAGTTAAGGATGAAGATTAAGTCTCACAGATTCACAGCTGGGGATTTATATCTGCATAGGGACTGAGGTCGGGATAAAGAAAAATATTTTCAGGGCGTCTGTGAATCAATTTGTACATTAAATCTGCCTTCATTTGATAATGAAAGTTGGACTGCCATATATTTAAAACAGCATAAGTCGCACTCCTAAAGCATTATAAGACAGCTTGAAAATCACACAGCAAAGTGTCCTTTCAACTGGCTTTCTGGTCCTAGAGGTATCAGGAATGTGTGATTTCCATGCTTCTTATTTTTCAGGGTGAGTTAGATCTGTGCTGCTGTTTCTATAAGTGAGGAGAGACTCCCTGGGACAAACAGAGCTTGGGGGAAAATGGGCTACAACTCATGATCAGAGCTGGCAGCACTACATTGGCAATGCAATCTGTCCCATCTTCTTTGCCTTCACAAATTAGCTGAAATCTTCTGAGAGTCAGAAAGTCTCAAAGGAGCTTGAGCCATCCAGGTTTCTAGGACTGCTCTCTCTTGCCCCAGCACTGCTCACCCCTGCTAGGCCAAGCAGGCGTGGAAGAACAGGGGAGCAACAGTCAATGGGACTCACTGGCGGTGGCTTGCAGGTAAAAAGCAGATATAAAAAAAAACAACCAGGTAAAAAGCACCCTCACTCTGTGCCTGAAAGGTGATATAAGCAGCAAGTTTTCCCTAATTCTTCTATTCTTCTTAGCTGCTTATGCAGCTATGGTTCCATTGCTTTGGAGAGCTGGGAAACAGTGGGGTTGTAGGAGGCAGCCTCACATTTGTTCTAATGTTGGGTCTTTGCTCAGCACTGAATAGGATTGTTTCTACCTGTATTATCAAGATCATGTATTATATTCACAAAATGTTAATTTTAACCTCTATATATAGTGTGCTCCAAACTCATTAATGATTAACTGAGAGAGTGTATTCCTGGTCCTGCTTCTCAGCTGTGTTAGGAAGCTTCATCGAAGTGCTTTGAAATTCCAGGATAGGAAGTTCTGTCAAAGTGCCATGTATGGTAATTATTACCTATATAGGGGACAAGCAATGACCATACAGTAATCTGCTGAAAGAATGGAGATTTCACTTGCTATTCCCTCAGTCAGAGACATTCTCAAAGAACAGAGATTGCAGTATGAGATTGCACCATAAATGTGTAAAGCTGGGCTGGTGGTCACACTTCCATCATCTCAGTGAAGGAATGTGCTTTGCCTTTTTTCACTGTGCCAGGATTTAACATCCAGAGCTTCCATTTTTCAGGAGTTTAAACTCTGCCAGCAATGTTATCACGCTCTGACGTTTGAAATGGTTTTACATTAGGACTGCACAGGACAGCTTGAGCTGCGGTGATCAAGGCAAAGTCACCTGGCTGCCAGCCAGGGAGAACAGGCTCCTTTGTCAGGCGAACTGCTCTGTGGTATTTTTAGCTACAAATGCACTGTCTGATGCAGTTAGTATTCAACTTGCAGGGCTGCAGGACATATTCCTGCCTCTCCTGCTAGGAAATGTGACAGACGTGTGTAGAGAACTTGCCAAGCGTGAGCGCCCTGCTCGGGCAGCTGGCTGGGAGCCGCAGAGGAGCCCAGCACTGCCGGGAATGCTGGTTTCAGTTCCGGGAGCAGAGAGCCAGGCCAGGCGAGCAGGCAGCACTTCTCCCCACGCTGGAGCTGGTTCTGTGCCTTACAGGACAAGTCATTAGTTCCTTTGCTAGTAATAGCATCATCATGACAATTACGTCAGCCGCTGTTAATTCAGAACCAACTTTTCCAGCCCCAAACCAAACACCGGAGGGGGTTGGGCTCCTGACAGAACTGAGCTGCTCCAGCCTTTCCTTGCTGGCAAAGGTGGCTGTGATGTACAGCTCATATCCTCCCACTGGGTGTCCAGGTGTCCTCACTCTGACCTCAGCTAGAGTGAGGGCAGCACGGACTCTCCACCCAGCAATGTGGTCACTGGGTGTGTCACCACGGAGGTACCCACTCGGTTAGGGAGTGGAAAGGTGGTCACCTGCCTTGGGATGTACCAGGTTATCTGCAGCTCATATCAGGGAAAGATGCAAAGTAATTTGCTCCACCCCTCTCATACCAACACCAGCACTTCTGTAGGGGCTTGCTCTGATCTCAGTGAGTCAAAGTCAATGACAGTGACTTTTCCTGAAACAGATTTTCCAGATGAGTATCTCCAAACTGATAATCACCCCTTTTCCTGCACATGGCAACGGGCTGGAACTGCAGTCAGGTGGGAGTTCAGAGGACCTCAGGCCCTCCTCCTATGGGGCTCTGGTGAGAAGGGGACACCTTTCTAACTAGGCATTTATGGGTAACAGTTATTTCTTGCACTCAGCATTTGGGCAGAATGCAGCTTCCCTACCAGCAGGAAAGAACTCATTGCAGGAGGTGACAAAATGCATGAATACGACTTTAAATACGTTTCAAGTAGATCAAGTAGTGGTGTTTCTTGAACCTTTAACACATCAGGTAGCCAGAAAGCAGATGCTGATATACAGGTGATAAGAGGCCAATACCTGAATTACTCCTCATGGTGTTTCTGGTACATTATATAGCATTAGACTTAAGATCTAACAGCCCAGGAGAGACTATCACAATGACATAGTCAGTCCATTTCTGTAAAACAGGATTTTCACTTAGCTTTTTACTCCACCAGCTTGAGTAGTGTGTGACTGAATTTTAGGGATGATTTAGATCTACTGGTCTGAATTTTACAAGTAGCAGCTTTACAGCATCCTTCAGTGAATGCTTTCAGCAATCATTTATCCTGGCTGATAAAAACTTGCACCTCGCTTCTTGTTCATACTTTGCTATTTCACCCTACAACTTCTGGCTTGCAAAGTGCTCCGTAATACACCGGGGAAATAAAAGTGACAGGGAGGACCCAAACACCTTTCTCTGGCTGATCCAACAGCTCCTGGGAGCCATGACAGCTGCAGCTGGCCCAGGGATGGAGCTGGGATGCAGCCCTGCAGAGAGCTGCCATGCTGGCTGTGGTGGGTTCTGCAGCAGTGTTCTGCTGTGAACTGTTTCCCACTCCTTATCGTGGCTTCTTTTGGTGTGAGCCAGTACCAGAAAGTCTTCTGCAGTAAAACAAAGTTGATTTAGTTGGACCAACCTAGTAAAGATTTCCACAATCCTCAGCAAATAGTTTAGAGGTGAGGTGGCAGATTCCTTCTTACTCCTGTGCACATACCTCCATATATGAATATATGTGTTTTTATGAGATGTAGTCTTTCTGCCATTCCTTTAAAAGATTTAAAAATCTTTTCCCCAGGGTGTGTGTGTGGAATCTGTCATATTTCCAACATGTTGCAAATCTGCATTTCCTATTGATCTTATCTACTCCTCTGTGCTACAGCAGTCTCTGTTTCACATCGTAGCCCCAGGGCTTCCATCCTCATTAGAAATCCTTTCCCGGGAGACTGGCGATGCACCAGCTGATCACAGATCACAGCAGTAACAGCTAGTGACTAAACTCTCTGAACCCCCCAAATAAAAGCAAGAAACTGTATGTGAACAAAAAAGGTGCCTCCCAATCATGTTCCCTAAACCCCTGGCCCTGTTTGGTAGCCACGACAGTCACCTGCCCTCTCAAGCACTTTGCAGGCATTTCCTGCTGAAGGAAACAGCGTGTGCTTATCACTGAAAAGAGCAGCTGAAACTTTTATCTTTTTTTTGTGAGCATTAGGGAGTGTTACCTCCTCTCTTAGCTTAAACAACGGAGTTATCCCACTTCTTTATTTCTCACAGTCGCTGTGGGCAAACCCCACTGTCCCAGCAGCACAGCCCTCACAGCCCCCTAAACCCCAAAGCCAGTGGGGCAGTGAGCATGCAGAGGGCCCGAGCTCATGAGAGCAGGATGGTTTCTGAAGTTACAGCAGAGAAAGATGGTTTTAATAATTTAAGAGCTCTGACCTGGCTCTTTTAGCACATCTTTGCCTCAGAGCTGCTTGTCAGGCACTGCCTGAAGTTGCTGCTTTTCTTTGAGAGGGCTCCTTCTGAAAATATCATGGAAAACAGTTCCTGGACTGCATCAGACTACCTCTCCTTTCAGTTGGGCTCAGCCTCATGTGTAAGGCTTTCCCAGCTACAAATCTTAGCTGAGCTCCTTAGCAGGGCATTAAAACCCATGCTGAAATCAAAGTGGTATCCTTCATTCACTCCTCTTGTGGTCACAATAAGCTCTTGAGCCCTGTCTTGTACTGTGACTAACACAACAGGACCCTGGCTGAAAACTGGGGATCCGCTGAGTCCAATAAAAATAATACATAAAAATTTCACTTTATATCAGGAACATGAAAACACCAAACTCACATCCTTTGTAATATACAACACATGTGAAAATCAGCTACAAGAGCAGAAAAAAGCTTTCCTGACTTGTGTTTTTCAAGTTGGAGTTGCTGCCTACCCCTCTTCTCACAGCAGGCAGGGGAACCTCAAAGGAGCAGGTGTTCTTCATGGATGAGACAAGCCCCTGGTCAGTGCTTGTGGTCTGCCTGAAACACACCACTAATCTTCAGTGGGGTCTCTCCTCAGCTGTGCAAACATGGGGGTTTTGGAGGATTAGGTTCAAATCCACGTGAAGTTTTGTGGTTGTGTTTTAAAAAGAAAGATGAATCCAAAGAAACAATAGCATGGCTTACTTTGCATTTGGAGAAACAGATTGCATGCTTTCCCCCAGCCTAGGGCTGGACTGACCTCAAAGTTATATATCCCCAGCAGCTTCCATTTGTAGATTTCATGGCTTTTTATTAGAAGGAAGTTGGCAAAACATTGCAGCTTCCATGGGTTAGAGATGGGCTTAAAGGATTTCTTAAGTTTGTAGAGAAAGTAGCAGGCACAACCAGGATCTGAACTGACTCCTAGCTTTAGGAGGTCTGCTTATGAGGAAAGCTGTCTGTCTCCCTGTACTCATGAAAAGAGACTGGGAAGAGCTGGCAAGAAGCTTTTTAGAGAAACAATTTTTTATTTTCTAGTGACCATCTAGTTAGCCCCACAAGGGGTGTAGGAGAAGCAAAGTGCAAGCACAAGCTATATACAAAGGAGAGGAGGAATCAAACCAGATATCAGGGATGAGTTTTGAGCAAAGATTCAGGTTGTTCTCTCGTTTACCCCCTTCCACTGAACCCCAGTCACTCTGGATGTATTGGCTTGAATCCCCACATGGAGCATTTTTACACTGGCATTTTCTCCTTTCAGGACAGTGGGGGCTGTGGCTGGCACCACAGGGAGTAAGTGGCTAGAAGACTAACGAGATATGCTGATACCTCCATTTTTACTACACCCAATTAAGCAATAAATGATTCTGCTGGGAGTGTGGAGCACACAGATTATTATGGAAATCAGGTAACTGTGCTACCAGAGGGCTCCACATCCCCCAAAATAGCATTGGTAGGGTATTAGTGCAAATGTCACCTTTCTCCTCTGTTAGTTATTGCCTCCCATCTCCCCCATCACACAGCTTCCCTGAGGTCAGAGCCATGATGTCTCATAGACTTGGGAGCACAAATGGATTTTAAAGAAGATTTTTGGCAAAGCTTCAGCCACCTTCCACGAACATTCTAACACATCCAGAGCTGGTGGCCTGAGGGCCTGCTGCACTGGCAGAGTTACCTGAGGAATTCATCTTGAGCCAAGCTACAGATTGGTTCATGGGCATGCTCCAGGTTAGAAGAGGCGCCTACTTTTTTGGGAGGTGGAGGACAGACCTGCCTGAAAGCAATAAGCTGAGGGCTCTAGCTTGAATCAGGTTTTCCCATCAGTTAACTTACACCATTAGAAAGTAGAATGAGGGAGCAACACTGAGAATTTTGAATCACTTTGTTTCCCAAGTTATTTTGTCCCCCCCACTCCCCTTCAAAGGATCTCTTTTGCTCTGCGTTCCTAAAATGAAAGTGAGACAAGAAGCCGAGCTGCTTGCCCCCATCACAAGCTGTTGTTAGCAGACAAAGGCTATTGTTTGCTGCCACTGGTTGTTGTTTATGTGGTGGCAGCAGCCCCCAGCACCAGCCCTCAGCTCTGGGCCCTTTTTGTACTCAGCATGGCACAAACAATTGCACAGTCCCTTTCTGTAGATGGTAGCAATTTAAAGAGAGATATACATTTCTCTGCATCTTCCCACAGGCCCCAGGGACACAGAAATTCACAGGCTGGCTGGAGAAAGAAAGGAAGAAATCATCACCCATCATTATAGCATGTGGCCCAGACCAAGCACACTGTGATCCCTCAGGTGGAAAAGGTGTCACTCCATTGGGTGCACACGGGTAGATCTGTCCCTCAATTGCCAGATCCACAACCTCAGAACTCAGTTCTGTAGGATTTCTGCAAAGTCCACATCCCTGTCCCTGGTGCAAAACTAAACTGAACTGAATTCATCCAGGTTCTGCAAAAGGAAGGTAACTGTCCATGGTCAGTGATGCTAAGACCTGACGTCTCTACACATAGCTGATAGAAAAGATGCATGCAAGCAAACCCAGCCACGTAAAATGTGCAAAGGACCCCACTAACAAGGAGACTTGGGTCACTCAGTGACTTCTTTGAACATTCACAGAACAAGATCAAGATGCCTGATGAAACCTGATCCAATTGTGTGGATTTCTTTAAATTTGTCTTGGAGTTTTTGAGGATTTACTCAGACATGCGTCTTGGGAGACAGTGAGGCATGTGGTCTGAAACAGCCAGGAGGGCCACAGGTCTCAGGCAACCAAAGGTCCCACTGCTCAGTGTCTCTGGGGACAAATGATCTTCACCACCATAAATAAATCTAACTGGTTTAGCCTCTGATCCTGCTTTGCTTTGCACCAGGGTAACTGCAAAACTGTCTAACTCACCTCAGAATAATATAAAAACGGGGAGAGAAAGACTGAGATCATTCTACAACAGTAGAACTACTATTCTACTACAGTCAGCAAAGCAGAATTCAGTATTTTCTTCCTGTGCCTAAATTGGAGAGAAAGGGATATTTTTCTTTTCAGATTGCAAATTGAATTGATTTTTGCTTGCTCCTTTGGGAGGGGTGACTTTTTAAAGTACCAGAAGACTGGTACAGATGGGCAAATCCCTTTGTCACTAGGCCATGATGCAGAGTTAAGGAATGTCCTGCAATCTGCAATTCACTGTGTTTGCACCAGGTTTTTGAGATAGAAAAAAGCAGGAGAGAAATACCCAGGCTTTAGAGGTTCCTTGCTGCCCTGACAGATCATTTATCAAAGAGCAGCAAACCAGTTTTAGGGCCTCCTTTACCTTCTCCTGCCCAGCAGGCAGGAGTGCAGTCCTCAGGCCTCAGGCACTCTGTGGCATAAAACAACAAGAGGTTTGTTTCCAGGGCTGTGTTTAAACATAAGTTATGCTGGGAAGGTTCTATCAAGGAGGCTCCTGTCCATGTCCCACTGTATCTCCTGTTCCAGGTGTCCATGGTGAGCACACAACAGGCACAGCCTGGCTGTGCAACACCCAGGGGGGGACACATCCTCGTGGTGGCTGTGGGCTCAGGCACAGGCATTGTCCCCCCCAGTGCTCCTGGCTCTGTCCTTCCTGCTCCACTCTGCAGCCTCCCAGGCTGTGGCTGCTCACTGCCACCCCACCATGCCAGCAGCTGGGGCTTTCCCCAGGAAGGAGCTGGGAGCCACATGGCCTTTGCAGATTAAGCTTCATGTTCCCATGTGCCTCTTGTCTCTGGCCAGCCACAGTAAAAACAGGGGGCTGGAAGCTGCATCCTGCAGGGCTAGGAGTCGTTTGCTGAAATGTAGAAAGCTGGCTGGGGATGCAGCACTTCTGCACATCAAGAGTTTCCCCATGGCACTGGTCACCTAGAGAAGCAGGGAATTCAAGATCCATCTTATAATAGAGCACATGTTAATGGCTTAATGGGTGTTGCTACCTCATTTAGACTGTAACAGAGGCCAAGCTGCTAAGGGTTCCTTCTGGTCATGTGGAAAGGCAGGCTGGGGCTCTAAAAAATATTATTTTTACACAGTGCATATAAAACATTATTATTTATTTCTTAATATGCTTATTTTAATGCCTTGATTCTCCAGAGGTACCATTTTACACCCCAAATAAGTCAGTGTCCAGCACAGGCACAAAATCAGATTTATTTCAGTTGGCCACACAGTGAAGGCTTCTCCTTTCCCCAGGGACAGGTAAAAATCCTTACCAAGCTGATATCCTAGAAAGCTCTCAACCAAGGGGGAGCAGAGAGATAATGTAGTGAACAGCTAACTGCTGTCTTGCTTATTGCAAGTTTATTTGTTGAATTTTTCCAAGTTACGTTATTCATAATCCTGCACCCCTTTTCCTTCTTCTCCCAGGTTTCACCAGACAGGCACAACAGTGATGGCCTGATCACTGTTTGTTTTTTGAAAGAGTGCTATAAAAGGAAAAAACCAGAAAATTCTGGTGACCAGGGAGAGGACCTTAGAGAAAGGCATGATGGTGTATCAGGGGAGGTTTAGGTTGGATGTCAGGGAAAGGTTCTTCTCTCAGAGGGTGGTTTGGCACTAGAAAAGGCTCCCCAGAGAAGTGGTCACAGCACCAGCTTGACAGAGTTCAAAAAGCATTTGGGCAGTACTCTCAGGCACTTGGTGTGACTCTTGGGGATGATGCTGTGCAGAGCCAGGGGTTGGACTCAGTGATCCTTATGCATCCCTTCCAACTCAGGACACTCTATGATTCTATAATACAAATCCCCATTAAACAAAACAGAAGAACCTCTTGATAATGTTTCTAGTAGCACTTTTGCATCACCAGTAGTGAAACACCACAAAACATCTCAGATGCTTTTCACATTTGTGGTTTTTTTTAATCTTCTCTTGATTTTCCCATCTCTCAGTCTGGCCAGTGTCACTGCCAGGCATTTTCACATTTGTTTGGGGTCCCATTATCCTGTGGATGTGACCATGTCCCTGGTGGTATCAACCTGCAGCCAATACAGCCTGAGGTCTTGACTGCACCTCTGGCTTGGCAAGAGAAATTCCCTGTTTTCCTTCACTCTGCTGGTGAGATGGTGGGGCCAACAAGACCACGGCTCTGAGACCCTACACTGCCTGTGAGCAGCTTTTCCACCATCCCTGGCTGCCATGCTGCTGGCTGCCTCAGTGACCTGAGTGAAAAGTCTTGGTCTTCCAGCAAGAGACCCAACTGCACCCAACCAGATAAGCCAGTCTGAGGCAGAGCCCACAGGCCAGACTTTCCCCAGATTGAGATAGGGGCTGGCTTGAAGACACGGGCACAGCCTCCACTGCTTGCCAGTCCTCCAAGACACAAACTGGGTTTAGTGAAGGGCAGGGTTTTGCGAGGTTTCCAACTCTTCACTCAGGTCTTGTTGGTGTTTACCATCTGGGCCCAGTGACACACAGTACTGAGTTCATTAATTTGCTTCAGCATCTCTTTTTTCAACACCTCAGGTTGTTCTGGTGCGTTATTTTTTATTAGCTGAGTGCAGTAAGCATCTCCAGCCCCCTCTCTGGAAAAGACCAGCATTTAAAGGGATCAAATACCTATTCTGCTGTAAGATTACTGCTTTATTGAATTGCTTTGCTTCCTAATGACCCAGTGGGAAAATTTATTTTCTCATGTCCTTCAAGAAATAGGTAAATTTGCTCCTCCAATTAGCCTTTCTAATTTACTCTTTATATTTAAATCACAGTCGGTTTGGGGTTTTTTACAGAATTAAGAAAAAACAAATTATTTTATAAAAATTCTAATGGTATTGTTTTTTAGTCTAAGAAACCTAACTTCTTTCCATTCTGCAGGAGCTTGATGCTAAACTAAAAACTGCCTTAAGCAGTATACTCCTTGTACTTCCCCGGGCAATAAAACTTCCTCGCCTAGAGATTCTTCTGTCCAGTACCTGCCTTCCTCAAGGACTCCCAAAACTGTCACCACTCTCCTGGCTGCCTGGGCAGGGCACCAGGCCAGCCTGTGTGATCCTGGTGCTAAGTTTGATGGTCATTTCTAGCAAACTGCTCCATACACACGTGTGTGTGTGTGTGTATATACATATATGTGTGTGTCTGTGTATATATTTATGCATGTAAAATCCAATCAACACACAAACTGGTTAATTATTTGTGTGGAGTGACTTTAAAAGAACTAGGGGTCAAACCAAAGCCAGCTGTCAACCCTCAGTCAATTCCAAATTAATAATACAGCATGAGCTGGCCCTCTAAAGGTTTTTTAATGTGTTTATATCTTGGCTTGATAAACACAGTCAAGAGAGACAAGATGGAAGAGGCAGAAAACTTAGCAGGGTTACTTTTCCTTAAAAAACAATGTTTTCCTTGTGAAAACATCTGTGCAGCTCACAACTGCCCAGATGTTCTCTTTAACAGAGCACTTAAATTGTTTATATTTTGCCTAACACTGGAATCGTGGCAGATTATTTTTGTTGCAGGGTCTTTGCAACATTTTGTAGGTGGTCTCGTAAAAGAGAGGAGATATTTAACCCCACCACCACCTCCTTCTCCTTTGCCCTGGTTGTTTACACAGCAGAGCCTGGTACCAGTTCCCTCTGATAGTGTGTGCGTGGGGGGCCTGGGGGCTTGGCTATCGTTCTGCTTGTGCACCAGAGTCACTCTGCTGGCTCTGCTGTGGAGGCTAGAGGCTGACAACAGTGAAAATGTGAGATGAGATGGTTCAGGCATTTCAATTCAGCCTGGGATGCCCAAAAGTTGGCCTCAAAATGTTATTTGCTGCCTTTGACTTGTTCACACCAGCAGCGATGGGGTGCTATCTCAAACCTGCACCTATGTGGCTTGTCCCTCTGAAATCTCTGTGATGTCCTGTGTCAAAAAATGTGCCCACACATAAAGGATCTAGTGATCAGAGTCTATATATGCAGTGAACCTCAGTGGATTTTCTATTTGCATGGGCTGGAGAACCATGTGTATATATTTTACTGTGTACAGGTGCAGCTTTCAATTAGGAGTGTTTTCCTTAATGGTTATTTTGCCATATTTTCAGGAGATGTGTGAAGCACCTGTGATCTCATCAGGTCCAAAGCTACTTGGGGTCTGAAGGGCTTTACTACCTCCCCAGAAAAATCACAATTCTGTGTCATATGGCACAGTTGCAGTTCCACGGGCTTTCAGATGGGCCAGTGTCTTCACTCCTAGCCAAATTTCTCTGCTCCAGCAAGTTTGGGCTGATTCATGATTAGATCAGTTTGTGGATGGCACATTCTCAAAGGAAAACCCAGCAGCTGGAGGGAATGGTTTGAGCTGCTTTTTACACTCAGCTTGTAGCTCTGACTGGAGCTGATGCTCTTTGCATCCTGCCCTAGAGGGCTATTTCTAGCAGCAGGAATACATTTGTGAAAAGCTGTTAGAGCGTGGCCCAAAGCGACGGGCAGAGCAAGGCTGGATGTGTCTCCTGGGGAAGGTCTGCCCAGCTGGAGCTGGGAGCTGGCTACATTGCCCCCAGAAAGATCAAACAGGATTTACCATGATGTCTTATTGACATTGCTGTCTTAGAAAATATTTTTGAACATGTCTATAAGATTGACAGATGCAGTTAGGTCACACAGGCTGATGACTTAGAAAACCTTATATTACTTTAATTCATTTGTTGTCTGGTTTGTTGGTGTTTTTTTTTTTTACAACTTCAAATGCATCAATCCTTACTGCACTGGGTGGATTGAAATGTAAGGTGTACTGGGTGAATTTAAATGAAAGATGCTGTAGAAATACTCTTTGTTTCCCAGTAATGATATTTGCAAGCTGTGCTGACAATATTCCATACTTCTGACAAAACACAGACAGTTATAAAAAGCTATTTCTCCAGAGCCCTCTGTGGTTAAGTGCCTGAGTGCTGGCTTTGAAGCTGACAATACTATGTGGCTGGGATACAACTTAGCATATCATCTAATGTACTCCTAATTCGTGCTTTAAACTCACAGTGCACACTGAAGAGTGTGCACTCAGCTTTTCACACCGATGTGCCCAATGTTATCCAAGTCTAGTTACTCTCTTTATGGGATGGTTTTTCAGACCAGTTTGCTCAGATTTGTTGGTGTTTCGTTCTTCCTTTTTTCCTTTTATAGCCTCTCCATTTGGTTTTCCCATGTGTGGGGAAAACATTGACTTTCAGCTCTGCGGGGAATGGTGGGGAAGGCACCATATGGTGCAGGCAAAACATCTGTGAATCTCTGACGCTGCAGTTCTGCTTCGCGGGCCCTGGGTGCATTTCACACGTGCGCTAAGGAGAAATGAATATGACACAAGGACTTTCCAGGAGCCTTGATGTATAAGAAACAGGATGAATTTGCTAGAGGAGACTGTAAAAGAATGAGAGCGCTACATTGTGCTAAGCCAACTTCCCTAATGGAACTGTGTTGCCCGTATTTTCTCCCTTTCCTGTTCAATTGCAGTGCCTATTTTCCATTGCCCCGTCATGCAGCACTGAAAATAAATCTCGCGGTGAACAGAAATGGCTCATCTTACAGCTTGTAGAAAGGTTAATTAAATGTGCGTGGCGCTGGCACTTGTTCACAGCAGCCTGAACCCGGGGATGACAGATTGCCGGGGGCGTGTGAGCAGCTTCCTCCCTCAGCCTCACACAGCCCACACCTCACAGAGCTGCACAGGGCATTGTGTTTGGAGAGTGTGTCTGCTTGGCAACAGCTCCACTTCTACAGGTAAAGTTGCTCACATACACAGTTATTCACATGCACTCCCTTTCTGCAAAAGGGAGTTCGGCACCCGTGTGTTTCAGACAATGTTTTTATGGCATTTTCCCAACTTTTCAGAAGGCTCATTGGTCTTCTTACAAGCGCCTCTTTTTCTTTTGGACTTGTCACAAAGACCTTTTGCTTGCAATGGTCCTGCTGTTGTGCAGTGGCAGTGATGTGGATAAGCACTCAAGTGGAGGCTGATGCACATTTTGAGCACAATCTCCCTTCTTGGTTTTGCCCGCACAGCAGGGCACAGCTCTGTGTTCAGAACCACTGGTAACATCAAGCACCCAGACATTCCCAGGGACTTGCAATGCTAAGGATGACCTAATGTTCAATGCACTTCACAGGGATTGCTGAGACTCAGTTCAGCCGGTGGCTCTGCAGAAAATCCAGTAATTTCTTAGCTAAAAAATACAATCATAATCTTTAACAATGAGAATCGCAAATACAGGAGCAGAAAGAGTCACTGCTGCTACTTAAGACTGTAGTCCAATGCGTGAAGTGCCTTCCTGAGCCTCCTGCATTTGTGGCTTCCTTGCCCCTTCATTTTTGCTCTGCTTAGCCCTGAAAAACAGAATGTGGGAGTGTATTGGAATCATTAAGGAGATTTAGGAGTAAAATCCTAGTCAAGTCTGTGAGAAAAGCTCTGCTAAGTGGCACCAGCCTGTTACCCCATTCCCACATATACTTATACATGTGAGCAACCTCACCCACAGGAATAATCACCCTGGAACCTACTAGGATCAAGGACAGGTTCCTGTGTCAGCATCATCATCAGTGAGCATTTCAGTATGAGACTTGGTGTGTGGCTTTTCTCAGTGTATCTCCCACAGCAAGCTGAAATGCTGTCCCAGGGTCTTTGATCAGGATACACTTCAGTGGGATTTGAATGTTGCATGGGCCTTGACCTGCAGAGAGAGGAATTTTACCCTTCCATAAATATGCTGTGCCATGGCAGGGCCTGCTCTCTGGGGCTAGCTGGAGCTTGGGAAAAACTACCCATCCACATCATCTCTAATGTGGAGACGTGGGGTTCGCTCACGCCTGGCTTGCTGGTGCCCACAGGCTGATCTACTCCCTTTCTAGAGAGGCAGCAAATCAAAAAGCATTGCATGCATTTCCTGAGCCCCCACCCAGGGCTGTTGCCTTCACTGGTCCAGCCTCAATGGACAAGCAGAAATGGTGCCAGGAGTGAAGATGGCTCTAGGGCCTGTGAATACCTGCTGTGCATGATGAGGCTGAGACCATGGACTGTTTCAGCAGAGTTCATCCTGTGGTGATTTCCAGTCCCCCGTGATGTCAATGTGAGAGCCACCAAGTCACTGCACATGCAGCATGAGCTACTGTGCAGCTGGCATGAGCTTTCCTTTCCCCTGGAGAAGAGGCTGAGCCATGTATCAAGGATGCTGACAGGCCAGGGCTGTAGATCTGCCAGAGCACAGTCTGTATTTTCTGCAGTGGGGATACAGAGTGTGTTTATCTCAACTTCATGATGAGTTTCCATCATTTAAAGGTTTCCATCACGAAGACTGAGGAGACTGATAAAACCAAGGTCTGGTTCCTCCTGGACTGTAACACAAAGGTTTCCTTTGGCATTCTCTTTTACTGGCTCTGTTCATGGTGGTCTCTGAGGAGCCCATCAGAGGCCTCTGTGCTTGTTGTGTTCGGAGCATGGTTTCTACAGACAATTGCCTGCAGCTTGCAAAAAGAGATTTGCCAAACCACACATAATAAATCAAAACACAATTTCCAAGTGCTAGAGCCAGCAAAAGCTATGTCTTTTTACAATGCACTCTTTCCAGGATGATTTCTCAGCCTTGCTTTTTCAGGAATATATAATGAGAGGCATGAAAACAGGTGGGTAGGAGAGAAACAATATGGCACAGATAGGCTTATCATTGCCTTTACCTGGTTACTCCCAAAAGCAATCATTGTACAACTGTCAGAGTTCCAGTCTTTGGGAGCGGCTTCATATTCCCATGTTCTTAGAACTCCCACAAGCAGCAAAGCAAGTTCAGTTAAAATTCTCCATCACTCTTCAGAAATAAACTTCCTTCAGAAACAGCTGTCTTCTTTCTAGATACAAACAATCCTCCAAAAATGTCAAAGATAAGTCTGTACATAATTTTTGCAAGGTCATAATAATACTGTTTTTCTACCTCCCAGATATTCGTAGGTTCTTTTTTATATAATAACAAAGCTTCTCATATGCTGCAAATTGATTTGGCACCATCCTAATGTCTTTAACATCAGATTGCATTGTGTCTATGTCAGAACACACTCACTGAAAAGATCTGAAAGAAAAAAAACTATGGGTGTGACTAAAATAAGCACAAACCTAAAAGCTGGGCCAGTTTAATGAAGGTCCTAGTACAAATGTTTCTTACTTCCAATTATCTTTTTCAACTGGCATCTGAAACTAACTTTAGTTTCTGCTTCAATCAGAGATTTCAACACGATGCTGCTTGGCAGCTTCTGCCTGTCACTGCCTGTAACCTTCTGCAGCGTTAATGTTTTCAACACTGGATCCAAATGTATAACACCTTGCAGGATTCATTCCTAAAGCTTTATTGTATGGGGTCTTTCTGACAGTTCTACACCCAGACTTTTTGCTTGCATCTCACAGTTGTCCCTTTCCAGGGATAATGCTTTTAGAAATCCATGTGGTATGTTCACTTATGATCCACTAAGCACAGCTCTGGCAGGTGATTTGTAGAGGAATGCATGTGAACCAGAAGGTGCCCTGAACTACTTTTGAAAGTGCACCTATTTGGTTACCATATTTCATTAAATGAATGTTAATGGGGTGAAATTGGCTGTCCTCTCCTCCTGTTGTTAGAGACCAGGTTTGTAATTTAGACCCAAACGTTTGTTTCATGGATGACCCTCAGTCAAACCCGTGTCATCACTGCCTTCAGCTTGGACCCTTGGGAATCATCATCACCTGAATTTTGCAGCTTGCATTTCCCAGTCCCAAATCCTGCTGCAATATCACCCTTCTTTCTTTTGAGAGGCCCACACACATATCAAAGTTAAGTATACATGTGGGGGAGGAATATTTCTCCCTTATTTTCCATAGCGGTTTTCAAGGATTCTCACACTCCTGGTGGGAATGAAGCATACAGCTAAGTCCTTTTAACTTTAGACTTTCAACTTATCCTTTAGCTAAAGTTGAATTAATTATTGTGGAATCCATGCTAATTACATGCCACATACCTCATGACCATTATTTTTCTGCAATCCTTAAAACATTTAGTATTCTCGAAGCTGACAAATCATAGAATAGAATCATGATATGGTTTGAGTTGGAAGGGCCCTAGAAGATCGCCTAGTTCTAACCCTTCTGCCATAGGACACCTTCCACTAGAGCAGGCTGCTCAATGCCCCATCCAACCTGACCTTGTGCACTGCCAGGGATGGGGCATCCACAGCTTCCCTGAGCAACCTGTGCCCGTGCATCACCACCCTCACAGTAAAGAGTTTTTTCTGTATATCTGACCTGAATTTCCACTCTTTTCATTTTGAACCCATTACTCCTTATCTTATTACTACTGTTCCAGACGAAATCTCCCGCTGGGGCTATGCTAATACAGTTAGCACCTGCAAATGGGTCCATAAAGAGAGGCGAGTTCCCATTCACTGAAGTGAGAGACAGAAGGATGCTCCTGTACCTGCACCCTCCTCCACAGCACACCTTCAGGCATATTCCTCTGCAGGGCTTTGGTGTAACTGATTACAAATGGCAGAGGAGATGGGGGTCACGTCTGCAGGTGGAGTGAGCATTGGAGCATTTCCATCTGAAAGTGCCCTCCTTTGTTCAGAATTTGCAACTAAGTCGGCAGAGGGGGGAAGCAAAGTTTTGAATGATGTGACAAGCACTAAAGATAACTTGGGCTGTGATCTCTGCCTCAGACAAGAGTTAGAGTGCAAACAAAGCAAGGAAGGAGAAAGATTTAAAGCACAGCAGAGCTGACAGGAACTGGTCCCTCAATCTGTCCCCTCCTTTCCTAGTAGAGGGAAGCTGAGAGGGGAATTCCAGATCCCTTCAAATAGCCCTGCTGGGAAATCCCTGTCTCTCCCAGGCTTATTGTGTTTCTTTCCTTTTCTCTCTTGATGCCTTTTCCCCGAGTATCCAACATCTTCCATTTAAAATAATTAATGATAATGAGGTCCCTGGTGAACTTCATAGAATGGCTGTAATTTCTGTCTTTTCCCAGGGGAATTCCGCCTTGGGCTGGGTGATTTGCCTCCCCACAGGGGTGATGAAACCTTCCTTATATCTTTGAAACCATTGACCGTTGCGGGGAGCGACTAATCTAAATTCCTATAATAGCCTGTTTAGAACTGGGCATACTGGATGGGGGGATGCAAGCTTGGAAATACTCCCTCTGCCCCAAAAATCCAAAAATTATGTCTTTCTTTGCTTTTATTATTTTCAAAAAGCCACGATTTCCAGAACTGGACGTGAGGACACCCAGTTTCAAAGAACATCCTTTTCAAAGGACACAAGAACACCCAGTTTTGGCAGAATATCCCAAAATAATAAAGACAGGAGGCTCAGCCTCTCCTCTTCCTTCCTTCACCCTCTAAAAAGGAAGACAAGGCAGGAGGCTGGGGAAGAGCACATTTGGGGTTTATGGAGCTCTCACATCCCAGACAAAGCCAGTGCAGACACCTGGCCGGGAATGCCCTCACCAGCATGGGATGCTCAAGCCTCAGAGCCCACAGGGTTTCTAATCATGCACTGCTTGCCCTGAGGTCCTGTTACTGTTCCTGCCTCAAGGGCAACATGTGGGTCTGAAGAGGAGGAGGAGGAGAACTGGGGGCACTCCTTTTTCTGATTTTACTTTGGGGTGTCAGAGGGTCAGTTTCCCTCTGCCTGCCCCAGCCCAGCTCCAGGTCTGATCCAGAATCATGTGGTGGCTACTGACATGGCCCATGTACCCCAAAGTAGCTTCCACAGCCCTTGGCCTCTGTGGCAGGCTTCCTCTCCATGGCTAATTGCTAGCATCTGTTGGGACAACCATTTGAGCCACATGCAAAATCCAAGGTGGGATCTTTAGGCTTTCCATCAGAAACCACTTTCTTTCAGGACCGGATTACACACTTCCCTGAGCCGTAGGAAAGAACATGCAGATCTCACAGGGCCAGGCAGCCCTACAAGGCTGCCCCTTCCCCCAGGGCAAGGGGAAACTACCTTCTTATTTATTACATGAGGCAAGAGTCTGTGTTTCCACTCCCTCCTTGTGCTCACACACAAGATTCACAGGCAGCAGAAGCAGGAGCTTTGCCCACTTCCACTGATGCTCTGTCAAAGTGTTTTCTGGGCTTAGGGCAGAGGCAAACGTCTGCCCCCAGATATTAAACCAGAAACTCCCACTCTGACTGCTGCTTTTTGCAGCCGTGTTACAGAACTGGTGTCTGGAGGCAGTGACAAAACTTCCCCTGCTGGGTTGTTCTGTAGCCCTTCACCGGTGCCTCCTGAGGCCCTTAATCACGGAAACACAGTTATTGCTGCCTCTGCAGGCAGGGGCAAGCCGGCACAGCAGGATGGGCAGCTGCCTACAGTGAAGGCAGGAACAGGATTCCTTTGCCTGGCCCTTCGTCTGGAGTGGATTCCCTTTCCCTTCCCACCCACCTCCATCAAGCCATCAGACTGGGACACCTCCTGTTACCTTCCCAGTTCTTGCTTTCTTTGCTTCAGAGGCTTGCAGAGCTCCATGGACAGCAGAGTGTTGTGAAAGGGAAAGACACTTCACTTCACCTGGGGTTCAGGACTTAAATATTTCCATTTGTTCCAGGTAGAAATGACAGGAAAAAAAAAACCACCAAAAAAAACCCAAACAAAAAAAATTCCCCACAGTTCTCCATGAAAGATGTCAAAAAGCATTTAATTTGACTGAAGCATTCTGTGTCAATTTTTGCCTCTTAGTTAATGACATGTTACAGTAGAGATAATAACCCTTAAAAAGCAGTCACATTAAAAGGCTGTTCCTGAGAAATCAAAACATTTAATTCTGTGGCAATATTGAAACCTTCCACTTCCCTGCTTTCAATCTTCCTCATTGCTCCCATTTTCCACAAAACAGAGTTGACATGGCTGGCTCTCACGGCATACTCATAAAATTAAATAGTAAGATTCAAAGGCTCATATGATGTGAGGAACTGGATAGCTCATCTGGGTTAAAAATCTGCTCCATCCTGACTCTTTCTGTCTCCTAAAGACTTCCCACCTTTTTGGTTTCTAGTGTGTCAGAACTGCTTCTGTATTAGTGTCTGTGTCTGTATCCCTGTATGTACCCATCTCCATAACTCTACGCTCCAGATGCCCATTGCTTTCTGAACTGCATCACGTCACAAACACTCCCAAGTGACCCATTCTGGCAGAGCAGCACTAGACTGCACCCTCAGCCTTCCCTGGTTTCTCTCAGAGCAGAGGACATCTCCTCCACCCCCTGCACCTCAGCTATGAGACAGATCTGTGCAACAAGAGTCTGACACAAGCTGAACTCCAAGGCAGGCAAGAATTGGGTCTGAACCCTAAGGCTTGTCAGTTAGTCCTTAGCCTCTCACCAGAAAGTAAAAAATATTGCTAATCAGAGCAAGTTAGTATATTTTGAGATTTCAGCCTGGACTTTGTGTAACTGTAAATGCAGAATTCAAAACCATAAATCAAATGTTGTTTGGATGCCAGGCTACAGCTGCTGGGTTTGAAGGGTCACTTCTCTTCCTTCTGCCCAAAATAGATGAGCTACAAAAGAGTGGGTTAGAAGTGATTTCTTCGATCATCAGTAGATTACCTCTGGGATGGATGTGCCCCCACCTGCAGAGCCCAGAATTGTGATGCTCTGTGAGTTACACTGTGCTGTGCTTTCCATCATGCCTCCCAGCTGGTTTCTGCTGAAAAGCCAAATGTGCCGCGGGTTGGAAGCTCTGACAAATCGAGCAGCAGGGCAGCCTGGCAGCAGCCTGGCTCAGTCAGTGCCCCCGGGCACCCTGCTGGATGCAATTCCAGCAGCAGAAGCTGGAATTGAGGAGGAGCCCAGGTTGCAGCTGCTCCGTTGTCCAGTGCAGGTGCCTTGGTGGCCTGACAATGAGCTGCTCTGTGGTAAGGCTGCTTTTCCTCAGGCCCAACCAGGAGGCTCCACATCAGGACATAAAATACCTGAACTAATGCTAAACGGAAGACAAGAGTGTAAAAAATCAGTGGAGAATTTTCTAATTTATCTATGGCTGATCACTAATCTGCATATGCAATTCTCTCCTCTCCTAAGCAGGTTGTGGCACTGGATAAAAGGGATGTGGGTAACATGTCAGTGCCAGCCACATCATTAAGGAACTTTTAAAATTAAAATGGTCACATCAGACTTCGAAAGGTAAATCTCTTCCTCCTGCTCTTGGCAGGATTTATGATGCTAGCAGCCATTGGCTCCTTTGTAAAATTCACTAAAAATTTTGTTGTATCAAAACCCTGAAGTCTGTCTGTGCACAGTTTGTACCAGGTCTCCTCCACTCCTAAGTGTTGTGGACTTGTCAGTCGTTTTTACAGGGCTTCTTTGCAAAGAGCTGTGGGGGGTCTGCTCCAGAAGGATGTTCTGGGCTATCCTAGGCACGGAGAAATATTACAAGGCTTCAAAAACTGTGGGAAAGAGAGTCTTGCTAGGCTTTAATCTTCCCTCAACATGTGGCTGACATGTTCACCATTGCACAGGACTTTCCTTCTGAAAGGTTTACTTTATCAGAGAGCTCTTTTCCTCATTAAATTTAAAAATCAAACCAAACTAACCAAGACCATAGTTTATTTTATTTCATGCTATGGGTTTATTTTAAATGTATTAGATTTCCTTCTTTAAAAAAAATGCAATAACTGATAACGAGTGCATATGGATCTTTTCAGTTTAATGCTTTGTTTACACTGAACACTGGTTTGCTGCAAAGTGTGTGTTTTAAATTACTCTGCTTTTTTTTTTAAACCAAATATTAACCTCTCTGTGCATGTGTGAGAAAGAGAAGGAAAAAGGGAGATGAGAGGGAGCTGGATGATGAGGACCACGTTGTGTGCTGCATTGTTGGGGGACACCTCCTCCCCTCCTGCTCTTGTGCCATTCCTACTGCTCCTCTCCACCACCCTCAACATAAGAGTCAGAATGTGTAGCAACATAGTACAAGGTTTGTGACACAAAACACAAAGGGAGACAACAAAGAACCTCCTTTTTTTGTCCAGCCCAGAGGGGCTTGTGGGGTGTAAGTGGCCCCCAGTGCAAAGCCCAGCTGTGCAAGATGTGCTGCAAGCCCCGTCTCTGGTGGTGACCTGAAGGATGGTGGTGCCACCAGGCAGAGGGAGGCATGTGGGCTGCAGCACCATCTCTGGTGGTGACCTGAAGGATGGTGGTGCCACCAGGCAGAGGGAGGCATGTGGGCTGCAGCACACACAGCTAGGGAAGCTCCCTGTGGTCCCTCGTTCTAGTCCAGGAATATCACAGCTCTGGTAAGGGCCTTTCCTCCTGTGGAGGAGCTCAGTTCAAAAGACCACCAGTAAATATCACAAGTTAAAACCACCTCTGCAGCCCCATGCCCTCAGGCTGGCATTGCCAGGAGCCCCATTGTCCTTTGCCCAGCAGAGCCCCACAGATTGTGCCCCACCAGCCACGTGGTGCCAGGGCTTGCAGGCTCAGACCAGCAGTGAGAGGAGCAAATGTCCATGCAGTGATGAAACATCATGCACGTGGGCATGGAGCTCCACCCAGGCTATTATTTGTCACCAATTTGCCACTCCTGCTGTGAACATGTTGTTCACATCTGCAAAGGGAACAGGTAAAATGGTGTTTTCCCCCTCGGGGCAGCAGCAGGGTAAGGAGGAGAGGCAGTGCTGCAAGTCTCACTCCAGGAATAGTTTACAAGGATTGCCAGACCCTGTTGAACTGAGTCTCCATGAGGAGGCAAATCCAAATTTCTCCTGCAGTTACAGAAGTGTACGTGCTTGGTTAGGACCTTTTTGGAGCCAAAGCCCGCCTGCAGCAGCCTGCCACTTTGAGGAAGAGCTATTCCTGGGCTTCCCTTAAGCTCATGACAGTAATACAAAGCCCTGAAATGGTTTTACAGATCACATTCAAAGTTTTTTGGCTCGAGCTGATTTGACTTCAAAAGCAGGCAAGTCCACAGAATTTTTAAATCTCCTCAGTCTGTTTCTAAACACAGACCCGACATGTTACAGGGTGCATCCTGCCTGCTGGACACATACCCCAGTATTAAGTGAGCGCTAATATCACAAATTGAATCCCCTGGAATATCTCCAGACTGCCTAGAAAACATGACCCAGACTTGAATTAAATCCTTTAAAACCAGAAACAAGGCTTCTTGCAAGCACAAATCATGTGGGTTTTAGTGCCCTTCAAAATGAATCTCAGCTCTAGGTTGAAGCTGGCCTCACACACTCTTCCCAGTCCACAGCCTAAACTTTTCTGGTTGTCACTGCCTCACCACTTGGCTGTAAATTCATCCTTTTAAAAGTGTATGTTGTCCATCTGTGGAAACTCTCAGAAGCTGAATGACTTCTGAAGGGAAGGACAGGAGCAGAGCCCACAAGTACGGGTCTGGGCAGATCTTGATATGAAATAGCCCTTTTTTTTTCCTGATGCTGCACACAGGCCCTGTCTCAGTCCCATTCTTCTTCTGTTTGTCATGTCTGCATCAGCTTAATTTAACATCACTATATTCTCTATTATTGTCGTGACATCCAATCCCAACTGCAGCTCCATTGTGCCAAGCACAGCCTTGGAAGGCTGTCCCCGCCCCAGGGAGCCTCGTTATTCAAACGTGAGACAAGCCACAGCAGAGGCCCTGGGCAGGTGGACATGAGCAAACACTGGCTTGTGGTCTCACAACATTTTCTATCCCATGCTCTGTTTAAACTTTCCCCAGCAATGGGTGAAAATAGACCACATTTCTAGTTTTTAGCAACAGAAAACACGGGGGAGTGTGCTAGAAGGGAAGGACAGAGCACAGTATTTTGTGTTCTCTTTTTCCATCAAGCCTGTAAGGCCAGTGCTGGGGTGCCCTGATCCCCACCAGTGTCCCAGCACTGCTACTGAGACAGTGCCTGTATGCCTTCTGATGTTCATGTCCTGCAAAGGTGGCAGGGGCAAGAAAAGGAATACAGGCTCTGAAGAGAAAGGAAACTGAGTTAGGTCTTTGCTGAGGCACTGAGCAGAGCTGTGGAAAACAATGGGTTTGCAGGTCCCAGTATTTGGCATCACTGTGTGGTTTTTCCTCTATAGGGTGAGCAGGTTTCCTCTGGTGAGTGGAGGGCCAGGGCTTTCACTGCTCTCCCTGTGGAATGACCATGACTAGCAGGCAAGTGCTCCAAATGAAAAATTAATCTCTCCAAGACCTCAGAACAAGCCAAACCTTGCAATTCCTTAAAGTGTCCCTATACCACTTTATGTTTTAGCAGACCCTGTATCACAACAGGGCCATTCAGAACATGGTGAGGTGCTGTGGTGGCCAGGGACAAGTGCCCCCAGGCTGTTTTGCACTGCTCAGGGAAGCTCTGCTCCCTCAGTTTCTCAAGCAGAGAGTTTCAGGGAAGCTCCACTCCCTCTACAGGGTGAACCCTCCAGAGTTCTCAGCATCCAGTGGCTTCTGGGTTGCTGCCTCTGGCCAATTTTTTAGGCAGCATGGATGCTCTTTTGAAAACATAGCCACTATTTTTGGGCCTGTGGTGGGAAGAGATGAAATTTTTTTCTAACTATTTCTTGTAGAGGCAAGTCATAAGGGAAAGTGTTTATAGCGGTTCAGGGAGTAATTGCAGTTGTCTGTCTCACATTCTCTTTCATCCTTTCCATTCCATCCTTCCTAACACAGCTATCTGATCTCTATTAGAGCTCAGTCTATCAGCCTTTCACCTGGGAAAACACTGGCAGGATTTTTTTCCATTGCTTCATAGGTAATTTTCATAACCTGGAAGAAAAATGATAGCTTTTAAAACTCCACTGTCCTGTCAAAATGGTTGGCCAATGAGTTGAAAAGCTATTGGCAGTAGATAGTGGCAGATGAACTCACAAAGCCTGATCCTATAAACCTTGTTTACTTAGAGAAACAGGCTAAAACCAGCTGTATCCTGGAGATCATAGTATTTCCACTCAGGACAAGCCTTTTACCTAACACTCAAAGTAACATTTCCTACTCCATCTGTAGCAATTAGGAGGCAAGATGTGTTCAAGCAGTTTTCAGGGCAATTTCGAAGCTGCTGAAGCGGACCCCGCGGGATAAACACATCCCTCAGCACCCTGCAGCCTGCCATGCAAGCAGTGCCAGAGGCTTAGAGGGCTCTGCTGGGTGGATCTGCCTGGAAGGGCAGGCATGTTTTCTGAGGAGATGGAAAAAGAAATGTGCTGGATGATCTGGAAGAGGGGAGGCTTCCTTTGTTAGGGAGAGTGGCTACAGGTGCAGATGTGCCATGCGCTTTTGACTTAAGAACCAGTGTACATTATTATTTATGATTAAATGTCCATCTGTCAAATTAAAATGCCTTCTTTTGAAGTTGCACATCACAGAAGAATAAGAGTGAAGCCACAGACATCTCTGTACAATGTTTTTTTGTCCATCATTCTCTGAAGCCTATTGAAGCAGAAAACACATTTGCATTACAAAGGATGCAGTGTCTTTGTGTCTCGGTGCAGTGCCTCAAACCTGAGCAACCTTCCTTTCTAATGATGGTCAAGTGAAAAAACTGATCCAAACTAATCTGTGATGTGACTCCTGTTAGTTCAAAGGAGTTACAGCAAGAATAAAGGCTCCCCACTAATCTCTTTTTCCAGGCAGTGCTCTTCCCTTTCAGTGCAGCCTGTTGCGTCAACCCAGCAACGGAGAAGACACCAGCAAAGAGTCCTCAAGGACCTGGTTCTTCTTCTCCCCCTCACGTTGCACATTGGCCTTGACAAGAATCATCTGAATTAACACAGTGTAAAACCTGTGGTGAAAGAAGGGCAAAACCATGGAGCTTCTACTCATCAAGTCCACCTCCAGTACAGTGATTTGGAGGCTTGAGCATGTTCATCTGCTGTCCCAGTATTCAAAAATCGAAGAAACACGACAACTTCAGCCCAGCTGTTTCTAAAGAACAAGTTTTCAAGGGATCAGTTGTTTTCCAAACCTTTATGTGACCCTCCAAAGGCCTGAGTTTGTAACGCGGGTTTGTTTTTCTTGCCTTCACACTCATTCTCTAAGGCCACGTAGCAAGGGCCCTGCCCTTCTTGCTCTTGTTCTGCTGATGGGATCTTGCCTCTTCCCCATTAAGAAGTCTCTTTCGTCCCTGCCTCCTGCAGCACAGACCTTGGTGAAAAGCCCTCCCTGCAAGGGGAGGACAAAGATAAAAGGGTCTGCATGCCACCAGGGGAGTGAGCAATTGAAGTGCTCCTTGCCAGAACAGAGCTGCTGCAGGCGGCTGCTGACTGCGGACCCGCTCTCTGACAGCAGCAGCTGACACACAATGCTCCCATTCAGCTGCTGACAGGTCCTCGGTGCTCACAGGACAGGCTGGCCTTTGGCTTAATTCAGTATGTAATGGATAGATCACATAAAGGCTTTGCTCCCTGCACTCACCCCAGCCGGGAAGCACGGTGGCACTGGGGGAGCCTGAGCAGCCTCTGCCTTGTTTTCAACCCCAGGATTCGAGGGAGAGTATTTCATTGGCCATAGTTTGTGACTGTTGTTCTGTGAAGCTGAGTTTCTTTCCCACTGGTTTTATCAGGTTTCCTTGCTCTCACTTGCATCCTGTGCACATTGCTGGGTGGCTCCCAATGCCTGCAGCTCCTGCTCTTGTGCAGTGCAGATCCCTCCCTTCCAGTGGTATCAGTGCTGCTGGTCCTCAGTGGTACCCGAGCACCACTGCCAGCCCTGCACGGCACGATGGGCAGCAGGAATAGTCTCTGTCTGCCACTTCACCCCACAAAGTGGTCTGGAGGTTGAGCACTTCATTTGGATTTAGTCAGGTGTAATTTCTTTTTGGAAGATAAGGGGTGGAAAGGCAGGTCAGACAATGAAAGTGAGGGATTATGGCTCAGGCAGGCATGGAATGTGACTCACAGTGAGAGGATAGTTTTGAGGCAGACAGAATAGAAAACACCATAGTGATTGCTAAATGCTTCTTCCTGCTTCTTCCAAAATTTTCCAATTCCATCGGGAATTCACTAAGAAAATCCCATTGTGTTTCTGTTCCTACATTGCATTTTGACCTCAGCAACGAAAATCATATCCACACTGTACACTGCAGGCAAAGCTCTGGCAGGTTGGGCACAGAAGGGACACGTGTAAGCTCCAGCTTAAGCTGTATGACCTTGTGGATTTTAGCCAAGCCAGCATGTTCTGCCCCCCAACAGGGCTTGTGTAGTGCGTGTAATGCTGTGTGAGCTTCGTGCAAGCAAGTGCTATCCCTGTGCTCTCTGTCTCCCCTGGGAAAGAAGCCTTTGCAGTATGGGATTCAACCTGCAGCTGATGAAGCTGCTCAAAGCAGGGCCAATGAGACCAGGTTGCCTAGAGTGATGTCCAGTCGAATTTCAAATATTTCTGAAAATGAAGATTGCTCATCCACCCTGGAAGCCCACTTCTGTGCTCAGCCACAAGCATAGGAAAGCTGTTTATCCTAATATCCAGTGACTCACAAAATAATTCAGGTCATGATGACTAATATTGTCTTATGACAGGAGGACATCTTTTCTTTCCTTGATGTGCATGACCTTTTACTTGTGGCAATTTTGGCTTAACAGTTGTGAGAGCATAAGGGGGAAAGGGGTTCCCAGTAGCTGATGAAAGACTGTCTGAAAAATTCAGTCAAAGGTGGCTCCAAATAAAAACCATGCTCCAAAAGCTCTTAAAATGCCTAGTAGCTCAAGCTTTGCTCAAGAATTTTGAAATCTCATCAATAAGCAAGGCTTAGTTTATGGCTTTAGATAGAAATCAAATAAATGTGTAGAGTTCTGGCTAAAAAACATGTTTGGGATTAATGGCTTGTAGGATTTAAAAATAGCTGTATCATTTAAATTAATCTGGGAGTCCTTTGGTGGTCCTACCTCATGAAAGCTGCCAGGAACAACTACAATCAGCAGGACATATTAATGTGTTTTTCATAGAGGATTATGTGGAATCCAGTTCTGCCTATGAGGTCTCTTCCTACTTGTCAGTTGAGCAGGAGCAAATAGCTCTCTGAGGAAAGGTATGTGCCTGCTCATGGGGTTCATCTCTGTTTGGATTTTGTTGCTCTGATGCTGTCACCTCAAGTCCTGCCATTTGGTGGCTGTGGGGAGCCCTAGTAATCTGAAGGGGCAGCTGAAAGAGCTGTAGCTCTACCCCCTGCCTGGGGCAGCCCGCAGCACCATCAGGAGAGAGGTGCAACTCCCCGGACAGTGCTATCAGTGAGGGGTATGAGCTGTGGTGACAAAGGGAGAGGGCTGCGTGCTGTGGAGAGCCGGAGGAGGAGCGGGGCTGAACCCTGTGGGCAGGCCCAGCCTGGAACCCCAGCACCCTGTGGCACTGCAGCAGTGCCCGGGGAGGGGGGACTCAGTCCGTGACCCCTCGCAGTGCCTGAGAGCTGACAGCTCCACATCACACACTCCAGCCCAGTGGGTCAGGGGGAGAGTCTGCTCCAGCCTTTGCAACCAGCATCTTTTCCTGTGTGATTGTGATTTAGATTGATCCTCTCACCATCCAGCCAGGAGCCACAGAAACAGCTATGGCTGGCTCTCAGAGCTGAGGGCAAGCCCAGACCAGGAACTGCTCTCCTTTTTTGGTAGGGTAAAGATTTCTGTATTCTCCTGCTCATTGAAAAGCCTGCAGGTCTGGAAATTAATTTCCTACAATCTCTGCCAATCATGCCAAACCCCCAGCACTTCAGCAGTTAAATCAGATCCTACCCCACTCTGCCCTGCCCAAGAAAGCATGAAGTCAGGAAGTGCTGCTGTAAGGCCCTCTCCACCAGCATACCCAGAGCAACTTCCCCAGTGCTGCCGTGGGTCTTTTTTTTCTGCTGAGCCTCATCACCGAGACACTGCTCAGCGGCACAGGTCACCCTGGCTCTCTGTGCAGCAGCATTGCACAATTCATGTGTAAATGTCAAGTTTTAGCAGATCCCAGCCTTGGCGCTGGCCCTCGTGCCACAAAAAAAAACATGAGTAGGCTGTTGTGGGACAGTAGGGAGGGAACAATAGCTGCTGCATATGGGATAGGTCAATGGGCTGCCATATGCTGGCTCCCTCAGCGCTTTGCTGCTTAATCCTCACTTTCAATACCATTATCAGTACTGGATGCTCACTGCCTCTGCAGAAAGGCAGTTTATACTCTGCCTTTTAATGTATTCTTGGTTTTAAGTCTAAGAGTGCTTCTGTTTTGTTGTACCCTTATTAAGATGGAGAACAGATTAACAGGGAAAGGTTAGTTCTCTGACAGCCCCACGAATGAGTCCACTGCCAGCTTGGGAAAAGCATGAAATTCATCTTTTAGCAAAAGGTTTCAGTCATGAAGTTTAGTTTGTGGCATTCACCCTGTGAAGCAGCAGGGCTGTTGGGCAGGAGTACAGAAGGGCTTTGTTCAAGCTTCCTTGCCTTGATTTATGCAATGAAGGGGTTCTTGCGACGCATAATATTTCATCTGTGCATGACATTGTGGTACCGATGGAGCATGGAATTCCCCAGCGATCAGAAATGAGGTCTCCACTCGGCAGCTCCTTATTCTGCATCCTCCTCGGGATCTCGTTCTGCATCCATGCCCAGCAGCACACCGTGTCTGGCATCCTCCAGCTGGCAAAGTAGGCAGGGGGTGGTTGCATGGACCCCGATGGCTCCTCATGCTTCATTCAGGTGACACCAGCGAACGCACGTCTTTCTGATTATAAATGAGCAGTGAGGCTAAAAAGCTCTCCCTCAGACAGCAGGCTGTGCTTGCTGCAGGATTTCAGGACACCTATGCACTGGCAGGGGCACCTTGATCTCAGGGGGCATCCTGATCCCAAACCACTCAGGATGGGGATGTCCTTAACAGGGTGGCCTGCCTGGCAGCAGCTGCACAGGACAATGGGCTTGCCATGGCAGCAGAGAGGGAACCTGGCTGGAGGAGGGCTGGGACAGATTCTCACTGGCTCAGGTAGGAGGCCACACTGCACTCCAGCTGCTGTGGGGGTATTTGCTGCTCCAGCACAACATTTGCATTGGCAGGACTGGAGAGTTTCCTCAGCATCACAGATGGCACAGCAGAGCAATGGTAGGCTCCTGGATTTCCCCTGCTGATTGATCCCAGAACGTCCTTGCAGCCATCCCTGCTGCTCTTCCCACCACTGTCCCCTGCAGCAAGGCAAGAAAGGTTTCTCCTCCTGCCCCTCCTGACAGCTCTCATTCCTCTCCACAGCGCAATGCTTCCCTTCAAGCTCTCCAAGGACGTCTCTGGCAACCCTTCCACCTTTTCTGGTACAAGGTGCTACAGACCTGCATTGCTCTGGCACTCCTCAGCTGCTTTCCTACAGACAAGTGTGCTGTCTTGGGGGTAGTTTTGTTGTCCTTGGTGTTGGCTCCAGAGCTGAACAGAGATAGTGCTGCTTCTTCATCTTCTTGCCTTCCGTACAGAAAGGCAGACAGGGACAGGGGTGTAATGCAATCCAACTACCCAAACTTTAACTCTGAGGGCAATTTTGGGAATACAGCTGAAGTTACTGGTTCATATATTCCCACTAAAGATGCTATGTTGGGCCTGAAAAATCCTTTTTCGGGTTAGATTGCTCCTCAGGGAGGTATAACAAAAAGGCAGGAAACCTGGCAGCCCTTTTCTAGAAGCAAGGCTCCAAGCGAGGGGTCTGTGGTAGATTAATTGGTAGGTGATAGCTGGGAATCTGGTGAGCTGCTGCCTAAAATTACAGCCTCCCTCTCTGCTGACGGGACAGCTGAGCAACACTCCAAAAAAACTAGTGTGCCTGGGTGTCTTAAATTGTCAAATAGTTTTTATATCAGAGAAAAAGGCTCTACTAGAACCCTGGATGAATATTTCTTTTCAGACAGGAGCATATCACCCGCGCAGCTACAGATCTCCCAAACTTAACAGTGAGGGTGTGCAGCCAGACACCACAGTTGTCAGAACCCAAGGCACTCAGATTTGACCAGGGAGAGAGAAGGATTTGAACTGCAGGCTTAAAATGGGATTTGAGCTTAAATTTTGCTTTAGCCACCTCTAATCCTTAATAATCGTTAATATCTTCTTTTTCTCTCTTAACCTATAAATTATTTCACTGGTTAATGGAGCAATGAACCTGGGAACAGGAAGCCTCAGTGTTACATATGTACGTGCCTAACATCATGCTGTGCCTGACAATAAAATTATGTAAGCAAAGCTGAAATGGCTTGTGGTAGCATCAGATGCCCTGGGACTGTGGTCCCACAACCTTGGTCAGAGAGTGAGAAAACTGCATTTTTCAGGGTTGGCTTGAGACTCCGAGAAGTCCTAGCCAAAATAATGATAACTTGTTCTTATAACAATATGCACATGCTGTTTTTTCCCTTCTTTCTGTTTTTTTCTCTTCCTTCTAAGATAGTTTACTAAAAGGTGTTGAGCTGGCCAGCCAACCAGGTATAACATATTGATTAGTTAACCAATCCAGTCCAGTTGGATCAGAGTAGTGTGTAAAAGGAGAGAACTTTGTAATAAAGTAGATTCTTCCTGAATACTCAGCCTTGGAGTCTGTGTCGTTCTCTTACCATAATAGCGACATGGGACGACCCAACTGGTCTGATTTTTCATTCTCTTTTGTTCCAAATCTTGTTGGACCAGAAAAGATTTAACCGCAGAAAATCTCATTAAAGATCAGTGTTATTCTGTCGGTTTGTTGTCCGTATCACTGCACCTGCTGCCCGTGGCTGTGAGCTGAAAATGTTCCCCATCACACGGAATCGCGCACCGCGTTTGAGATGTCAGGAAACAGTGCCACACCCACAAGGCCATCATTACAGAAGCCACGGGGCTCCTGTCGCTCACCCACGGCTGTGGTACAGCCACGTCTCAAAAACACTTCCATTTGATGTCTTCATAATGATTGTCAGACCTCATGTGGCCCTCCTAGCTTGCTCCTTCCCAGCGGGACATTTTGTCTGCCACTGGGAGCTAAGGCACAGGAAAGGCAGCTCCATAACCAAACTCTAGAGGCAGTGGGGATGCTCTAACACTGCTAGGGTGAGCTCCTGCATTCCTGGGCAAAACTCCCCCAGGGGCCATAGGGATTGTGCCAGGGACCGGGACAGCACAAGGCTTTTAGCCCAGGCTGCACTCTCTGTGCTGAAGATTACAGCAGTGCTGCGAGGGTGGTGGGGCAGGGAAATGTCCTCCTATCCGTCAGACTTTTCCACAACTGTTGTCTTCTGAGGTGCACATCTCTTGTGCTTGGTTGAGGCCCAGGAAAAAAAAAATTAATAAAATCCGTTTTGGTTTTTTTTTCCCATGCAAAATAAGCGCCTGTGTGCTCCAATGATGAGGTCTGGCAGAGGTGCCATGGGGAGAGGAAGATTACCATTTGTCAGCAAAGAATCTATTACTGTTTAAGTGCCAAGTGGGAGGATGGTGCTGTAGGAGCCTTCCCATCAATTTCTTAAGCTTGAATGATAAAAATCTCAGGCCTACCGAGGAATCAACACAGATATTTTCTTAAGCAGCCAGAGCAATGTCATATATATTCTCATGCTTATCTTCTGTGAATGAAAACTGTCATTAAAGAACTTTGGAAAGTGGCTATAGTCTACAGCAGCCACAGCACTGGCCTTTTCAATATTTACTTGAAATCTAACATGCTTGCTTATTCTGATCCTTATTATTTACTAAAATAAAAAATTACCCAGGTGGGTAAGTGATTGAAAAGTCACTGTGAGGTGATGTAAGAGAAGTGTGAAAGGCTTATTGTATTCTCTCAGGTGGAAAAGACAAGCTCAGAGATGCTGAGTGACTGATTAGGACTAGTCTGTCCCCTCTAAGCTTAATGCATCTGGCACAGTCACTGGCAAAACTCATCTGGTGGGTATTTGCCCACTGATTAGAGAAGTATTTTGACTGAATTTGTTAAATTTTAGCCTCAAATAGTGTGAGACAAAAGGCAAAAGGATGCTTTTAGCCATGAAAATTACATCTGTACTAAAATAGCCAGAGGTTTCTTGTTTCATAATCAGAAATCTTATTTTATTAGTAAATGAAGACTGTCAATTATCTCTTTTTCTAGCTCTCAGATAAATACTTCTATTCATATCTCTTCTTCCTATTTTCCTAATTGTTTGTTTTCTTAACTTTTTATTGCCTTGTTTTCTTTTTCCATTTCAGTTTATTAAATTTACAAATAAACTTAATATAAAGAAGACTTACATGATGCTATTGTTAGCATCATTAGGAAAAAACTCCAAATGGTATGAAAAGTGTGTGCCGCAAGCAATCAAAATAATCATTCTTCAACAAAAACTGTCTTCCTCTTTTGTGCTTGCAGAGCTGGCTGTCTGTATTCACGGGTAGACTGAGGTTTGGTTTGGTTCTCCTTCCAGGATTGGTGAAGGTTCCTGGAGCCAGGTTCCTGCTGTTTCTTTTGACTAGAAAAGAGTTTGTTGTTATGGGGCCAGCCTGGAAGAGCAGGACTCGGAAGCCTGCAAAACGAGCAGTGTGCATTTGTGACAGATTAAGGACAGCTTGTATTTTTCTTGACAACTTTCAAGCAAAAATTCTTCTTTGTTGTTTTGATTTGAATCAGAAACTGCTAGTGACAAGCAAGAAAGCCACTGCTGATATGTCCCACTTTCAAAGGGAAATTTCCAACAGAAGCCCTGGAAATGAAGACAAGTAAGTCTTGCAGAGCATTACAGACCTGAGAGCAAGAGTAAAATGCTGACAAATTCAGTTAATACTGTTCTTCCTCTTTTAATCTATTATGACAGAAAATACCTTCATGAGCTGAATGAAATGTCTCAAAATAAAAGTGAAATAAAAGTAAATTGAAATACCCCCTCTTCATGAAGAATTCACAGAAACCACTACCTTAAAAAATAAAAGAAGAAAATGTCACTACTTATAACATTACTTCAGACATTTGTTAGGTTTTTTTTCAAACAGGAAATACTACTAATCAAAGGACAACCAAAAAGCAGTATTGAACCAGTGTATTTTAAAATAGATGATAGGTTTTGCAGGTGGAACAGAGAAGTAACTCCCCAGTTACATTTCTGGGTGATTGGACTGACAAAATCAACCACCAGTAATAATGTCCAGGTTCAGGCACTTTACTTCATGCCTTATTTGCATGAGATGGCTGCAGCCACATTAATCCATGCTGTTCTATTAGCTGGGAAATCAGGAGGCATTATTTGCAGGTTTTCTCATGCTCCAGGCTGGAGGGTGGTTTCGCATGCCCGTGGCAGGGTGCCAGCTTGTTGTCAGTGAGGCCTATTAGGTCATTATCCAGCATCATAGCATACCACAGAGCCAAGCAGTGCTCCTAAAGTGATAAAATCCTGGTTCCCTGGTGAATTTCAGAGAAATGTTTATAGTGGCACTTGTTAAAGTTAAATGTCTATTAATGGTCTTACTAAAATCCCTCTATTTTGTGGAAAGCACACAGTATTCAGTCATTTAAACTCTTTCTGAGAAGCAAGGTGAGTTGTGGGAAAAGTCTGTCTATTTGTAGTTATTGATTTCTTTATTTCAAAATAAAATGTTTTGTAGTTATATATTTTTTTTCCCAAAAGAAGTGGGCACAGGAAAACCCACCAGGATTAATTTTTAATGTGTGTTTTACATTCTTTTCAAAGTCCTGGTTTGGGAAAGCATTTCCATGGCCTGTAAACTAATGATATATACAAAATCACAATAAACATACACAAATGACTGGGAAAACAAGTCTTACTCAGATTTTTTTTGAGTGGACGACGGATTCAAAAAGGAGTTGCAACACCCTGCCAGAACCCATTGCACAGGAGGGGTTAAATGCAGATGGAGCGTTGTTCCTGTCTTACCACTCACATATTTACTATTATTGGTATCTTTTAATGTGCAAGTTACATGGAAACCAACTACAGTTTGTCACTTAAACTGCTGGGCAAGAATTTCACTGTTCTTACTTGAGTGATTCAAGACGGAGCCTGAACTCTTCTTCAGAGAGCTGTAGGAAGCTGCTGCAAGGCTGATAGAACTTTCTGCCTCATATCCCACCTTAAACTGATGCAGAGGTTCCCTGGTGTGCATAGACCAGCAGATCTGCACTGAAGCCCAGCATGGCAGAAGCCCTGGCTGCAGTCAGGTATCCCTCGCCCAAGGTCCTGCCAATCCATCTCCATTCGCAAAGTGCCCTTGGACAGGAGCATGGTGCCAGGTGAGGCAGGTGCCCCACCCAGATCCCTTCCCTGTCATTCCCGAGGGCTTGCTGACACCAACATCAGATCTTTTCCAGCTGTTGCCCCATCTCTATTTTTCTGTCACCAGACAGAAGCAGGGCAGAGAGGAGCTGTGCTCTGCAGAAACACGCAGCTGTCACAGGCTGCCTCCTCACCAAGGTCACACAGCTCAGGGGGGATTCCCTCCCAAGGAGCACTGCCTGCAGCAGCACAGGGTCTCTGCTGCCCCTTGTTTGCTGTTACTGTGCTTGCCTCTTTGAGGGCAGCTCACTGGAATTTCTGTACTCACAAAGTGCTCTGGGTGCAGATCTAATCCGTGGCCAGCTCAGCCCTTTTGGACTCTTTCACCAGTCTGGAAGCACCAGCAGGACTGACTGAACACAGATGTGGCCTCTCTTTGGTGTCTGTGTGGTGGCTCAGTTTTACTTGGGTGGCCACTGGGCTTTTGCTTAAGCTAAATCTTCCTTGGTTCTCCCCAGACAGGTGCAGCCCTTGCTGGATCCTGCAAGAGAGCTGACTTCCACAGGGTTGGACCTGTCCCTAGGAAGGATCCTTGCTGCTCCAGCTCACCTTCAAGGTCAGGTAATTACTGCTGAGTCATGAACACTTGAAAACCCAGGCTGCTGGCAGAGAGAGAAGCAGAACATAAGTCAGAGCAGTGTGAGCTGTGAGGCAGCAGCTCCAGCTATACAAATAACCATTTGCAAAATGAGCCCCTGAAGCCCAGAAGAAAACACAGACCAAGCAGATTATTATTATTATTATCCTTATTACCTCACCCTCTGTCTGCAAGGACTGCCATGTTTTATTCATAGAAAATATAGATGATTGTGTTTCTGGTCTTGTCTCTGTATGTGCCTCTTCCCCTGCTTTTCTGAGCAATTCTCTCTTGCTAGGATCTGGCATTCTGGCTGCGTTTGCCAGTGCGAGAGCTGCTTCCCTTCTTCCCTCTTGCAGGTTTTTTCAGCCAGCTTCTCTGCACTGCTCTGTCCCATCCTGTGAGGGAAGCAGCCAGGAAATTTGGGATTGCCAGATAGGGGATGTCTTTTATTGTCACGACCTGCTGAGAGGGAGTGTCAGGCCACAAAGCTGGGAGTGGCAATGGGCTTTTTACTATCTTGAGGCATCAGACCTGGATTTGCCCTTCACAAGCCCAAATCTGGAAAAAACTCCATTGCTATCTGAAAGGCCCTTCAGGAATAATGCTCCAGGCAAGCTGGTAGCCCTTCAGAACTGACCAAATATCTTGCACCAAATGCTGGACCATACATTAAACCAAACAAAGACATCACTTGCCCTTGGGACTGAGATCCTAAAGCATTTGGCTTCAGCCAAGGATGATCACTGTTTTTCCTCTTAACAGAGAGAGCCAGGGTACACAGTTTGCTGAGCTCCCTCCTATAGGCTGGATCTATGACCTGCTGAAATCCAGGGAATCTTCTCCTGGCCCCCAATAAGCTTTGCAGCTGATCCTCTGTGTTGCTCTCTGCTAATTCGGCAGCATCTGAGTTTAATCCAACTGAACGTCCGTGGAAAGCAAATCCCAAAACCCATGGTGGCATCCCTGTATGAAAGCAGTCTGAGTCTCTCCGAAGAGGAAGAACCTGTGCCAGATGTGACTCTGCTGTCACCTGGCCTGGGGACAGAGAATCATGGACAGCACCACCCTTTGGGCTGTGGACAACCACATTCTAGATACATAACACCAAAATTCAAGCCCTGTGAGCAGGGCAGGGAGGAGGTTTGAAGCAGTAATGGAAAGTAAGCAGCAGTAGGAGCCCATGGGAGCATGGGATTTTGGAGCATCAGTCTTGGCCTCTCTGAAGCCATGGCAAACAGAGTGAAGGGTCCATAACCACAGCTTGTAGACATGACATAGAGCAGGGCCCTGCTCTTGCCTGAAGGTGAGGAGTCACCATGGCATGGCTTGTCCTTGTGATGGGCTCAGTGTGCTGCTTGCCAGCTATTTCTTTCCTACTGGAAACAAATTGGATATGCAGCACTTTTGTCATCTTCGAAATGTTAAGTGGTTTATGTCCAACAGAGCTGAGCTCTTAACTTTAGGGGGTTCCACTTGGCTTTCTGCCCAGCCTGACAAATCCCCTGGGAAGATATTTAAAGGCTGTCTGAAAGAAAACATCTTTAAGGATACAATAAACAAGTACACCCACCTCATCAGGAAATGGCACTGCTCTTAGAAAGGTGACATCCATAAGGAGTTCACCAGCTGGATTATTTCCAGGGATGACCTCTTCAGGCTTCTACCAATTGCTGATGGTTTAAAAACACTTGAGGTATTAAATATTTTCTTTTCGTTTCTCTCCTCCCACTTCAAGGATGTGGTGAATATGATGTGGAAGAAAAAAAACCTCAAAGCCTGGAATGAAAGGAAGAAAAGAAAGACAACAAGAAAGAGAGTGCATAAAAGCCAATTTTTAAAATTTAAAAGCAAGGCTTTTTCATGTAGTCAAAATCATCTTAAGAAAATCCCAAGCAGCTGGAAAGCAGCACCCTAAAATGTGAGGTCTGCAAGCAGCAGGGGGGTCTCTTACCCTGAGTCTCCAGAACCATTTTTTCTGTAAGCCTGTCTCTCTACCAGGCTGGTTGACCAAACTGGGAGAAGACCTTCAACTGACCACAAGGCTTTCTAGCCCTGGTGCCAGGGAAGCTGTCAAAGAAAAATGGACTTTGTTGGTTACAGCTGATGTGATCTGTGTCTTTTCTCTCCTCGTCAATTCCCTATCAAACGTGTGAGGAAGGAGTTATTCCTTTCATTGTTGCCACCAGCCACAGAAAGGGATGTTCAGGGCAAACATCCTCAGCTGCAGGAACCAACAGCGGAGCACTCAAACTGACTGTCTGTTTATCACCATTGCTGGGTACATCACCTTTAGAACATACACCAGAGCCCAAACTTTCCCCAAATTTGTAAATAAAGTCAGATTCAACATTTTTACTTACATCACTTTAAGAGCTTCAGCTGAGAGGTGAAGCAGAAGAACCAGACCCACCACAGTGATGTAGAACCCTAGTCATTCAGATTTTGAATCTGTGCCCTGGGGGAGTGAATGATGAATCACTTCTGCAAATGGAGTGACTGGCCTCAGGTAGTGCACTTCTGCACCCTTTTCCCTGGAAGGAGGAGAACTGGAGCGATTCAGCTGTCCACACTGCACGTGGAAGCCCAGTAGCTTTCACGTTAAAGCACAGGTAAGGTCTCATTAGTCTCAAAGAGGCATTTTGTACACCCATTCCAGCTGTGTGCCAGTTCCTGCAAGTGTACACAAATACCCTGGAGGACATTTTTGCTTCATGCTCAGACTTTTTTAGATAACAGCTGCTCCTTTTTATTATTTATAGAGACAAGCTCTATTCTCAAGTGCTGTAGATTGGTTTCACCTCTTACAAGCTTGCCAAATGCTTTCCATTCCAGGAGCCTGATTTGAGGAATTTATCAGTGTTTCCAACACTTCACCTTGCAGGTTGAAAGTTTACATTCCTGGGGATTGCCCCAGACTGAATTTTTGGTGAAACAGGTTAGCCATATCCGAGAAGGGTGAAGACCCGTGGCCATATTGACAAAATCTAATGGCATTACTTCTACAAGTCCAAGTGCTCTTCTGGTTTGAAGCAAGGACTCAAAAGCACTCAAAAAATGAGGAAGAAAAGCAGTGACTGCCTGCAAAACATTTGGACAGAGTGATGTGTTTAACACCTCCAAGGTGCTGAGCAGGAAGAGCTCCATTCTCCAGGGCAGCACTCAGTCACTCAGAGCCACGACCGCGCTTCTCTTTCCTAGATCCCCTCCTGCCTCCATCCTTGCTCAACATGTTCAGTAACTTGGATTAAAAAACACTGGCTCAGGAGCTGTGAAGGGTAAAAGAGATTCCAAGAGAGTGTCACGCAAGCAGTGCTGTTTGCCCAAGTTGGAAGAATGTTTTGCTTGGAGCAAAGCCAGCATAAGTCTGTCTTTCCTAGTCTTCACTTTCATCCTCACTCTTGTGCCACCTCTCCAGGCTTCGCACACAAGTGATCTGGGGTAAAAAAAAATTAGCTCCTGCTGAGGTTTTTTTCATTGACCAGCTCCTTCACCCCACTGGCCATCCAGCACTGTGCTCCCACAGCTGCAGGGTACACGGGAGGGACAGAGGCAAATACCTCCAACACATTCAGCCAGCCCTGTGTTTGACTCCTCATGGGAGCAGCAGGGAGCTACTGAGGACACCCAGGAAACGTGCCCCTGGGTTCCCCCACTCGCAGCAAACAGGCTGCACAGAAACCACAGCAGCTGCTGAGGGAAGGATTTGCATTAAAGCACAGAGGCAATAGAAATTCTATTGTTTCTTAACTTTCGAGCATTTGGCCCTTCAACTTTAATATTGTGCCTGGGTGTAATTATAATTTGGATGGTAATCCTGTGAGAGTCCTACTTTGAGCACTGTTTAGACATTTTAAAAGACAGTTCAAAGAGGTTAGAGGACAGACAGAGAATACAGACAGAAAACACAAGGCATGGGCTGTACCAGGCAGGCCACTAGTTACATCTCCTAGTGGCTGTGCACCCAGGGCTAGGACTGATGACCCTGATGAGTTTGAGCTGTCTTGCCCAGAGCAGGGGCTCACACAGACTCTGTGGGAACCCTGCTGGACTTTTGTGGCAGGAAGTTTTTTTTCCTGTGCATTTGGGGCTATCTCAGCACCTTGGTAGGCTCCATGCAGCCCAAGAGACTCAAGGAAGGTTCTCAGAAACCCAGACATCCTTCCACCCTTAGCTTCATAAAGAAGCCACCTGTGCACAGTGCTGACTTCTGCACTTTGTAGAGGGACTGTGTTAGGCTTAGAGAAGTGAGGCCATGAGAGAGTGGAGGAAAGCTCACAGATGGGTCCCTGCCTGGCTTCGCCATGACCAGCATCTGCAGGACACAAGGGCAGCATTTTTGCATAAAGCAAACCCCACCAGTGGCTCTTTCCACCTTGAGTTTGCTGTTTTGCTCCCCTTTGTTTGCTGAAGAGCTGTGAGGAAATCTCAAAGTGGTGCCTCTGTTGTTGTTGGCTTCCTACAGCTAAGAGTGCTCCCCCTGGCTTGTTCACACAGGTTTCTTCTGCTCTGGTTTTCTTATGGAAAAGCAAATACAAAAGAGTGTATTTGAATTCTTGTTTTGAGAACAAACACAAAGAGTTACGCAGGCTTTGCAAGCAGAGCTGACAGAACAGGTAGGTCCTGAGATGAAAGCCTGTGAGCCACAGTGGCATTCACTGGAGCACTTTTGTTTGGCCCAGAAACAAACCCAGCACATCTTGTTTCAAACACATTGCTGAGGACAAAGGCCTCGACGTGAAGCAGACTGAGAGCCCAGGCTGCACCCACTGCAGCAGCTGTGTTATTAATAAAGGCCATGTAAGAGGAGGCTGCACCTCCAGCTCACGGACCTCAGCGTGGATTCCTTGGCATCGACACAGAGAGGGTGGTGCTGGCTGCTGAGGGCCCGTCTTGCTGTGGCCTGAGGGTTACTGTGGATGGCTCTATCCATGCAGTGTGTGCATGCAGCACTGATCCACTTGTGCCAGCCATCCTTCCGCTCTGCTGCCTCCTTTCCCTGCCCACACGCTGAGATTGCCATTAAAGGGAGAGCCGCTGTCTCGGGTGGCTGTAAAGCCACAAGGCACTCCAGTGAACCCACCACCACTTTAGGCTGATTGGAGATGGTCCTTGGGGGCAGGGGGTTTGCAAGTGGTGCTGTCTGCTAAGCACTCATCTCTAGCTCGGCAGTGCGTGGTATACAGGCATGCACACCTACAAGAGACAGCTTTATTGATGGAAGCAGTCATGCTCAGGACATGCACCCCTTGCTTCCTTCTTATTCCCAGCTGCCTTCCGGTTTTTTGGGTTTGTTTTTTTGTTTGTTTGGTTGGTTTTTTTGTTGGTTTGTTTGGGTTTTTTTTTTTCTGGGCAAGAGCTAACAATTCATCTGAATAATACAGCTTATCCCCATGACTGCATGGCCACATCAAAAGGTTGCCCTATCTCCGGCGTGAACTTTGCGTTTACAGCATCTTCCTTGGAAAGAAAAATAGGGTTTTACAGCACAAATCATAAGAGTACAAAAACTGATGCAGTTTCAGGTTGGATTTGGATTCACCCAGCTCAGCATGCCGTTTCTACCAATGGGCAGCAGCAGGTACCTAGAAAAATAAAAGCAAAGACAAATGAAGAATAATCCTCCCCTAAGCCTGACTATTTGGTTTCAGGCTTGAATCCATAGAATCTCAGAAAGTCTGGGCTGGGTCCCTGCTCTTGGGGACCATCTGGTCTATGTAAAGCACAGTCTAGGTTGAGCTATCCAGGGCCCTGTCAAATCCAGTCATGAGTATTTCCAGAAAAGGAGGGTCCAATTCTTCATGCTCCCCTAGCTGGCCCAACCTTCCAGCCTGCCCAGGGCTCTCTGTGTACTGACTCTTCTTTTTGACCATCTGTCCTGTCCTCTTTAACCACTGCTCATGAGCCAGTCTTTCACCACTTCAGCTGGTATGTTTTGCTGAGCCTGCTTAAGCATTTGCCTTTGCAGCTTTGTTTGGCAGTGAGTTCCATGGTTTAAGCTAAATGTTGGGCAAAAGAAGTACCTCATTTAATTCAAATCCTGGTACCCAATCTTTTCATTGGAGAATAATTTGAGAACTCCTGTGTGCTAGGTTTTAACAACAGTTCTAATGCCAGCACATAATCCAGCATAAAGATTTATCAATTTACTATTATAGCCCAAAGACTGAATGTCTCCATAACTCAGCCTGCTATCTCAGTGGACTCGAGGTCTGCAATACCCCTGTATTTTCATTCTTGAAGCTCATATTCAATCCATTTGAGACTTCATATGCTTGCTGCCAGCATTCTTGTCTGCAAGCAGCTAAAATAAAGCAAGAAAAAGCAAGAAAGATTAGGAGGGATGAGGAAAAGGGGCCATGCAGTCCAAATGCAGAATGTCCTTTTAGGCATGAAAAGCATCCTCAAGAGAGGACATGCAAGTAGATGGCAGCTGGGACCCTATTTCTAGCAGTTCCTCCCTGTTATCTGGTGGGGTTTGTCTCCTACTTTGATTGTGCTTTTCCGGAGGCTGCTTAGTGGTAGGAGAATAATAATGGCACATGAGTAAAACCAAAGCAAAGGAATTCACAAAAAATCTATTGAATTACCAATTCTTAGATGATTTTGCCAAGACAGCAGCACTTGCTCACTATTTCTTTCATCTGATTTTCCTGCCTAACCAGCTCATCCTCAAGGAAATCATCAGATGGTGGCTTATTGAAGATCTCAGCCCTAACAGCTGAGGTGACCCCTTGTGTCCTTCTTCCTCCTCCCAGCACATAAGAAAAGTCATTTCCACAGGATTATCATGGGTAAGATCCCACTCCCACCATTCGATATGAGTCGAATGCTTTCTGCAGGCAAGAACAAGCCTGTGAGGTTAGCATCTGTGAAGGTGAGCACAGCTGAGTGCTCTATCTTTTCTTCAAACCACCTCCAGCTCAGCTGGCCATCGCTGTCTCACTGTGTGACAATGAACCTCCATCCTGGAGCATGGTGACTTTAATTCATTCAGCCCTGAGCTAAGGCTGCAGCCTGGGCTTTCTCATGAGCTCTGTCAGAAGGCTAAGCAAAGATGTAGAAGGCAAACACTGAGCCTGCCTTTTCTGGGTTGTAGGCTAGTTTTGATCCCCGTTGATAATGAATATGAAAAGGAGGGGTAGATTTTGCAAGGAAGGGGAACCTGGTCATAAAAGCATAGCTGAGTGCTTTGTGTGGGATGAGAATCTAAAAATGAGAAAGAGATTGGGATGCATAAATCGTATTGATTTCAGAGAAGACAGATGTCTAGCTCTTTTCATTTTTAGATTGAATTTCCTCCTTTAGAGGATATTAATTGTATTTGGCATTCTCCTCCAAGCAGCAGAAAAATCAGGCTACATATGAATATATACATACATACATACATACATACACAGAGGACAAACTCCTTCTTAGCTTTTCTTTTTTCTAGACAAGGGTTTTGTCTTACTACAGACAGCAGTATCTTTACCCCATGTGGCCCTTTCTGCCTCACCCATGGTGAGCAGCTCTGCTGTGGGAAGCTTTGCAAGCATCACTGCACATCTCCCTCAGGCTCATAGTAGTCAGCCTCTCACTGGGCTTCAGACAGATGCTTCAGAAGAAAGTGTGACCACGAAATCCCAGCTCACATCCCACATATGTCTATGTGCTGCCTAACATTAGCTCTGAGCATCAAAGCCAGTCTCTGTGCATATAGATTCACTAAAAATGATAGTTTTGCAGGTATCAGCTCCATGGTGTTACAGCAGCAGCAGACCCATACACAGTATAAAAGCTCTGTAGAAAATAATTGGTCCTGTTCGTTTAGATTCCTTCCCTGAGTTTCTAAGCACAGAAAATTGACGTAGATCAAAGTGGATGTTTGCTTCCTCCTGTTTATTCTCAACATGGCACAGGCACTCTGAGTGCTAAATTCCAAAGTCCCTTAGGTTTTACCCAGAGTCGCCAAAGCAAACAGCAGCAAAGGTGAACAAAAGATGCATAACATTTCCACTGGGCAAGAGTGTGAGGTCATCCTGGGAGATGTCATCGTGCGTATCACAGGGTATGGAGCTCCACACAGCTGCCTCAGCACTGAACCCAATAAACAGAGTGTGATCACCCAGCTCGCTGCAATAGTCAGGATTCCCATGCTTTTCATCCCTCCATCCTCCTGCTCTCCAGCATAATAGGACTCCATTACCACCACCCCACAGATGGACCCCAGATGAGCAAGCACAACAGTGTGATTGTGAGGAGGAGTGATGACATTTCAGTGTGCATATTGCATCCATGCCGACAAGCAGGGGTAGGAGGGGAAAAGTTAAATTAACCACATAGGGTGGGGGAGGAAAATCACATCAGAGAAGCAGGGTCTTACCACTGAAAGAAATTATTTGGCCAAGGAAAGGGTGGAGCCTCTGTTGCTTGAGCTTTCTGAGAGGAAATCAAACAGGACGTATAGATAAATACATCTGAAGGGCTCCTTCCTGATTGCAAAGCAGCAAGAGTAGACGGGTCTTTTAGTTCAGAGGTTGTTTTTAAAGAGTTTTACTGCTACTGTAGTTAAGCAGGTGAACATCTGTCATCCACCTGACTCACTATAAAACTGCAACTGTCAGGACCAGGAGGCACTGTGCTGTGATCAAGGGACAAAGTTTGCTTATTGTGAAGCCTGTAGACTTTCATTTGCATCTCTCCATCCCATTAACAAGCAGCTGGGCATCTGTTAAGAACAGACTCACCCCAACCAAACAGCATGTGAGTGCCTGCCAGAACAACAGGCGTTGATTCTTGGACATATATGGGATAAATTATACTTTTTATTATTATTAAGTAGCTGCACTGAGTTCTCACTTAGGGGCGTGGATATGACACAGCTTTTGGTAGGTTTGTATGGAGTCTGGATGACAAGGGAAATATGAAGAATTGGACTCTCCTTTGTCGTCTAACTGTGGGCAAGGCACATTTCTTCATTGCACTTCAGCTTTTTCACCCCTTAAATGGCAATAACAATGCTCCTCTTTCTTTGTAAAGAGCTCTGAGTACCACGGGGGAAAAGCAACCCATTATTATAACAAAAGAACACTAATACAGAGTAGCACTGCATATTTTGGCTCTCCTGTTCTTGAGTTAATGATCAGACATCAGCTGGGAGCTTCTCTAGAAGATACAGGATTGCTCTTGAAGGTGTAAACAATTAAGAAACGAGGATGTTGGTTATGACAGTGTGAGCCAGAGGAACCACTCAAGGCTGACTCCCCTTTAACAGGAAGTAACAGATGATAATAAAAGGGGCAATGCGATCCTGTCTAGCGATAATCGTCGAGAAGCATGGCTCCACCACGGTGCTATTAGCATTTAATATTCCTTGCAGTGGTGCCAAAAAGTGTTGATCTAGGCAGGGCCTGCTGTGCTGGGCCTTGCATGAATGGTTATTGTTTCCCCAAAGAGCATCCCGCAGCAAAGAGGTGATGCATTGGTGAAAGGAAAACAAAAAAAAAAAGAAAAAAAAAGCAGAATGGGGGAAGAGGATACAAGGAGCAGGGCGTTGCAGTTCCTGGTATACCCTGAAAGGAAAAGGGCATGGAAGACAGGGCATCCTGGGCTGTTCAAAGGGAGGCCAGGGATGTCATGTCACCATTGGATAAAGGTTGGTGGCAGCTTCTGAGCTGTAACAACTTAGTGCCGAGTGCTGGATCACTAAGGACTGAAGCACACAATGGAAAATAAAATTCCCTCACTGCCTCCAATTAACTAGCAGCTTCAGTCAATTTCCTGAAAACAGTCATGTCTAGTTAAAAGCGTAAATCCATGCACATGAAGCAATCTTGGCTCTGGTAGCATACAGCCTAGCAAGGACTCCTTCCCCCACTCACCAGGGCTTGCTCAGAGTGCTGGTGGACAGCCTCTGCCCCATGTCCATGAGACCTGGGTGAGGCTTGTTCTCTGATGGCCCCTGAGATTATACTCCCCAGGAAGGTTCCTGGCTGAGCCCCACGCAGAGCCTTCCCTCTTTCCATGTGGTTTTCAGGCAGATGCCAAAAGCTGAGGCAAAAGCTCATAACATGCCAATTACCCTGGCCTCAAAACCGCAAATGATTGTATACAGCTGTTGGCAGATGAAACCTTGTTCCAAACACTTAGTACCTAATTGAATAAACTTGCAGAGCCCTGCTCTGGGTTTGCCTGTCCTCCTGCCCTTGTGTCATCATTCCAGCCCACTGCCAGACCCTGTGTTACAGTGAGAGGGGCAAGAAGCTTGCCTCACAGCTTTCCGTCATTCATAAAAAAAAAGAGAAGAATCCACCGCAGCAAAAGTTTCAGATCTATCAGTTTTCTGTCAGAGCACTAAGAGGGTTAACTAGAAAGCCCATTTCCCCTGTCGTCCCTGCACCAGTTTTCAGTCAATGGAGGAATAAACCTATTCATAGTGGCTTTTGGTCCTCCAGTAAAGATGTAACAAGCGCTTCATTTAGATGTGGTGAATGGTAATTACGTTTGATGGGAAAAGTGGGCAATTTTTCCTTTCTTTGTCAAATGACTTGGGTAAATTGTTTTTGTGACATTATCTAGAACACAAAGGTCTAGTCATCACTTAAAATTATAAGGTAATTCATGAAATACACTCCTGGATCAGACAAAGCGACCAAACATGACCTTGCCAACAATAACTTACACTGCAGAGAAAGGTCAAGAAAGGTTAGCATTGTCTTTTTTAGAATAACAGTATCCTAAATTAAAGGTACTGTGTTTAATTTTAAAAAATCCAGAAATTATATGCTTTACTTCTAAAGAAACAGTATCATTCTGAAACATATGTAATGTTTCAAAGGTTATGAGAAACAGATGCCACTACCCCATCCTTTCTGGATGACATCTGAAGCTACATGCAATTTTCTCCAAATTGCCTTCTAGCATCTGATTGCCTCAAAACCAACTAACTGAGCTGTACTGTGCAACACACAAATGAGAAGCCTATAGCCTCAATCAACACCCCCAGGGAGGGAAATATTCCTGATCCACCAAATAATTTTGACCCATCAGTAAAGAACTGTGCTGCAAGGAGATGTTGCTCTCGTCTTCAAAATCTCTGCAAAGTCTGCTCTAGGTTCCTAGTGTTACTAAAATGACTTTAAAGGATTTTTCTAGCTTTGGGGAGAAAAAGTGGTCGTATTAAGTGTCCCGAAGGGAATTAATTTTTCAGTGCTAGTCTGATCTTCCTAGTCCACAAAGTCAGTACTCTCACAGAAAGTAATTCAGATTATAATCCAAATAATAGATCCCAAGAGACACTTTTAACTCTCTAGTGAAGACATCAAGAGAAAAAAGAAGTACTGCTTTTTATCACCATCCAGACTCACTTTCTCCTTCTCCAGTGGAATTGTTGCCTAACAGACAGCTCTGTTAACTCTCTCTATATAAACTCCATTGCAAAGACATTAAAGACTTTGTACTCAATGTAAAAATCTACAATTCAAATAGTGATGCTGATTCTTGGACTAAATGAAAAGAATTCATTATCCACACCAAAAAAAAAAAAGAAGAAAAGGAAAAAAGGAAAAGTGCCAAAAGTGCCATCCTATTTCTTCAATGCCTTCACATACAGGATGCTGGCACGTTCAGGGGATTGCCTGGATGTAGCAAGCAGCAAGATTTCAGTCGGTTCCCGCTCTAATTCTAAAGCAATGTGAGGAATTCATCCAAAGACCTGCTCAGTGAGGCTTAGTATGCAGCATATCAACCTCCCAAACCCAACAAAGCCCCCAGCAAACTGTAACTCATTTGTTCCCTTTTTCCCCCTTGCGTGGGTGCCCCAGGACAGAGAGGAGTGGGCTCACTTGGTCACACAGCCAGGTCGTGGCTCCTAACCTCGGGGTGTGTGGCACCTTGAAGGGGGCTATTGTCAATGCACCCAGTGACTGGGCTGCACAAAGGCCCTTTACACAGTCAGCTCGGGGTGGAGACCAGCCAGGAGCCCCAAATGCCCTCAGCCCACCAGCCCTGGGGCAGCCAGCACTGCCAACCCCATGTGCTGGGCAGGGGCATGAAGCAAAGCCAGGCTGCCCCTCTCCAGCACAGGGAGGGGTGCAGGTGACAGGTCAGGTTGGCTGCACAGGGGTGCAGGTGACAGGTCTGGCTGCAGAGGGGTGAAGGTGACAGGTCAGACTGGCTGCACAGGGGTGCAGGTGACAGGTGACAGGTCTGGCTGCACAGGGGTGCAGGTGACAGGTCAGACTGGCTGCAGAGGGGTGAAGGTGACAGGTCAGGTTGGCTGCAGAGGGGTGAAGGTGACAGGTCTGGCTGCAGAGGGGTGAAGGTGACAGGTCAGACTGGCTGCACAGGGGTGCAGGTGACAGGTCAGGCTGCAGAGGGTGCAGCTGACAGGTCAGACTGACTGCACAGGGGTGCAGGTGACAGGTCAGACTGGCTGCAGAGGGTGCAGGTGACAGGTCAGGTTGGCTGCAGAGGGTGCAGGTGACAGGTCAGACTGACTGCAGAGGGGTGAAGGTGACAGGTCAGGTTGGCTGCAGAGGGGTGTCTGCTAGGGCAGGTGTGAGAGGAGCCTGCCTTTGTGTGCAGGTCAGGACATGAGCCTGAAAACAACAGCAGCATTTGGGAAAAAGTCAGTTTGGGAATGAAAAGCAATTAATGCTTCAGCTTCTGTTCTGGGCAGCCAAAAAAGCCTGTGGTTCTTAACACCCAGTTACTCCACTGATTTCAGTGGGACCGGTCACATGTTAAAGAAATGCACATCTTTAAGTACTTCGCCTGAATTAAAGGTTTAACTTAGTGCTGTTGAGAAGAAAAGGGACAATATGGAGCTCTATTTAGGTAACTACACAGAGCAGGATGGAGAGGTTGTACTTTGGAAGGGAATCAAGAATGGTCTGGGAAGGGCTCTTTACTCTGAAAAACCCAAAAGATCTCCTGGGGAGAAAAATGGGGAATGTGGGCAAAATCAGGAGGTGGGATGCAGAGGAAGGGGAGGAGAGGAAAGAAAAAATAACACAACTACACAACTGTGGAAGGGGGGAGTGAAAAGATAATGGAAAGTTTGAAAGGGAAAGCTGAAGAAACACTTTACAGTCCTCCCCTCTGGGGGTTATAGTCAGTGATGTGGGCTTTTTATAAGCCTGTGTTAGGAAAACTCTCTCTTCTCTTCTTGTTTATTCTCCCTTTTAAGATCTATACCATGTTTGCATTTCTCCCTCTCCTCTCCCTTGCCGTGGTTGTTCAAATCTAATTACCAGAGGTTCACTATATTCATTAGCTTCATTCCCTCAAAACCCTGGGCTGCATTCATCTGGATCTGATTATGTATGGTGCATTTCATTTTCCCAGCTATTCCCCTACCTGCTTTTAATCAGCATGAGATTTTTCATTTAAATGTCATTAGATTTTTGAATAAATACATAAAGAACATTACAAATAAATATAAAAGCTTCATGCAAGCCAGGCCCAAGGAAAGCCATGCCCAAGACCACCCATTGCAGTTTTTCCTTGAGAAGGGTATACCAGATATGCCCAGAGGTGCTAGCACAGCCTTCTCCGTTCTGTTAGAAGAGCACTTTGTTAAGATGCAGACTTTTACTAGTGCCTGGAACACTCCTGTGAGGTTGGATACGAGGTATGGCTGAAGCTCAGCACTCGGCAATGCCTTGTGCCTTCCATTTCTGTGGGAGTTCAGTGACATGTCCACAAGTGATTTGCCCCGTGGCTGCAAGGCAGATACCCAGGCACGCTCACCTGATGATGCCTGGCAGCTCGTGACCCTCAGGGCCTTCCCATGCAAGCAAGGATTGATTATGTGTGGAGGGGGCATCTAATTAAAATACATAATTGCTCTATATTCATTGTAGGGAAGTTAAGCATTGTTACATGCCTAATTCTCCATCCTTGACTTGCTCAGCTCTGCTTGTCTCGGTCGAGCTGAGTATTAGCCAAACCCTCCACAGAGTCAAGGTCTTACCATCAGAGTCTAATGGGCCAGAAGTACAAGTAAAACACACATAGCCTTTGGGATGTGTTAAAAAGAGGATTCAATGTCTTTGAAAGAGCATACTCAGGCACAGGTTTGACAAAGTCTCTGCACTTGTACTTCCTGGCACTTTAAAGAAGCAGCTCACTGTTTGGGTCACATTTTATTCTCCTGAAATTTCCTCCTTCACTGTTTCTTCTAGGTACTTCGGCTTCCCCAGTACTTGTAAAGCCTGATCTTACCTTCCTTAACTCTTTTTTTTGTTTTCTACAGGGTGCCTGATATCTCCAGTTGCTTCTCTGAACAAATTTAGCACACAGTTACTTTGCCATTAGACCCCAGATTGAGGCTTGTATCTCTTAGTTTAATTTGCACTTCTCTGTTTCACCCTGAAGTGTCTCTCTTTTCCCTGTGCAGGTTTTCTTACCTTTCATGCCCAAAATCCTCACAGAGTAACCCCTGCTTGGATTTGGCTACTCCTTCTCTTTGTGCTGCAGCAGAGCTGAGAGAAGGCACGTGTTTGAGTGAACAGTTAAGCAAGCTTGACTGCTGATTCTATTGACACACACTACACCAGGTTTGGCAATTCCCTAGGAAGATGCTGCATACCAGGCAGAGCTTGTAGCTTTCTCCTTTCCCGGGTGGCACTGAGGCTTTGCCTGTATTTAGAGGCAGATCTAACTTTGGAACTCGTTTGTGGCGCTCGACTGTAAATATGCTACAGTTAGCCTAATTACTAGTGGAAGAAAAAAAAGATCCAAAAAGGCATTTTAGGCAACCCTTTAAGAAGATTTTTTTTGAAAAGAAAGGTTGCATCTCTGTTAAAATGGGTTCAGACACCACTTCTCTGGTATTATGCACATTGCACTCACTGGATCAATGCACAATCTGAGTTACATATTTCTTTGAGTGTCATTTCATTTCAGTGACTTATTCTGAATATGGGTTTAGTTTAGCTGCTCAAATTACATAGCAAGCCATCTCAGGTAGCCAATTCATTTTTAAAAGATTGCAATCTGTTTGAGGACAGTTTATGATGTAAAATGAATAGAGCATAAACAGGAAGAATGCTTGTCTTGCTTGGCCTGTTGACTCTCATCCATGTGCACTTTCACTCTCCAACCCCTTTGTGATATTGTGCACTCCCAGAACTGTCCTGTATGAATCCAGTTCAAGAAAGCTGTGGTCAACATTACAGACCACCTATCTTCCTAAAATATCTAATTTTTTTCCTCCCTCTGTATCATTTGATTTGGAATAATTTCACTCTTTTTTTAAATTACACAATAAAATGGTCCTATCTGGAATAAAAGAATGATTTTGGTTTAGGATTGAAGAACATCATACCCAGCAGATGTATGGATAATTAAAGTCCCCAGGAGCTCCTGAGCTCCCGTATAAATGGTTCAGTAATGTTTCCTTCTTCCTTTTTCTGAGATGGGTAACAGATGCCCTAGCAGTGATCCTTTTATCTTATATGTCATGACTCCTTACCCAAAGCATCTGTCTGCTGGCTTCCTGACAGTCAAAGTCTGTCAGCAGCTGGTTTTCACAGGTAGGAAGCTTCACTCAGAAATTCAGAGCCATTATGCACTGACTTCTGCATAGGGACTGATTCCTCAGGAAGAGGATGTGGGAAAACAGATCAATGGCACAACAGCATTAATTGTTGGCTTGCAAGTAGGTTAGGTATCTCTCAGGGTCTCTTTTTTTTTTTTCCTTTTTTGGGGGAGTGAGGATTAAGTGGAGATTAAAATGTGAGCAAAATTGAGTTTTACTTGTGTAAATTCAATCCAATTTATGCTTAGATGCTTGCTGAATCAGGAACAGGGACAGACAGTTTGAGACACCCAATAAGCAAAGAGAACAGACTCCTCAAGTATCTATGTTTGTCGTTGCTTTGTAAAAGAGAAACAAATTTGGAAGGAATTAATCAATTGTGAGTCTTCATTCAATGAAATATTCACCAGCCAGGTGCTCATCCATCTTACATCATCCCTAAATTAAGTATAAAATCCCTTCAGATGAATGCCACCTTCTCTACTTCTTGATTTGTGTTCACTTCCTCCACATTTCACAACTTCCTTGCAATTGATACGACAGAAACCCATCTAGGTCTGAATCCTGACTTTCTGACAGAAAATTCAGACTCAGATCCAAACCCAGATCCAAACTGGGGTAACTCATGTGTATCCTCAGTGCTTCACATCAAAGCAGAAAGATAAGGACTGTCCTGACCTTACTATGACACAATGCAGGACCATCAGTGCCAATGGTCACTGGCCATCCAGGCCTGCTTTTAATCTCTATTACACTGACACAGATTGGGGGACCAGCCCACAGAGTCAGTGAAAACCATGTCCACACGGTTTAGTGAAATATCTTTGATTTTACTACAAGTAGATGACTGATGAGAAAATCCAGCCCGCTATTTTCAGAAATAAGGAAGCTGCAAAAATGAAAGCACTCATTTCCACAGAAAATCATGCGGTGAAGGAGAAGTCAAAACATGTGGGTTTACTGTGCTGTGGGTAAGTATGGCCCATGAAGTGGAAATGGAGAGGAAGGAGTTACTGATTTTGAGAATTATACCCTGGATTGGGGAGTATAGTAGAATTTAGCGCCTGGGAGGGACCAAGAGGGTCACACCCAGAGGTGAGGAGTTCAGACCCAGGTTCCTTGTGCTGTCTCATCTGGTTGTAAAGATGCAAGATGAATTAGCAAGGGGCCTCCTTTGTGGAGCAAAGGCAGCAAAACACTTTGCAAGGAAAGCTGAAACTGAAGCTGGCACCTTTTCCTTGTAATGAGAAGCTATAATTCAAGGCAAGGTTTCCAAGGCACAGATATTTGTGTGCACTCATGAAGACTCGCTGCAATAAAGAGGAAAATGGGAGCACAAAAAAGAGATTTTCCTTGCCATAATGAGACTAATGGCCCTTTACTCTCCATGGAGGACTGAAGGATGCCACCATTAACTTTTTATTTGCAATTTGTATGCACCTTGCTGTATTTGTTTATTGGGTTTTTTTTGTTTTTCTTATAGTAGCAATCTCAGTGCAATATCTAGGATAAAAGCAAAAGCAGCATGGAGAGTTCCTGTGATGTGGAGTGATGAACTGCCTGGCCTATCTGCCAAGCTACCCCCTGCCAAGCCACAGAAGCCATGTGCCATGGTCAGGCAGTTTGGGCACACAATGAGTGTCAGTAGTATAGAAATACATGAAGTGAGCCCTCAGTTCCTGTTAGAAATGGCCTCGAAACCAAGGGCTGGGCAGCATGTCTTGGCAGTAGTGCAAGGAGCTTTTGCTTGAGCTGCTTCTTTTAGAGAAGCTGTAGCAGATGATACTGAGAGGAAGGAAAAGAAAATGTAGGGAAAAAAGGAGGCAGCACATCCTGTTCCTGCAAGGAAGGAAAACTATAAAAGCAGCAAAAATGTATAACATTTCAGCATATGGCTCTGGCTAAGGTCACTGAGGCTTTGCAGTGAGTGACAAGACATAATTACTATAAAGCTGTTGTGTATATATATATATATATGCAGGTGTGTGGGATGGGAGAGAGTGTCAAACAAGTCTGTCTCCTCAGGCACTGTTGGGTTTTCTTTTCTTTGGTGAGATCTCAACACAACGACCATGCTTCTGACAGATCCAGTTTTGGAAGTCAACAACAGCTGTGGGATAGTTTAATTGGGAACTGGGGGTCATGCAGGATGCAGAGCTCCCTGTTGCTTCTGAAAGAAAGAAAAAGGTCTTTGGAGTTGTGGTGTGAGAAGGACACGTTCAGCCCAGACTCAGCTGGGAAACTTCCACCTATATTACACTCAGCCACAAGGGGAATTGCTGTTTGCCTGGATGTCTCCTGTTAATAGAGCTGTTGATGATGGTAATAGCTGGAAAATCAGTTACAGCCATAAGAGAGGCAGAGAAACACAGAGACTCTGCTCTGATGCAGAGCTGGAAGCAGCCCTCGTGTTCCAGACAGCTGGGCAGGAGCGATGAGACCGTTAGTGACACTCCAGGGTGGGGTGTGGAAGACCTGAATCCTCATCCCAGATATACCACAGTTTCCAGAGGGAGCTTCTCTGCCAGCAGCCACAGATTTCCTTTTCTGTGACCCTTGTCAGGTCACATTGCCACCTGCCAAGGATAATCCACTAGGCTCTGAAGGAGACCCTGAGATGCTTAATTCAAATGCAGTAACAAAGTTTGGACCCAGACAATCCAACCTTTTTTTCCAGCAGCTGAAGGGAAAACCAAAACACAGAGAGCATCCTACTGATTCTAGAAAAACAATTTTTTTCTTGGTGAATCAAAAAAAGTTTAAAAAAATTGTATTATGCTTGAACAAATTATTTCACGTTGGGTCTCTGGCCACAAAGAAACAAGAAAACAAAAGGCACCCCATGCTCTCTGTTGAGCTGAGAGCCTGACCTTCTGACAGGGTGAGGACTCACTCTGCATGGCTTGTACACAGACATCTGGAAGTGTGGTAGAGATGGGAACAGAATGAAATTTTCCTGGGTCTTCGGTCTCTCTGCCAAAAGACTTGCCAGACATCATCTCCCGATTTTCCTCTGGTGTTTTCTTGAAGTGTCTTGCGTGTCTCCTGTTGGAGCTTGAGCTATTTATAGCACAGCAGCAGGCAGGGAGCAGAGTATAGCTAAGGCTACAGGCCCACTGGCATTTGTCACTAAACCAATGTCCCGTGGCTCTTGCAGGAACAGTGTGGTCATACACTCATTTAAAAAAAAAAAAAAAGGATTTCATACAATATATTTTGACTCCTTCCTCCCTAAGACAGCCTCATCAATTTTAATGCTAAATGAATAAATAATAACAAGACACTTAAGGTGTTAATGGAGCATTAATTATTGCTGAGGTTTCTGTGAAAGGGCATGTGACACCTACATTAATACCAAATGACTTTCTTTATGACTAACATAATTACAGAGAATATTAAATGAAGTAAAAAGTGATGGGGCTCTTAGCAGTAATTGTCACAATTGTTCATACAGAACCCGATTTCCGATACTGTATTTACCTAAATTGGCTAGGAAAAGCACAGGAGGCATGTAAAGCACAATGAATCACTCCAGTTTACATCTCCAGCTTGAGAAACTGCTTCCTCATTGCCCACAGGAGAATAACAAGCATGGCCATCAGGGTCTGGTTTAAACCTGAGACTGTGGCAAAACATGTCAGAAAAACAGAGTGTTGCTTTCCATTTATGTTTGGAAAGTTGATTTTTCTTTTCTTATCAGAAGTAATAGCAAACATGATTTTATGAATAAAAGCGAGGAGGGCAACTGATCTCACCTGACCATTCACACATGGCTGTGAAGTCAGAGTTTTACAGCCAGGGAGGGCTCTGGGGAGGTTTTGGGTCTTTGCTTATATTTATGTGGAAAGCGAGGGCTTGAGCATGTAAAAGGCCATGTTATGGTTCTTGAAGCACTTGGAACATATTGGAAATTATGAGAATTTTTTCTGAGAAAAGTGTCTAGCCCTGAAGACATCAGAGCTGACAGAAAGAGTATTTACCATTGAAGCAGGAAAAGGTTTTAATTCCTAGGAAAACACACGGAGCTCAACCCTGAGTGGGAGAGCTGTAGAGTTGGGGCTCTCCTGTGCCACCTCCTTGACAAAGAAGGGCTGAAAGCCCTGGAGGCAAAGGGGTCCCTGGTCAGTAGAACCCAGATTGCAGAAATGCCCACAGTACGGTCACAGCTCTGGGGTTTTGAATTGAATGGAGGTGGGAGGCTGGGAAGACACATGCTCTGGCAGCCATGCAGAGCTCCTGGGGTATTTTCCAGGGTGTGCCTCACACTAGGTTTAATTATCCGAGGCAAAAATCTGACCTGGGAGCATGAAGGCAGGGTAAAGAGGCTTACTGCTACCTGTGAGAAAATATCCCCACTTGTGAACTTTGAATTTACTTGAAACTGAAACTTGAGCCTGGATTTCAGCATGAGGATTGACTGCTGAGTGTTCTGAGTATCCTTTGATGAGCTGCCCTGCAGACCTCGCTGGCTTTTCTGCATGGCTGATCTCCTAACTCCCACAGCATTACTTTGAGTGCATGACTGACTGCCTAGAAACTGGCCCCCCTCTGCCCAAAGTGACTTGAGCTGACTTGCCAACATGGTTTGGCTTTTGGATTAAACAAGTTCTAGATGCGCCTGAAATGTTCCCACACATAGAAATCCCTTTGTGAAAGGGCATGTGAAAGGTGAGTGAGACTGGGGAGAACTTTGTACTCCATTCATGCTTTCTTCTCTAATTACAAATGTGAGTTGGTTGTTGTGTCCCTTTATTTGACTTCTTCAGGCTCTTCGGAAGCCCTGTTGAAGCTGTGTGCCTGTTAATTTCCTCAACAGACTAATTCAACTTGCTCTGCTGACATGTAGTTAATCATGTTTCAGTTAACTCATTTTCCTGGATGATGCTCAGGTGCTGTCTGTAAATGAAATGGCTGCCTGGCTAATCAAAAGTTTCTAAAGTTTCTCTCCACCCTGGGCGCACGCCCATGCTCCAGATCCTGGCTGCAGCTCGGGAAGAAAGACATGTGTGAGTGAAATGTAAGGAGGAAGGAAATAAATGGATCCTGAGTCTTCTGAAACATCAAACTCTCTCTGCAAATTAACTAATTGTCTGTGCCTGGGAAGATTTGATCAGAAATGGTTACCCTGTGGCAGCTGGATGAGCTCTTAGAAGAGGCAGAGGCACTAGCAGGAGATGCTCTCTGTCCGTGCTCGTGTCCTTCCTTCAGCTGATTATTTGGGTCAAAGCCAGCCCAGGTATGTGTCTGCATCTCACAGAAATGTCCCCCTTTACCCTGAGTGAATCTGGTCCAATTTTTGAGCTTGTCCAATGTGTTGGGCCTGCTTTCATACTAATATACAAGGCAGAATTTTAGTGTCACAGCTGCCTCTTCTCTATCAGCCCACAGCACTCAGTTCTTCCCAAAGGAGACTGCAGCAGGACACATGACCACTTAATTAACTGTGAATTCACATGGAAAGAAAGCTTAGAATTAACCAAACTGTAAGAAATTACTTTAACTAACCATGTTCATGGAAATATGGGAGCAGACATCGATTTAGATCAATTTGATTGATACCTATGGAGTTGTATCCAAGATAAATTTGCTTTGGATGTTAAAATGGGCACACAATTCCTTTTGAGATGATATGACTGGACTGCAGCCCACTGCTGGGCAGTGACAGGATGTCTCAAGTGAAATTTCAGAGCCCTCTGTCCCATCTCCAAAATCATGACAACTCCCCATGGAAAATAATTCTGCTATCATGAAGTGGATTTCATTAATAAATAAGAAGCCAGCACTGTGAGCCATGCCTCCCAGGAATGTCTGAGGTGAGGTGCCTGAAAGGCAACAGCTTACATGAAGAAAAGCTAATAAAAATGAACTCACTCTTATGCAGAACATCAGAGTTATTTCACAATATCCCACATGCTTCCCTTTATTTGCTTGTCTGGGACGCATACAAAGGAAATTTGTTTTGGACAGCTTGGGTCTTTATTTTTAATGAGAGAACTTAAATAGAGACTTGACTTCTCATAGAACTCATAAACTGGGACCTGGCCATTTAGCTCTGACTCCTCCATTTTAATTTTTGGCAACTGATCAATACTTTGGCTTACAGAAGGCCATAGTTATGGACTCTTTTCTTTGTTCTTCCTGCTTTGAAATGCTTACTCTTCCTAGTCAAATCTAGCATGAAAATCAGTTCCATCTAAAGGCGGTCATAAGAGACCAAGTATCTATTCTGAACTGGAAAAAGTACATTTTCTATGCTTAAAAAAAAAAAATCTATATCTAAAAGGAAGGAGGAAAGAACATCATCAGGGCTGGATTTCTTCAGCACCACTTCACTGTTGACCAAATCTAAGAGAATAATGGTTTGAGTTGTCAGAGATGTCAAGCAATCTCTGAGATCTCTGTCAGACATCTCACATGCTGTCTGATTTGCAATACACAATATCCAACAAAGTCTTGCTGTACTGGTCGTGCACAAAAAACAAAGTTATGGACAGAAATAGTTGGTAGAAAGTACATAAAGGCAGATGATACATGTTTTGTTGTTGTTGTTCGTGTCTACTTTCCAATACTACCAAGAGTATTTTACGGGTTGCTCAGATATTTTCTAGTACTTGTTGGAATTTTATGTCTGGAGAACACTTTCCCCATGGACATTACTGAGAACACAGATGTGGCTTCTATCTAAATCTGTCACACCATAATCTTGTCTTCTTTAGAACTGGACCTTCCCCTAAAGTTATGTCAAGATTCAATCTATAAGCACTGGTATTTCAGTAGTGCTGATTTTGGCTTTCTAGTTCTTCTATTGAGTCCACCACCACCCATGAAATACTTTCTGGGTTTGCTATACTTTTGCCCAAAGACCTCACAGCATTTTAAAGCTTCTTTCTTTTGTCTCTGGATTTTGTGTACCGGTTCTGTCACCTCTGAGTTAGTTTTTGCCATTGCTTTCAGCATTCTAGCTCGGGGCTCCTTCACTGATCCCCAGGAAGCTCCTCGGAGCTGGCAGCACTTATCCTTGAAGCATGGTTGCAAGGGAAGGTATTTTACAAATCTTACTACTAGCAGGAGTAATGAGCAGATCTGGGTGAAATACTGGCATCATTGAAATCTCTGTCAAATATTCCACGGGTTTCAGTGGGGATGAGTCAATTTTACTTTCAAGACTTCAACATGTCATCAACACAACAGTTCCAAACACAGATTTTTTTTGGGGAAAAAAATAGAGTAGTGAGGACAAGAGATATAAATAAAGTACAAGATAAACTATGCATAAAGCACTCTGTACTTAACAATGAAATATGGCAAGATAGATTTTTCAGTAAATGAATGTGTTAGCTCATGCTTGACAGCATCTGTGCAAGCAAAGTCCTGCTGTATGCAAATTGGATGCCTAACAACTTGTGTGGCTAGGCAAATAAGCCATATGTATGCTTACCATGTGAATTGATAATTAATCCATGCTCCTAGATAAAACTGGTAAAACCTGTATAAGTCTCCTCTCCATCCTGAAAAATCCTAACTGTAGAATCAGAGGTCTGAAATTCCAAAGGTAATTAATATTAAATGAAATCTAACATAGAATTTTATTCAAAATTAGGTAACAATTAGCACTCTTTGACTGGCATTTAAAGACTAGAGGAAGGCAAATGTAGCTGTAATCGTATGTAAAAGGGATGAAGAGTGTGGAGTAATCTAGGAAATGACAATTCTTACATTTGTGCCAGGCAGATTAGCCCAGGCTGTGATACAGGATAATGTTAGTGGACATCTGAACAAAACCAGGCAAGTGATAAGGTTCGACCTGGCTTCTGAGAGGGAAGCTCTGCCTAACAAGCCTCTCGGGGCATTTTGGTGAGATCAATTAATATGTGATGCCAGTGACAGTGTCTCTTTGGTTTTCTTACAGTCTTCTCATAACAATTTTTTGAAAACTGAGTAACCAGAGACAGGAGGTAGGATCCTCATCAACCCAGATAGTTGGCTAAAAGATAGAAAATGACAAATGAAAGTAAATGGTCATTTTCCTCAGTGAAGGGAAGTCATCAAAGGAGCAGGTCTTCTACCTGTGCTAATAATCTGTGCCAAGTCTGGGTTCTTTGATGTGTTCATAAATGATCTGGAGAGGGAAGTGAGCCTTGAGTTAGCATTTGTTGGCATTATCAAGTTCTTCAGGGTATTGATGTGAAGGCAGACTGTTAGGAATTGCAAGAGGATCTGATGAAAGTGGCTAGCAATAAAAAAGCAAATCCAATTCTTGTGGATAAATTGCCTAGATTGTGAGTCAAACTGCTTACGTCACTGCGTGAGGCGGTGCATATGGAGCGGAGGACAACCCCCTGTTTGTGTACGTGGTGATGGGCTCTGAGCAGACAGCTCTGTGGAAAGAGCACCTTCATCCACAGAGACAATCGAAGGCCAATTAAATACTGAGACTCACTGAAAAGGAAAAGAGCATGAAACAAGAACCCCAGTGCTGCTGCCAGAGATGGGGGTCCCAGCTCACCTCTGTGCAGCTCTGGGTCCCTATCTGCAAACAGCACAACCAAAGGTATTCTTACAAGGAATGACTGCGTTGGTTAAAACTGTTAAGCCTCAAAAAGACAGCATTTAAGAAGATGTAAGAAAGATTTAGAAATTTGTGAGTGTCATGGGTGAGATGGCTAGGAATCAACAGCTCACAGTCTAGGCTGCAAGCCCTCAGCCATGCAACCTCTGTTGAGTGGAGCCAGTATGACAAAGGCAAGAGTGATCACTTTCTTTGTCTACTGCTAACTCACATGCAAATATATTGGCTGTCCAGACTCACTCCTGACAGTGTTGTCTATCTGGGTTAAAATACAGCTGTATGGTCGAGCTTTGGGCTTGCCTGTGGCAGCAGGGCAGAGTTCCATGGCTGCCCCAGTTCCATCCTGCCCAGAGAGTGAAAACAGGAGTGCTTTTTATTAACAGCCTGCTGAAATGTCTGCCCAGTGGCAAATAAAGGACCAGACTCAAAAGTGATCTGCTCAGACACCATTAGCTGCTGTCAGACTGGTGCCAAAAGAAAAAAACTGGGAAGAGGGAATGTGTTTTTCCCTGTCAACTGAGCAGTCTCCAACTACCATTAAAACACTTTAATAATGCAATTATTTCAATCTTTTTACCACAGAGCATATTTAAGTGTGGTTTTCAAGGCAAAGCTTTATTTTTTCTTTTCTCAACTATGAATCTCACAATAACTCCAAGTCTTCTTAGTGTGGAATGCTAAACAGCTGATTTTACTGTAGTGATTTTACTCTTAAGGAAGAGGTATGCTATATACTTTGAGTTTTCCCATTTTTGAGGGAAGAGAGCCTTAAAGATTTTGGCACCTTCCTGCTTAAGCTAGTTAAATAAAAGTGAGGGAGGTGTACCTCAGATGTCTGATCTGCAGGTTCAGCTATTGTCATGGTCCTGGAGTGACAACCTTCCTATTCAGAGCACGAATTTTGTCTGGAGTGCTACATCTTCAGGATCCTCATGCCCACGTGCATCATCCATGATAAGCAGAAGCTCTGCAAGGGGCGGAGGATCAGCTGAGCTGTGCACACAGCCTGGCTCCTGTGGCTGGACGGCAGCTTGGGCTGGCGATGCAGCAGCTGAACTGCCAGCAGCAGCCTCCCACCAAGGCTGCCGGCAACATTTCAGCGCTCATCGCTGTGAGCATCCCCTCCCTGCTGGCTTTGGAGGTGGGGGAAGCAGCTCTGTGCCTCTCTCCTGGCTGCTCTAGCTGTCCTGCAAAGGATGCTCATGCCAGTGCTGCCACTCTCCTAGGGTGTTCGACAGATTTGCTTTTTGTTCTCTTTTCCCCCCACCCATGCATAAATCTTGTCGGCTTCAACCTAATTGCATCTTTTTCCGACAGGCTGTCTCAGGAGCAATGCAAATGAGCTCTGAAATGTGGAGATCTGGTTTATATTTGTCAGTTAATTGCTGAGTGGCACAGACATCTAGAGCTGGCACCTGCTTGCTTGTGTTAAGATCCATCTTTGATTTCAGACCCAGTGCTGCGTGTGGAAGCTGAGCTCCTGGTAGAGGAGGATGTGCTCTTTGGACAGTATCTTGCTCTAGGTGAGAGTGATCTGAATTCCTTGGACTGGGTCTGTTTTACGCTGCAAACACTGATCACAGAGGCTGTGGCCCAATGCAAGGCAGCATGGATCTGTTCACTTCTAGGTGAGCTGACCCAGGCTTCACCCAGCAAAGCCCCAACCTTCTTGCCCATCTGCCTGGCCCTGTTGTGTGACCTTAAGCATCTGTAGTGCACATGCATGGACTCACTTCTCCCTGAGATTTGACTCTGGGGTGCTTATGGGCATAAACAGGGCAGGGGGAGAGGCAGCACATTCCTTAGTGTATTGTCTGACTGCATACAGACGCTGGAAAAAATAGGACATTTTGTTCTTTTTTGACATCTTTATTTTTAAAAAATTCCCTCACACTTAAACATTAGATCTTGAAATTCAGCCTATATTTCTTTTGCACTTCATTTCATCCCCTTGTCCAAATTTCTTCATTCAAATCCATGTCAGCTTTACCCAAACTCCCAGCAGCACACAGATGAAGTTAGTCAAGTACAAAGCTAGCTCTCATACCAAATGTCTGATATCAACCCTGTTTTCTTTCCCACACACTTCTGTCCTTTTTTTGCACTCTCTCTCTCTCCAAGATGGCAATCAGCTAAACAACAACACATTTTCTGAGAAACCCAGCCTATTGGGCTGTGTAATATCTGACTTCCTTTCAGATAAGCCTTACTGTTCCTGCTGCCTCTCTGCCAGGGACTGCTGCAGCAACAAGTCAAATTAGCTGAGTACCCTGCAAAATGCCCCACTACAAGCAATGCATACTTGAAACTACACCATGGCCCTAGTCCTAGCTCTGACATTTTCTAGCTCATCTCAATGCAGAACAAAACAGAGACACATTGGAAAGGTTTGATGTCTCCCACTGACACAAATGTCATGGTATCTCCATGCTGCATGACAGGTGCATTAGAAATTCACAGACCAATTTATCTGTGCTACAGCAGGAATTTGGGGTGGATGACTTCAAGGCTGGAAGCATCTGCTAGCATAGGTCTGCAAAGCATAAGCTTCACTGTCTCTCTGAGTAAATTATCCGAGCATTGAAGAAACTGTGAGGATGTACCAATTCAAAGCAGCTCTGAGGCTTTGTCCTGGTGGTTCATCGTCTTTTCTGCAGAAACAACAGACAGAGGTTGTTTGGACTGTGCAGAAAGATCAGGCAGTCAAATGCATGTGCAAGCGTGGGATCAAGAGCTTAAATCTCCATGAAACCTGGAGGAGGGATAAAACTGGCATCTTGCATCTGTTGCTAGGGAGCTGAGACCATAAGGCAGGAACCAAGGCAGTCTGTGTAAGGAGAAAGCACTAGAAGATATGAGCTTTCACAAAGGATTTGCTTTCCTTTAAAATCTGTCAAAGACTATGAAATGTAAAGACAAGTATTATTTGGAGAAATTAAACCACAAATGCACATAGAGGAGGGAAACGTGTGTTCAGGGGAATATCACCGCACTTGCCCCATTCTCATATTCCTGGTTGGCCACATAAGTCTCTATTCTTGTTTTGCATGCGGGGAAATGTAGCCAGAGAGTGTTAAGGCTGGAAACCACCCTACAGCTGGATGTGAATCTGTGTGGATCAGCCAGTTGTTGGGAATGGTTTGCACTTTCACACGGAAGAAACAGAGCATTTCCAACTCTTGTACTGCAGGCTGGTATCTGCTCTTCTCCCAGGAGCAGTACACTGATTTTGCTCTTGACAGGCAGCTCTGTCTATCCCTATTGAGACTAACTTATCCCAGCTGTATCTCCACTGGAATGAGCTGAATAACACCAGGGACGAACGTGGTTCTTGCAGATTTTCACACTGTTGCCTTTGGCAGCACTGCAGTGTGCAAACACGGCTGAGGTTCTGTAGCAGTGGGATGACCCAGCATTTTAGGCTTCTCCCCAAAGGGCCCTCACTCCCAGATGTTTATCATCCTCTTCCCCTACCCAGACTTCCCCTGAGAACTGCCTGTCAAATAAGAGACATACGGTGATTGGGACATTCAGCCTTAAACCCTTTTCTGCCTCACTGGGTTGGTGGCCTTGCAACCCCTTCCCTTCCCCTCTGCCCCAGGGTTAAGAGGGCAAGCAAGCCATGCACTGGGCAGTTGGGAACCATCAAAAAGGTGTTAAGAGATCTAACAGAGTCCTGCAGGAGCTGTTGGCTAGATTCAGATGCCTGCGGGCCAGGAATAAACTCTGGATATAACCCTCCTCCAGGACTCCTCCTTTTTCCTCCACCATTCACCTTAAGTGCCTCAGGCAGAGACCACCACCACCTCCAGAGCTTGGCAGGTCTGGACTTACTGCCACGTGAGCTGTCAGTGTCTCTTGGGGTTGAACACCTCAATTGCTGCTATCGAGCTCGGACACAGGGGCCAGACAAGTCAGGGCACGTCCCACCGGCGGTATTGGCATTACTCCAATAAGGTTCAGTATTGGCAGTCCTTCATACTTTATTTCCTGCAGAGAATAAATGCATGTTGTGGGGGGGTCTCTATTTTGCCTGTATTCAAACCCGTATTTTCGTGTAGCGTGTAATTAACAAAATGCTCCAATTAATCAGAATGTAGAATCTTTAAAATCAGCCTTCTGATTCTGCAATTCCACTGCTTACTAACAAACCAATACATGCTGCCCCAGGGTATTTACCACAGAATAACAACCAGATGGGTTATTTTGCTTCAAGCTGCTAACCTGAGCTGATTACTAAAACCCTGGAAAAGGCTTATATACTTTAGCCCTTTATTGATGTCAGAAAGTTCTACAGAATATATTTCTCATACTCCCCCTGATTACTTTTCCAGAAGTACAAGGTTGATCAGCATCTCTTGATGAGGAAAGAATTTATAAACATTTATTCATATATATTTAAAGTGTTTACTAATCTGTGTTTTCTATTTTCAGTGCCTAAATAGAGATTTTGAGGGTTTGTTTCCATTAAGGCTGATCATTGGCAGTGCTCAGTATTGAGTTGTGGCATCCCACTTTGCATCCTGTTTCTGTCCGTGCTAAGAACCTAATTTGAGGCTGGAGATTATGCACTGGGGATAGACAGTGAAACTTCAGCATTGTGGGGCTGGGGATGGTGACATCTAAGGTTCATTTTGGATCAGTTCCCAGGAAACTACCCACATAAATTTGTGTTGATCTGCCTTGTAACATGAAACAACTACTCCCTTTGCAGTTCCTGCTACATTGCTGTCTGTTGTGTTAGTTTCCCCAAGCACATTAAAAAAATCCAAGTCTGCCTTTGACTCTAATAATCCTCATGTCAATTTTATTTGTTGCAATAGAGAAGCGGCTATAATAAACATAAAACAAAGAAATGAGGAAATCTTTATTACAGAGTGCTTTTACTAGTATCTTGTACTAATAAACACAGTTGTCTATTTGGAAAGATGCCTCCAATCTGTTGATTTATTTTATATTAGCACTGCTGTGAATGCTGACTTCTCTGCTTTTATGAGACAAGCAGCGAAAAGAGGGCTGCCTTGCAGGAGAGTTATGGAAAATCAGCTTGGCCTGTTCTGTAAATACAGTTTTATGCCCATCAGCTGGAAGATTATTTCTGGGCAATTGAGAGGGCTCATTGTCTCAGCCTTTCTGTTTGCTACTGTCAGGCCAAATTCTGTTCCTGCTTGAATTGGTTGCGTTGTTCTTGCAGACTTCAACGTAACACAGGAGCACGGCCAAAAGCCTTCAGCTGAGGAGTTGTGGTGAGTCACTGACAACCTCACGGTCACTGTGGACAAAATGTGTCCATGAATTCAGGCTTCCTGCAGCAGTGCCCAGGCAAGCTCCAGGGAAGGCCCACAGCCTGCTCCTGTCCTGATGGGAGGGGAAAACCCAGCCAGCTGCAGTTGTGTTCTCCACACAGTAACACTCGAACCCAGGGGTTTGCTCACCTGCACATGGAAAATCTCAATGTTTTCAATTTTACTGATTGTTTTTTAAATCTAATCAGATTTTACTCTTGAAATGAGATAATGAGGCAGCTCTGGAAACCACTGGGTGTGAGGAACAGGGCAGGGCTGCTTGCCAAGTGCTGCTGTGCACCACTGAGTGCCTGTTGCCTTCATCGGGCAGATCCGAGACCCTCATCCTCTGAGGAGGTGGAGACCTTGCTTCAGTTACAGCACTGTTCAAAGCTCTCTCTTCCTCACAGATCTTGGCCATCTTCCTTGGCCAGCTTTCAAAGTATTTTTGTGCCTTGTTGCTGTAGAGCATGTGTATGCTGGTGCTGTGGGATGTAAGCAGCAGCATCCCAGGACAGGCAATAGCCCCGTGGGGAGGGACACTGCCCCAGATGATGCTCTCAAGCTGCAGTAGCTCGTACCAAGAAGGACCATGCACTTCTGCTGTCTCCTGCAGCAATGAGGAAAAATGCTGGTTTTCCATAAGACCTAGCCCTGGATGTTAGGTCATCACTTTATCCTGTTTATCATAGCTCACAGCTGCAGAGAAAAACAAAGATAAAAAACAAGCAGTGTCTCTTGAACTTCAGACAGCAGTTGGTAAGGAAGAGATCCAACAAACGTGGCCACACGAACAAATAAAAGGGCAAGTGTTTGTTTGGGAGATCCTTGGTTCCCTGACTGAGGACTGCCTTGATTTACACTGATCTGTGCCTTGAGCACAGAGGGCATGGGGAGGAGGCGCTTGTTCTGCAGCTGTGGCAGAGTTCATGCAGCCCTCTGTTTGGTGATGCCTCTAATTGGGCTGCTGAGAGGGTGCCATCACAGCTTCTCTCAGAGACTCTTGGTGAGCACAGAGATGGTGCTAGTGAGAACTGAGACTGCTTTAGTGAGCCCTGAGATTGTCTTGGTGAGCCCTGAGACTGGGCTAGTGAGCGCTCACAGCGTGGGCAGGGAGCCCAGCTGGATGCAGAGCGCCCTTCTCTTGTATTCACCCATCAAGTCTCCCTTACAAAGCAGGAATTAGAAGCATTATTTCCAGTCCCTGTAAATTCTTCTGTTACTTGGATCTGACAAATGTTATTTTTACCTGGAACTAGAGATTTAGCTTAGAGGACTGTCCAGGTCTCTTTAGACCATTACCCACTGTGTGCTACGTACATGAATTAGCAGACCAGGGATGGGACTCACGGTTATAGCCCCCCTAAAACCTTTGTTCATTATCCTAAATTTTTGTTCAAAAAGCCTAAAAACATGTAGGGAGCACAGATTTCCCTGCACAATACACCTGGTCTCAGTTTTTCCATCTGAAGCTTGTGTAAGGATTCCTCTGGTGCCACCAGCACTGCAGACCCACCCTTGCACCCCAGCCCTCAGCCACAAGGCTCCACAATCCCTACTGCCCAGTGGCAGATAAAAAATCATAACCTTTCTACACTTCAATCATATTCAAATATTTATGCAATTCATTTGTTCTACCATGAGAAATTTGCAGGAAGTTTACTAGACCAGCCTTAAGCATTTGCAACACTTTTTTCAAATTTATTTTACGAGTGTGAGTGCAGCACTTAGGCCCAGAGAGGGACTGAAAATTCTGAGGGTCCAGTGGAGCCTCCATACCACAGCAGTGCCAGATTGCAAAAATGCCTCTTGTTGCTTGTACAATGCAAAGACCTTGGGAAGGACAGCATCGGCCTGGAAGATCACATGGATTAGCTTGGGTAGCTACGGTACAGCAGGCAGAAATAGGCAGCAAGGAGGGAAAGTAACATGCTGTCCTCATGCACTCACTGGCAACACCAGGGACAGGCCTACATGTCCTGTTGTCCTTGTAGTATCACTGCCCAGGAGAGCTCAGTGCCCCAAATTTGTCATGATATCCGCTTCCCCATCAAAGCTCCCCGCTATTCTGCCCGGGCTTCCTGGGAAAACAAGCTGCAATTAGAGCAAAAAATCTCCCTTGCCCCTCTCCGAGGGGGATTCAGTAGCAACAGCTGCATCCCCCTCCCCGCCCAAGATGGGTGATGCAGCAATATGGGGATATTGGGCAGAGGTGCTTTGGAAACAGGGTTTCCTCACTTTGCAGGAGCAAGGGAGACAGTGTGGAATTCAGGTGCCAGCCCATTGGCTGTTCTGGAGCTGATTCCATTGAACCGTGGCCTCTGCTGCCGTTCCTCCCAGGCTGTGATGTTAGTTGTGTGCTGACTCCTGGTTTTGTTACACAAAAATTGCTCCACCTTAGGCCTTGCTTCTGCTAATCTCACAATTAATTTCAGCAGAGTTAACCCTGGTTTTAAATTTATTGCAGCCTGAAGGACTTGTGAGATAGGAAACACAGGGCAGTGGGTGGGGTTGTTAAAGGGGTGTTTAAATACAATTTTTCGTACCTGGGCAATCCCAAAAAGACATCAGCAGGTGATAACCTTGGGTGCCAAACATTCTGCTCCACTGATGAAAGATCCTGGTACATTTGAGCGCCACACACACTCCTCTCCTCCCACGACAACTGGGCTACAGAGAAATAAGGGAAGGAATGAGCACAGTCATACCCTCAGCTATTTATTTAAGCCATAGCTATTGACTCTAGTGCCTTTATATTTCTATGCATTACACAGCAGGTGATGTTTCTGTTTTGGACAGTATCACTGAGGGAAGGGATAGGACATTTTGTAGAGATCAAGCAACAAGAGAAAGCACTGTGTAAAAATTTAATACCATTATTTAATAAGGAATTCAACATAGTGTATTTAAGCTCATACACTTGTACAGCTTTTTTTACTGTCAGTTACAAGCAGGACTATAAAATACATCTCCCTTGGGATGGTTGTCTGTGCATCACTAATGATTACTGCTGTAAGGAGTGACCACATTAAATGTTCAAGTTAGAAAAAGATTTTACAAAGCTGGGCTATGAGGTATGAGGAGTTATTTCAGATAAACAACCCAAGTACATCTGTTTCCCTCTAAATGTTATCTTAAACTTTAGTGTTGGGTTTTCTGGCAGAGAAATCAAACTTCAGGCAGACTTTGAACACCCAGATATTATTTGCTTTTTGTTTGCTGATCATGACCTTTTCTTGTGGCGCCCTCAAGGAGTTGGAGGAGCTGGATTTTCCCCTGCTATACCCAAATAACTCTTTTGATTGCCACCAGGTGAATGCTGACTTCTCTGTTACCTCACCTGCTCGCACGGAGGTAGTGAGCTGCCCAAGTGGTCTGCCTGCCACTTCCAGTAACATGGCCATGAACACAGTGTTCCTGGCCTTGCAATTCCCCATCGTGCAAACAGCTGGAACAAATTGAAACCAAGCAAGAGACGGTATTGTTACCATATGTATTCCTTATCTTGATTTATTTTCATTGAGTAAGTTTTTAAAGAGTTTTTAAGAACTCAAGTGCTATCAAGGATTCTAGACACTTCCAGAAAAAACAAAGACTACAGGTAGGAAGTTATATTTTACAACAACATGCTTCAAATGTTGCTTGTTTTCCCCACAGGCATTTGAACATGATATATTTTTTCCTGTATTTTTATCCCCGCTCTGAAAGCCAGGATAAAGTGCTACAGGCAAAACTGAAAATGGATAGAAAGTATTCAGGCAAAGTTATCTAAAAGCTTTCCTATTTTGCAGACTGCTTCTTTTAGGACTGAGAGATAATGAAAGCTTGTGGGGAAAAATATTGTTTAATGATATACTGTCTGATGTGCCCTGTGTGCAAAAATTAACATAACTTGAGTGCAAATGCAAGCATATCAAGTGTAAATGCAAACTTAGAGATACTCAATGAAATTAGTCTAATACCTTTAAGATCTCTTAGGCCTAGATCTATGGCTCTGACCAAGAATTGTTTGGACAATGCTCTCAGGCACGTGGTGTGACTCCTGGGGATGCCTTGTGCAGGGCTGGGAGATGGACTCAATGATCCTTGAGGGTCCTTTCCAGCTCAGCTTACCCTGTGATTCTATTCTGTGGTTCTGTGGTTGTAAAAAGCCCCTTTGCTTCCTCAAACAGGATGCTTCAGCCTTGCTTCCAGGTCTCCCCGTAGCACTTTTCAGGGAAATACTTTTGGCCCAATGAGTGAGACAGTGGTTTGGATGGGAATGTTCACTCTGCCTGGCTGTGCTGCAGGCAGTGCTGCTTGCTCAGAGCCCTCTGCACAGGTTTGGCTGGGGGAACTCACCCCTGTGCCAGACCCTCCAAGTGAAGGCAGCAGCACTTGCAGAGGTTTTCTGTCTGCAGCTCATACAGTAAGGGGATTTACCATCCCATTTTTAGGCTGTTCTGAACAGGTACATAGATCAAAGCAGGACACCATTTTCAATGTCTTCCTGCAAATCTCATCTCAGTGGCAAACTGGCTTCAACATAAATATCTTTGGGTCCACTATAAATAAAAGTGACGTCAGTTTTAGAAACAGTCAGAAATGCTTCCTTCCATCCTCTGCCAACCTTTGTCTCCTATTTTTAAGCTCTTTTTCCATTCCAGTCACTGTTTTATCTTCCCTTTAATGTCTTTGTAAAATAGCCATTAATCTACTGTATGGAAAACTGTCAAATGCTTCTGGAAAATCAAAATATTCTGCTACCCACTAAATTGCCCTTATCTGTCATGGCAGTAGTATCTTCAAAGGATTCCTGAAGAGTAGTTAAGCATGACACAATCCTTCTGTGCCTTAGTCTGTGCTGACTTCCTCTAATCTAGCTGGGCTTTGGTCACCCTTCTCTTACTATATCCATCGAAATGACTCCCAAGCATTTTCCCTGGAACAAACGTCCAACTCACTGGCCACATTGCTTCCCAGATTGCCTTATTAGTCTATTTTATTTTGTTTTCTTAAACAAGAATCGTGTTTGCCAATTCCCAGCTCTCACATAGCGTTTCCCCTCCTTGGACCTTTTACAAATGTGACTGCTTGTTTCCCTGATTCCTGTGCACACTCCCTCAGACAGCAAGGGGTCTGTGATGTGGGATCATAGTGGATTTCTGCCACTTTGTAAGTCCTGTGTGCACTTCTGGACAGAGCTTTCCCTTTTACAGCTGGAAATCTGAACTCAGACCAGAATAAGCTCTTTTCTCCAAGAGTTTAAAGTTTGCATTTTCCTGAATAGGAACATCCGTTACCTATTCTCTTAATAATTTTGTGCAATTGTGTTTAAAAAGAGAATGTGTCTTTGGGAACTAAAGCCAACTTAAACCTGCTGCCTTGAACATAGCTTCGATACTTCTGCTTCTAACCAGAGGATTGTCTCAGAGACAGGGAGGAGAAATTGTTGTTCTATCCCCAGGTAATGGGCTGCAGCAGGGAGGTGGAGGAAACAGGCAATTCTGCATCAGCCAGAGACATTTCCTTAGGTGGCTTTGTCTTGCTGCAAGAGTCCTTGCAGGTTTCTGGGTGCTCCAGATCAGACTTAACACAGTCAGTGTTTAAATGCTGTGTCAGAAAGTGCATTTGGGCATACTGAGAGTGGAAAGGCACCAGCAGAGAGCACTAAGTCTGTCCGTGTTCCTTAGAAGTGGGGCTTTTTCCTAGATTATTAGCTCCAGATGCTCCAAACACTGTTCAGTACTGACTAGACTCAGGTGTGATCTTCTCCTCCCACACACACATATTGCTAACATCTGTTAATATTCTTCTGGTTCAGTTTTTCAGCCCAGGAAGTGCTAACCTTGACACACATATTTAATTTCAAGTGCAGCAATATTGTTGATGGTAAAGCACTTACTGAGCCTGCTTGGATGAATACATAAGTTAATAGCTTTCTGTTGGACTCATGTATATGCATGATGCTAATGACAGCTTTTACATGAATTCCTGCAGGGAAACAGTGCACACTCTATATTAATATCCAGTCTCCATTTGACTCTGCAATTTCAATATTAATTGATTAACAGCAGCCAGAAGGAATGAACAACAAGAACGGCAGGCCAATTTTCTGAGGCCTGGCCAGCACATAAAGGGCTTAATGAATCTCTCTCTGTGATGGACCCAGCCTTGACCTTACTGAAAGTAATGGTAGTGTTGTGCTTATTTTGACTGCAATTAATAGAGATTCAATAGTTGTACCCCAGGAGAGAGGATCCAAAGGATGTGAATACCATGATGTCTGTGCTTCATAACTAAAAATACTGATTTCTACACCCAGAATTGTTTGGCCAAAGCCCATTGAGAAACTACGAAATGATAGTCACAAATAAAAAAAAATTTAAAAATAAAAAAAAAATTGAGCTAAAAGCAAGATAGGAACTTCCTTCTTTTTAAGACTAGTGTGTCCTCTCCCCATCCTCTCAGCACACTGCTTTTGAACTCAAAAATCACTTCTTGGCACTTAGACAGATCTGCAAGCAGTTTAAATCATTTTAGTTTATACACACGTAGATGTGTACATGTATGCATTTCTGCAGAAGTTCCCATGTAAGGTCATTTTTACAGTAGTGAGAAATCTGTCCTCATCAGTGCTCCCTTCTCTAAGAAGATTTGGGCAGTGCAATTTTGCTGGTTAAAATGAGTCATCTGGGCTCTGCAGGTATGTCCAGGGAGGCCCCGGGCTGCCCTGGACTAGACATCTCAGGGAGCAAGAAGACCACAAAGATCACTAGTGTCCTGACACTCCCTCTGTGGCCATTTTCCTAATGCTGCATCCTGTTGGAACTCCCAGGTCTCCTCAGTAGTCCCTTACATAGAAGGAGTCTCCTTCTGGCTTGTTAGGATAGATGATGAGCACCTTCTCCACCAAAATGTAAGAACGAAGCCTTGCATGTCAGTGAATGTGGGGCAGAGCTTCCACGGGGCTGCAGGCCACTCACCCTGGCATTGGTGAGGGCACCTTCCTCCACTTGAGCAAGTCAGAGCATCTTTCCTCTCCACTGACAACTCAAGGGCTGCCAACAGTAGGAAAAGGAGTGTCTTCTCCTGCCTTTGTTCACTGTGTCTCTAGTGGCCTTTTGCTAGGGAACTAAAATAAAGATGCTGAAAGGTTTTTAAGTGAGTCGACCTCTCACTTCCCTGCAGCTAAAACTACTTCACAACTGAGGTGCTTCTACCAGCACTGCACAAAGAATGACTGTTTTCTAGAAGAAAGGTTGTATATATAAGGATTGTGTTATAAATAATCGTTTTCATCACATGTCTAATAAGCATGAGGAAATATCAGGCAGAAAAGTTCTTAGAACTTTAAAGTGATCTGTAGACTATTACTAGGTTATTCAGGGCTTGGGATTGGGGTTTTCAATGAGATGCACTCTTTGTTTCATGTGTTCATTCCCAGACAGAAGTCATATCAGAAGATTTAAGGTATTTGTTTCTGAGGTTGGTGTGTTGCTAATGAACACATAAACCAACTCTTTCTTAAATACATAAACCCATCTAAATGATCTAGACATTTCTCCAGCTTTTTCAGTTGTTTAATTTACTTCTTGCTCACAAAATTTGCATTTAGTGTCAGGTAGGTTTCATTTGGCATAGCTCTTTTCACACGTGGTTTTCAGCAAACTGCAAGCTGAGTTAGACACTGGGCTACCAGTGGGCAGGGAGTAAGGTTGTTCTGCTATACATTTCCCCTTTGACCTGGCTAAATCAGGTTGGAACAGCCTATCTATGCTGCAATGTCATGTGTACTGAGACAGGATGGGGATTTAATGTAAATAAAAAAAACTGAAGAGCCTCACAGTGACTGTGCTGGTGGCAGAGGAAGAGCCTGTGTCTGGCACAGGCTACGGACACGGCTGGAAGTCCTCTGGTTGCTGAAAAACAAGGACACATGTGAAGTAAATCAGGAACACATATTCTGCTTCTTCCATCCCCTTGGCCAATAAATATGAGCCCATAGCCTTTTTTGCTCCCATTCTTTTTGTGTCTTGTCCATATACTCTGCAAATTCTTCTGGGGCAGAGACCAGCCTTGCAAGGCAGCTTGGAGCTCTAGAGACACGCTGGTCCCTAGGGCCAGAGGAACAGTGTGCAGCTTCAAGCTGCTGCTTTGTTCTGATACTTTAATGCTTTTAAGGACTTGCTACGTGCTATGTATTGCTAGCTGCTCTGTGATCTCAGTGACAGGGCAGAAGTGCTCATCACATGTACAGCAGTGCATGGGACATCCAGACTGTACCCAACTCCAGTGCAGGCCAAACTTTGATTTTAGCAAGCCAATCCCTTCATGCACATCTCCAGATTCTGAAAGGACCAGCTAAAAGATTTCTTCCATCAATCAATTTTCTGACACTAGTTCTCTTGATTCACCCTCTCTGATGATCCGACACAGCTGTGCTCACAGTCTCTCTGCTTTTGCAGTGGCTGAGAGCTAAGTAGTTGCAAGTCAGTCCACAAGCATGGGCTCAGTTATCACCTCAGTAGCTGCCCAGTGATTTCCAGGCCTTTTAGGTTACACGTGGAGTATACATGTGCAATTTCCCTGGCACCAAGGCAGGGGATGTGAGCACTGCCTGCACTGGGGTTTTACAGGGACAGGAAAGGCTGTTCCTAGGTCCCATCAGGGTTGGCTCATTTCACACCATCTCTGAATCCTCCAGTTTGTTTAAGCAGAGCAAAGAAGGAAATGGAGGCTCTTTTTGCCAAAGTCACCAAAGCAGAGGGAAACAAGGAAAGGAAACCCAAAATGCTGATTTAAAAGCCTGTTTCCAGGCTTTGGTGTAAGGTGATATCAACTGACAGGGAACACACACACTCATCTCAGCACTTCCTCTATCTTGGAAGATGACAGGAAGGATGAGACCATTTTGCTTTGAGGATGAGCTAAGTTAAGCCCTTAAAACGAAACAAAGACAATTTGTAGACCCCTGATAAAAACCCTGCGTGTGGCATAGAAAGTTTCCGCTGCCGTCCAAGGGCTTTGTTACAATCTTATCGCCTACTGCTGACTTATCCAAACAGCTGCCTCCCACCTACTTATCTCTGTAGAGGAGCGGGGAAAATCACAGTATACAACAAAGAGCTGTGGACCACACATGCACACATTCAGAAAGTCCCATGCACACAGGACTCTGAATTTTGAGGAGCAGAAACTCATCCATTATGAAACTCAGGATTTACCCTTCGTCTTGTTCTTGTTCTTGCTGCTATCAGTTACAGCACAAATGGGTGTTTACTCTCCATCGAGATTTTACCCAGGCAAAAGAACAACTCTTACAGCTTCCCATGGCACAGTTCTCAGTCTTACAGCTCCCTGGGAGAAATTTTCTCCATATTAAACTTTTCCCAGTGGAAGCATGTTTGAAATGGTGCTTTCTATCTTTCTGATGAAGTAGAGCACACCTGAATGTCAAAGACACAGCTCTAGCTCCTTCATGCATAGAAGGAAATTAAATAATTGTGTCCACCTGGAAAACTTTCAAGTCTGGAAAACGGTGATTTAGAGTAGCAGCTCCTAGCCATGCTGCTGTGCTGAAACACGGATGCTTTGGGATGAAAGTTGCATCCAGTGAGTCGTCTGCTTTGGCCTTGCTTGAAGTACATGCTGATCTCTTACATGCAGAACTTGCCCAAGAATAAGGTGTGCACAGAGTGCACAAAAGGCAGGAAGCCTATTTGATATCACTGATGTTCAGGTTGCCCAGGGAGAGAGCCAAGTCTCCATACTTGGCAGTATTCAAAAGTCCTTTGGCTGTGGTCCTGGGCAGCCTGCTGTAGAACAGAGCCCTGCATGAACAAAGGCATTGGACAATATGACTTGCTAAGGTCTCTTCCAACCTTAACCTTTCTGTGATCAATTCTGTGACACCACTGGCATTGTGCAAAATTTCCTCGGTGACAGAATGGCTTCATCTGTGCTCCAGCAAATCTCCAATGCTTCAATGGCTTGCAGGATTTTTGATACCATGTGCTGTCCCGTCGAGCTGGCATTGCAGCTGTAGGTCCTAGGGGAGTGCTGAATGCAGTTATGGTAAGCTGTGGCCAGGTGCCAGCAGCAGTGATATTGTGCCAGCAGAGCTCTCTGTTAGCTCCCATCCTGAGCCCACTCCAACTCCACGGCACTCTTAGCAACTTCTAATTGGTTGGCTTGATAAGAAAAGTTTTCCTTATAACTAGCTGAAATATTCTTCATCTGATGATTTTTCTCCAGCTTTTCTTGGTCCCTCATCTCCTGATATTAAGAATTCACATTCCCCATCCTCTTTGAGGAACTACACTGTCTTTCTACCACATATTATCTAGCAAGCCCAGTCCTGTTTCTCTCCTTCTCTCTCATTCTTACTCCTGGGGTCCCTCTGGCATGGAAGGATTTGAATCCACTGCTCTGGCAAACAGAGGAAAATAGTTCTAATATTTGAGACTTTATATCGTAAAGCCACAAATCAGTTTCCAAGCTCAGCTCTAAGTCTATAAGCCCAGTGTGATTTACCTTAGATACTCAGGACTTGTATGCACTAGGCAGAGGTCAGAGAGGGAGCCCATAGGACTCTGTCATGGAAAGGAAGATTTTCAAGAATGCAGATATGGCCCAGCAAGGTCCAGGGCACCCCAATGCTGCTCTTGATCCTGGGGGTCCAGTCCCCCAGCAGCCTGCACGAGGTGTGCCCATCTCTGTGGAAGCAGAAGTTAGCCCAGAGCATTGGTTTTGCTGGAACAGCTGCACATAGCTCAGAGATTTTCAGTTCATTATTCCCTTTAACTTCCAAACTGAATTTTGCCTAGGCCAAATAAAAATCACTGCTCAGAATCTGAGACTCACAATATTCCTTCCTGAGAAAGGCACTTCACTCTTCTCCCTTTTTTAGCCCTTTCCTCTGAATCATCACATTCATGTTGTCAATAAGGAGAACACTGGACCTTTTTGGTCCTTTTTCACATAAGTCAGTTATTTGCACCAGCACAATTTGCTTCATGAGAGACACAGTTCTCCACAAAGTGCTGGTTAAGCTCCAGTATTTCTTCTATATCCTCTGGTGTTTAAACTGACTGAAATCTCATGTTTTTATTTTGTTTTTGTTAATTTGAGATCTGCTCCAGTGTCAATTTAATCCAGAAGAAAGTGTCATCCTAAACAGTGAAAACACTGGACCAAATAGCAGTTTCTCAGTATGCAATATGTTTATTTGAAATACAAATTTTAAAGTATAACACGGCTTTCACTAATTTGTACTGTGAAGGGGTGAAAAACAAAGCTCAGTGGAGTCAGAGCCTCACTCAGTCATCTGGAGGCACAGATGCCAATTCTTGAGGTTTTTTTCCTGAAAGAGCCATGGTGTTTCTACTGTTCTCCTGAGAAATTGGCTGTATAGCCCTGTGAGTGCTTAAGGATCTCAGCTTTCTCACCCCTGTGCATTGGGAAGGAAAAGGTTGCAAATATGATACCTGAAGGTTCAAATAGAAGAGGGCAAATAAACTGGACCTGAAATCTTATTATCTTAAAATCTCCAGATTATTGGCCCTGGCCTGCTTGCAATAAGCAACACTGCAAAGGCTTGTTCAAAATCTGAACTCAAACTAATCCACTGAGGATATCTGCCATCTTGGGAGATGCAGCAGGAGAACCTGACCTCCCTCAGCCAGAAAAACAATAGTGAACCTGACAAGGAAGCCTTTTCTGGCTTCATTTCTGCACTCAGATTTAAGGGGAGTAATACAGATTATTTTTGAGCTGTCTGAAAATAATTATGCCCTTTGAAACCTTTTGCTAGCATTGCATTAAGATATTTTGGAGAAACTTCCACACCTATAAAATGAGATATTTTTGTTTGTTTGTTTTTAAAGCAAAAAAGTTTTCAAACAGATCACCACAATTTAATAGGTTTAAGAGTAAGAGACTTGAAACCTCACTGAAAATCTGGAAAATATGCTGGAATGGATCTTCCCAGCAGGTGTTTTAGCCATGCTGGACATTTCTGTGGAATGAAGATAAGTCCTGGCTGTACAAGAGGCAGTTTTCAAAAATAATAATTTTTCACTAACTGTTAGTAAGACCATTTCATAAAGTCAGCCTTGCTCTATTTAAAGGCTGTCATGCCAACACCTTTTTTCTTAACCAAACGCAGCACTTCCCTGACCAGCACCTTTCTAGTGAAGCTCTACAAAAGGGTTGCGATGAAACGCAAATCCTTCCGAAGCCTGCCTGGTTTCAAATTTCATTATGAGCCTGAAACTCGACCCACGTTCGTCCAAAAGTTCAGTAAGGGTTCGTGAACTTTTCTAGCCCAACTGGATTGATTTATGATTTTGTGTCACAGCTACACAGATCACGTGGCTGAGGCATAAGGCACAGCTCGGCGAGCCTGAGCGCCAAGCCAAGCAAATCAGAACCACAGCCTCTCCCCTTCCACCTTCTTCTTTTCCCAAAAAGGGTGGATGCTGTCTGTACATCCCCAGTGGATTTCTGGGTCATCATCAAGTAAAAGAACCAGTCTTTAGAAAGCTTTAAGGCATCTCATTGTGCTGACCCATCAGGAAAATGGTCCAATCTCACAGGGACTCGGCCAAAATTAAAAAAAAAAAAAAAAAGAACAAAACAAGAAAACAGATGCTCAGAGTTAAGTATCTTCATTTTTGTTTTGTTGACCAAATAGCTGGGCTGATGTCCACACACGGCTGAGTGTACAACAGCTCCTGGTTTTAATCAGAGCTGTTGTTTAGATGACCAAGTACAAAGAGGAAGAAACCTCATACTGTTGCTCCTTGGAAAAGTCTGTCCTTCTGCTGCAGGCAGTGCTGCTGGCTGCCTTCCCGTGGAGGAGACTTTCTCAGGCTGTAGGCAGGCAGCAACCCTTGGTGACACATGGGGACACACAGTGACAGATGAGGAACTTAGGAAGTTTAAAAGGTGCAAGTGTGGTACCTTCCCTACCCGCCCCCTTCCTGCCTGCCAGCCCTGGTACCAAAGAATCTGTTCCAGCCAAGACATGCCAAAGACTGTCTGCATGTTCCCAGCTGGTGTGGAGTGGTTCTTCAGCCCTTATGACACCCTGCAACTTGCTCAATGTCTCAAGAGTCCCTCCTCTGTGTCTGATGGCACTATGCTGACTGAATGCCATCACTCCCATGCTCTGTCCTTTTGCACGTGGATTTGGATTTTCTGATCTGGAAGTCGGGTGTGGAAACCTTGTTCCACTCCAGCTGCTTGGGATTGGGTAAGCACCTGTGCTGTCAGGATGTGGTGACAGTCCATCGTCCTGCCAGGGAGCACAGAGCTGCAGGAGGCAGTGGCACAAGGCCACAGCCCCAGCTGTGCTCAGGCTCAGCCACTCTGCTGCTGATTGCTGCTTTGAATCTGGAAGCAGCGCTGGGTGATCCCTGCAGCAGTGTGAACACAAACAGCCTGGCTCTCTCTTGGTGGGCAGTCTGTGCCTCTCTCCCAGAGCATCTACTGCTGTCCTTGCAGGGGGGGCCAGGCCAGGTGCAGTTGCAAGTGCCTGGTGGGTACAAGGTGCCCTCCTGAGTGTCTGCTCTGTCCTTGTCAGGAGCCTGTCACCCTCACCCACCGGAGCAGGGGCAGGTGCTGGCCAAGGGATGGTGGGGAGGCTGGACCAAGGTGCTGAGCTGGAGGAGGGAGTTTCCCATGCTGGGAGTTGAGAGCAGAAGGCTCAGTGAAGGCTGGTGCTGCAACAACAGATGTTTCAAGGACAGTGAAGGTCACAGCACACGGTGAAAACCAGCAGTAAAAATGCTATCAGCTTCAGGGTCTCTCAGATTCAGTCTGGGCATAAACAAATGAGAAGGAGCAGAACTTTGATGCTCCTCCAGAAATGTACAAACTTGCATGTAAAGAGTCTGCTGGTCTCTCTGCAGCGCCTTGGCACTCTCAAAAAGAACCACAGTGGAGTTCTGCAGCCTCTGCCAAGGCACTGCTGCCTGGTCACACATAAGGACAGAGCAGCTCCTTCTTGCTCACTGGTGCCTCTGGAGCAGGAGAGGAGCTCTGTGTTAGCTCAGCAAGGGAGCAGAGGGCTTCAGCCCCCTGGCTCCCAGGCCAGGACTTTCCCTTCCACTGAGAGGTTTGAACCCTCTCTCCCCAGTCAGATTAATGAGTAGAAAGGCATTTTTAAGGTATGTTCCTAGGTCACTCCTGGTTTATCCTCTGGGTTTCCTCTCCTCTGATGGTACCACAATGCAGCATCTGCCACGTTGCCAAATGTGGAGGAGAGTAGGCTCCAGCATGCACAAACAGAGTGTGGTGTCTTTGGCAGCTGGTGGAACAACTGTCTCAGGTTTCCTTTCATTTTAATGGTTCACATACCTCTCTCCATGTCTGTGTCTGATTTTCAGGGCACGACCTTGATTGTACATCAAACATTCCCTATGTCTCTCCTCATCCCACTGCTGTCTGTCTAGATTACCAATGTTAGAGCTGATCTTTCTATTAAAATGCTCAGATTTTATTATTTTTCTAACCTAAAGCCCACCTAAAATGCAAAGCCTTGTTCATCCTTTCCTCAAGGGCTCCTGCACTTTGATTCCCCCTCCTGTTCTCTGCTGACAGAAAGCTAAGAAGTGAGATGCATCTGCAGGGGCCGAAGCTGGAGGCAGCCATCATCCTCTTTATTCTTACCCATAGCATAGATAGCTGCTGTGACCCTGCTCTAGTTCATAAATCAGCTCATAAACACCCCACAGCTGGAGTAGTTCCTATGTCACTGGCAGCTGTTGCAAAACTAAGACTGCTGTTAAAGTAGTCCTGGTGGCAGCTCAGGTACAGCCCTGCTCCTCAGCACCTGAGTGCTGCCTATGAACAGGACTGAGGAATTGCCTGGCTAGTGTTTTTTTGTAACTGAGCATTCGGTGCCTGGCAAAGATGAAGTTCAGATAATTAAACGTAGATAGTAAATGTGGATAATTTTGTTTCTGAGGTAGTTTTCAACCTGATCCCTACTTTAGAGGGCTAGGTCTTTTCATACTACACCTAGCACCCCACCATCCTTCAGGAGTCCCTAGGAATGTGTTATTTTTCCCCTTTTCAGCTTGGAAAATGACTGGGGATTGCCCATAGCAATACTAGAAAGCAACACTGCTTGAGAGCTCCATCTCACCCCCTAAACCAAGGGGTAACCTTCCCTCTCATCAGTTCCCATTTGGGGCATTACCAACTAAGCCTGTCTCTGCTTCTGTGTGGCTGTTACCAAGCTCTGTGACTGCAGGAGGACTTGTGCCCAGCTGCCCACTGCAACCACACACCCCTCTCCCGTGCAGGGGCCTGGGCTCCCCTTTGCCTCTCCACAGCAGAGGTGTACACATGAGAACTGTGAAATGCCCCAAGACCCTCTCAGGTGAGAGGCCTGGGTGCTGTCTCTGTGGGAAACTTTCCCCTGGTTGGTTTACCTGGTGAGTAATCCAGCATGGAGGCTGTAGGCAATGAATAGAAATCATGTTTCAAGCCCTTGCACATGAGCAACACTCAGAGTAAGTTTGGACTGTCCTTGCTGCCATTGTAATGGCAGCTGACCCAAAGATCCAAGATTTGGAGAAAAGTTGTACTTATAGTCAAATATCAGGGCTATTCCCCCAATAGTACTGGGCTCCAAGACAGGGTCCTGAACTCATGGTCTGCAGGGACTCCAAACCTGGTTTCGAGCTTTCCTGAAAGAGGTGAGATATACTACAAGGGATAAAACCTTCCCAGGTGATAGAGAGCCTGGTTAAAGAGAAGTCAGGATGAAAACTCTTGTGAGAGGCCATGTTTACAAAACAGCAGCCAGCAAAGACAGAAACATTAAAATATTAGGAGTAGAAATGTCCCTCCATTCCCATTTCCTAACTATATGCAAAGGCACGCAGGTAGATGTAGACGTGGGGGTGACAGCCCATGACATGACTGCCTGTGTGAGCTCTGCCACCAAAACCCCACCATGAACTCCCTGTGCTCTAGCCCACGGGGTGACCCCAGGGAAGTTCAGCCTGGTAGGCTGATGTTCTGGGAAGATTCCCCACCCTGCCCCTCCGGGCTCTGGCCTGCTGTCACAGGCCCTTACTAATTGGATTCATCTGACCTACCGGGATCTTTGAAAGTCCTCCAAGGATCTGTTTCAAGAAACACGTTTGGTTTCACACTGAATTTACAGAGTGAAAGTTTTACCAGCTGGAGCAGTCTGAACCAAAGCTGGTCTTTCCACAAAGAACAAATCACACATTGGATACAGATCCCTCCTGGTTTTAGTTTTCCTCTCTGCCTACTCCACTCACTCTCAGAGAGAAGAGACTGCAAATTGTGAAGGTCTAAAATCCACTCTCTGGGGGCAGAGTTTATTAAAGGATCAACAAGTATTGATTCTGGTTTTTTGCCCTGAAATCTAGCTTTGCGTTGGACAGCTTTTCCATAAATTTCAAGTCAAAAGTAAATCACTATTAAATGAAATGTTCCAAATATGAATGGCCAGGTAAATGGCAACCAAAGAAGAAAAAAACAAGTGGTAGGCCTGTCCATTCAATACTTCTCTAAAGCCCCCTGATGGCAGAAGGCTTCTTTCAGGGAAGATGTGCTTCTCCACAGACTTCCTAGAGGAGGTGAAGCACCACTGAGTCCCAGTTACTGGGCCAGAGAGTTGGGCATGGGCTGGTGAACGACTTGCATGAGGAGACTTAGTGACAGAGCCAGCAACAAAACCTGTGCCTCCTGAACCTGAGGAAAATCCCTTATCTCTCTGATCAGGCTGCATCCCATTTCTGTAGGCAGCATTGCTGTGTGGGGATAGATATTTTATATTTCAATTAACTTGGTCTTAGTAAAAGTGAAAAGAGCAGCATCTCTTGTGCCTTAGCCCTCATCTAGGTGAGATGAATGACCCAGACAAGAAAACTCAGTTGTGTGGCTGAGCGACATCCAGGATAATTTATGTTTTGCAAATTATATATCTGAATGACGTATCTAAAAGACAATGTTGATTACACATATTCAAAAGTCAGGAAGCATTCAGTCAATTGTCATGCAGATACATAAATTCAACAATTCCCATAAAGATATCCATTAAGAAATGAAAAATGAGTTGTTACAACAATATTAGCTCATTTCTAGATGGAGCTGGTGAAATAGCTAATGACAATGCAGAATAGTTTGATTAATATTTTTGTTCTGCACTTGAAAATAAATAGTTGATATGTTGAGATGACATAAAGATGATAAAGTGCTCCCCAGTGCACCACTGGAGAGAATGACAGACAATAGCTGTTTGGGACCAACAATTTTAAGTTTCAAAGTGTAGATAACTTACACCCCAAAGTCCTTAAAGAACTGTCTGGGAGGTGTTTAGCTTGTTGCCATCCATTTTTAATAACCCCAGGGGTGCCAGCAAATTTCCAGTGGACTGGAAAAGGTCTAAGTGTATGCCAAGGTTTAGAAAAAGACAAGGTGGAAATATCTGACATGAACCCCAGACCAAACAACAGAGAAGATGACACGGGATTCAAGTACAACAAAAATAAGAGAGAGCATCAGTGCCAGTTAACAGTGTTTCATGGAAAACAGGTCTCGTGTAATTTTCTGTTGATTTTGTAAAAAGTGACTGATACTTGTAGCTGCCTGGAGGCAATCCATGGGTGAGGCACCACACAACACTCTTGGGGGGAGAATGAACATATGGCAACAGCTCCAGAAAACATATGAAAGAGTTGAGGGGCTGGATGGCTGGCAGGCACTAATGGAGGTGGCACACACAGGAGCACTTCTGGTGGGGCTCCCTGGGGACCTCTTCTACACCTGACACTTTGCAACATCCCCCTCCAGTGATCTGGAAAGAATTATTGCTACTGACAGAATTTGCAGATGACTGTGGGACAGGCAGGGAACTGAGGGGGGTTTGATGATTGCAGACAATGAAGACAATTAGGAAGTTAAAGTCATTCAGACAAAATGTTCTTCAATAAAATTTAAAAAAACATGTCGTGGAAGAAGCAAGAAAGACAGGTGTGCCTACTGTGTGTGGACCCGTAGCCTGAATTCTCATAGCCTGAATTTTGCCTTCCTCATGGAAAAGCAGGACAGTGTGAACCTGTGAGGTGATGATACCAGAAAAGAGATAATGGGCCCATGGTGAGAGTGCAGAAGAGGCAGATGTGGCTGTGTCAGGACAACCAAAAAGCTGATAAATCCCTGCACCAAGCTGCTGGAGGAAAATGGCACTCTCCAAGCTGGGAAGTGACTCCCTGAAAGGTGAAAAGGAAGGAGCCTTTCTTCTTCCGGCAGCAGTTTTCAAGGAGTTGCAAGTGGTAAAGTCACTCAATGCCACTGCAGCCCTCAAGGTGTGTACCACAGCCACAGCCCCTGGCACTACCTCACTTCAAAGTGCTCCCTCCAAAACCCCACACGTGAGCTTTACCTGGGTTCTCTACCCTCAGCTGCAAAAGCAGCTGCTGTGGTCTGCCTTCGTTTATAACATCCAGGACCATTCTTGTGTCTCGAAAGGAAATGAACAAGGGGAGCCAGAAGGGGCAGTTGCTCTTTTTACCAGAAATTTGGGTTCAGGCTCAAATATTCTTATTTTCTGCTGTAACCATCCTATGGCACAGCTGGACGCTGCTCCTGGGCACAAGTTTTGACCAACTTGTAAGAAAGGGATGGAGAAGGAACATATGAGGACACACCACTGGCAATGGGGAAAATTGGTCACTACAATTAAACAAAACCCATCCAAATTTTGTCCAGTTATACCTAACTGGATTCTCCTTGTATTTTTTTCCCCATGAAGTCAGACAAAACAAGAAATAAGAAATAGATGCATCACATTAATACCACATAAAGGTGTTCAAAGTGCATGTCTTGCAGGTGGGGCAGTAGAGAACACAGCAGCCCCTTTCCTGCAGAATGCACCAGTGGGATCCCACACGGCTCCTGGGATGCAGCAGGCGGTGCCAGAGGGACAAACAGACAGTGCACCCACTGACACAGAGCACTTTGTAGCGTGCTTTGCACCACAAACTGCAGCCTGGTTGCGTGGTTGCTCCCTTAGGTGGGATCATTTTCTTCCTTGCATTCCCTTGTAAAGACCACATTGCTGACCCACAGGGGCTATTTTAGGGTACTGTGGCATGCAGCTATGCTCCTTCATCCTGGTAACCCCTGCACAAAAAGATGCTGCTGGTAGCCATGGGCTGCATCACCCATGGGCTGAAGTTAACATTTGTTTTCATTTAAAAGGAAACAAAAAAGCCACTGGCTTGGGAAGCTGGAATGGTGAGGACACCAGGTCCAACGTGCCAGATGGCAGCTCTACACGGCAGCAAGGACGCCTGCTTGCCAGGGCCCCGAGCCAGGTTTCACCAGGGCTTGCACTCCCTGTGCTCACAGCCAGGCTGTTCATCATCCCAGTCCAATGGCATGCACAGAAATCATGCAGTTCTGGCAAAGCTCAGAGCACCGGCATCTGGAGGAGCTTGGATGGAGGCATCCCTGCCTGCTCCAAGTCCTGCTTGCAGATGATGAAGTATCCTGGAGGAAACCAGACAGAATTCACAGCATCAGGCAGTAGGTGATTAATAGGCCATTACCAAAAAGTTGTGATGTCACAGATTCGAGCTGGAAGGGCAGGAGGGAGCTTTCCTGGTGCAGGTAAAATAGACTGATTTTGGGAAACAAAATGGTTACTTTTGAATATCCCCTCTGAAGTGCTGGCAACACAGGTTTACCACCACTCAGGGGCCTAGAAGAATAAAAGAGCCACGGCCAAAAGGCTCCTGGTCCATAAGGGAGAAAAGGCTGAGATAAAATGGACTGCTCAGTTTTGCCTGAGCTAAATGCCCTGTAAATCATTACCCCATTCCTCCTCATAGACAAGCAGTCCTTTCAGAGACAGCACAGGCTAATGTCAGCTTCCTTGGCCCTTACACTGATCTAATTTTGCTGCATCAGACTGGAGCTAATGAACCCACCTGCAGCTAGAGTGTGCCACTGTGAATAACCTAGTGAACTGTTTTGGTATTTAGCTTAGATAATAGAAAGCCCTTTTTTTAATTTCAGAAGAGAATTCCTTTTCATTCCGTCTATGAACATACCGTCTTAGTGTTCCTGGGAGCAATGGGAAGACTCTGCTGCATTACTGAAATGCTGTCATGTTTATTAATATTTCCAAATTGGCCCAAGTCCCATGCACATCATTACACAGGCAAACAATAAACAATCATGCATTTAGTAACTTTGATATCCACCACGAAGGACTGGTTATTGTATCACAGAATTAGCTACACATGCTGCCTCTTACTGCATTCACAGCTCAGCAATACCAAGCCCCTACAAAAGCCTTGAGACTCCCTGGGTGCCTCTCTATTGCCCTGCCTGGCAGATAAATGTGTGCAGGGGAGATCAGTGTAAAGCATTGTGTGAACATGAAAGGAGAGGAGGCAAATGAACTGCTTGTCATGTCCCAAAACAGAAAGGATCCAAGTAATCGGTGTATCCCGTCTGCCCCAGACATCCCAAGGTGCTCATTGAGATTCAGAGGGAAGTGCAGCAGGGTGATGGTGGCCAAGGGCATCCTGGCTCAGACATGGGCAGCTCTGAGCCAGCACCTGCTTCCCTCGGAGTTGGATGCAGCCAGCACCCATCACCACCACCACAAAGACAGAAAAAGCCCTTTCATGACACCAGAGGATGTCATCCGTGGGAGAAGAAGGGAACATGCAAGCACAGGGCTCTACATCAGGAACAGACCTATAAAAAAACTGCCCAAAGCAAAGCCTGTGATTTTACCATGCCACTCCCACTTCTTTTCACCCCTGAGCTGCAGACAGGGATGAAGAGAAGGGGCGGAATTGATGCCCACACTTTTCAGGATGAGGTCCTTGAGAGCAGAACAAGCAAACACCAAAAACAAATGTCCTTTCTGCTAAGGGCCCTTGCCTCTGCTTGCACATTGCAATATAATGGGGTATTCCTGATCCCTGGCTGCACAAGTTGAAACCCAGGACAGGTGGATCAGTGCCACTGCCACAATTTCCCATGCCACAGCCCTGACACTGATCCTCAGGAGAGAAGCCATCATGGTACCCCATGAATAACTTCTTCATGCTGTCCCCACACTGCCCAGTGAGCTCACAGTGTGATGAGCCACTCTGGGGAGAAGTTTGTTCCTTACCACTCTGCTGGCACAAGGCATGGAGAGGCTGTTAGGTCCAGGGCTGGCATAATTCATCATCACTAGTGTTTCTGTTCCTGTGACTGTTAAATCACACCTCTATGATGCACATCATGAAAATTCTACCAATGGGAAAATACGTATTTGGAAACAAGCAGGTGAACTGGATCCTTGGGAACACCTCTTTGGAGTGGCTTTCTGCTTATTATCATTTAGCATCTTTGGTAAAGACCAGCAATTTCATTCAGCTTTTTGCTGTCTGCATCCCCCTTCCCATTTACCAGTGAGATGTGCAGAATCCAGTTTGAGAGTCCTGAAAAGTAGGGTATTCCTCAAGCAACTAAAGCAGGAGTTTGTTAGAAATTTTCACCAATCTAATCAGTATTGCACCCTGACTTGGCTGCTTTTGGGGGGAAGCCAATAACTTGCAGGCTGTGGAGAGGGAGTTAAGGCACACCTGGAGTCAAACACAGGGGAAATGGGTGGACTTGCCACAGCTCAAATACCAAACCTGGCTTCCAAACGCTGAAGCTCTGGAGCCATGAAGCTGTACCGCCCTGATATGTCAGACTAAGCAAATAATCCCAGTGAATTCTTCAGGAGACGCCCTTAGACCAGCTTTGAGAGACATTTGAGAGGGTGACACGACGTTGGTTAACTATTTCAAACCATTCTGCTGTTTTCCCGGATGATCATTTAGCAAGTCATCTGCTACTCTCCTTGCTCCTCTCAAGCACTGCGTGGCTGTGAGAACATTTGGTGCTCCCCTCAAGAGGCTGTGATTCTTCACTCGACAGGGGCTGTAAGCTGCACTTTCCCTTTCTGTGAGCAAATACCACTTACCTGATGGGAAAGGGTGGAAAGGACCAGTCCTAATTAGCAAAATGCTTTTCGCTAATGTTTCAGAGGTGCTTTGAGATAGCCTAGGGTATGCAAATGACCATTGGCCGGCAAAAATTTGCTTGAGAATCAGATTGTTCTCGCCTTGTTTGTTCATTTCATGACTAGTTTTTAAGCGAAGGATGCTTAGCTGGTCCATCAGTGCTCTTTGTTAAAAAGGGCTTTTTGCAATTTTTTCCTTCCCCGACTCTGTGTAAACAAGGGTATGATTACGAACAGCGACAATTAACAAAAAGATCTGAGTTAGCACGAGTAGCAAGGCTGGGTACGATTTAGGTGCTCTTTTCTGCTTCCTTCCCTAGCAAACCCTGGAGGCCAATTCCTGGAGACGAGGGAGTTGTTTAGGAAGCCGAAGGTCAGAGGTGACAAAATCAGTCCACAACTCTGTCCCTAGTGGCTGGTATTCACACCACTGGCTGGGGAGAGAGCCAAGCATGTAAGGTATTTCAAGGAACCTCAATATTAATATGTCTGGGCCTGACAGTGCATTAATAGTGCATTAACTCACCTAAACTCATCCAAGTTGCCAACTTTGCTTTGGTTACTCATCACTCAGCTCTTTCTCCACACCCATCATTGCAGCGCTTGAGGATGGCCTCAGCTGTGAGCCAAAAGGTGTCGTTCTCACACAGAAATCTGATTTGCAGAATATCCAGACTCTTGAAAGTTGTAAACACTGGACAGCCAACCATAAAGCCCTGTCTTGTGATGACAAGTCTACAAGAAAGCTACTTGAGGAGGAGAGGAGCTTTTTTATAAGGGCACATAGGGTTAGGACAAGGGGAAATGGTTTTAAGCTAAAAGAGGAAATATTTAGATTAGATAGTAGGAATAAATTCTTTATTCAGAAGATGGTGAGGTACTGGAACAGGTTGCCCATGGAAATGATGCTTGACCCACTCCTGGAAGCATTCAAGAACAGGTTGGATGGGGCCCTAAGCAACCTGGTCTAGTGGAAAGTGTCCCTGCCCATGGAAGCAGGGAGTGATTCTAGGTGATCTGTGAGGTCCCTTCCAAACCAAACCATACCATTCTATGATTCTATGATTTCTTGACCAAGAGTTTAGAATAGCTTTGAATTAAGACCCAAGATAATCCTAGATATCTTAGATAAGATATCTTAGCCCCACTGCCTCAGTCTTGGAGCACGGAGAAGTTTCACCCCCAAACCCTTTGCACATCCTCCTGGAGGTCACCCATCCCTGATGCAAACTCTTGAACCCTTTGCTGAATATATGCTTTAACAAATCCACTAGTGCAGCTGAGAATGTGCTAGCACCTGATGCATTGTCCAGAAGCTCAGCTCTTAGCTAAATGGAAGGCTAGACACTTCCTCAGTTTATCTAGTTTTAACACAGAGAATGAGCAGCACAGGCCCTGAGCTTAAACAGGATGGGGTTTGTTCAAGATGGCCATTGTGTATATTAAAATAAATGAGCAGCATGACAACTTAATCCATTTGTGGTATTTTGTCTTGCCAGTGGTGGACACAAAATTTCCGCTGAGGATCCACAGACATGCTGTTGCAGCAGAGATAACTTTGGTGCAGTGAGAAAGCGCTGGCTCCAGTGCTGCTGTGTGCTCACACCAGCAGTGCTCCAGCACACTGCCTCCTGTGGTGTTAGCATCCTCCCTCATGGTGTTAGCATCCTCCCTCGTGGTGTTTGCATCCTCCCTCACGGTGTTTGCATCCTCCCTCGTGGTGTTTGCATCCTCCTTCATGGTGTTAGCATCCTCCTTCGTGGTGTTAGCATCCTCCCTCCTGGTGTTTGCATCCTCCCTCGTGGTGTTTGCATCCTCCCTTCTGGTGTTTGCATCCTCCCTCGTGGTGTTAGCATCCTCCCTCGTGGTGTTAGCATCCTCCCTCCTGGTGTTTGCATCCTCCCTCACGGTGTTAGCATCCTCCCTCGTGGTGTTTGCATCCTCCCTCGTGGTGTTTGCATCCTCCTTCGTGGTGTTTGTATCCTCCCTCGTGGTGTTAGCATCCTCCCTCGTGGTGTTTACATCCTCCCTTGGCCCCACACCTCTGTGCTGAGTCCTGCAGCAAGTGCACCATCAACTCCACAGCATGGCCAGGAGGATCAGCCTGTCCTAGGAATCTGGCACCAGTTACCAGGCAAGACTGGGTTTCAGGGCTTTGTTAACATCACCGTGTTACAATGTTAGTGTGCTGTCTGCCTTTGATTCATAGCTGTTCATTCCTTGTCCCTTTGTGCTTCAAGCTCCTCTTCTTTCCCACTGCTACTGCAGTAAACCCAAATCCTGGGGTTTAAAATCCAGTCCCACCCATGAATGACCTTTGCACTTCATATTTGGAGGGCAAAAGGAAAAATTGCACCCATATTTTTAAACATGTGCCATGCAAAGCCTTTGTAAATGCATTTTGGAGAACATGAGCAGCTTTGTGCTGGTTACAGTGTCCCAGCATAACCCACCTTCAACCACAGCAGCTTTCTCCAAGGCCGGATTTCCCCCATGCAAACACACATAGGACTATTTCTGACGTCAGACCCTAAAGAACTTCAAAATTTGTTTCACCTTTACAGATGAGGGCCACAGTCCCATACAAGATCAGCAGCTGTGCCAAGAACTGATCTGACATCTTCAAAAGCTTTAGCCTGGTCATGCTTTTCCTTTACAGCTGCCTTCTTCACTTGCTTTCCACCTACCCCAGCCCTGCCTTTGAACTCTGAAGAGCAACAATCTCATCCAGATTTTGTTGAGGAGCTGTTGTCACTAAATACCAGAGGACTTTGTTTCCTTTGTTTTACTAGGTTCTGTTGTTATTGCAACAACAGAAAACAAGACTTGTTTTGGGGTTTTTTTTTAATTTTGTTTGTTTTTAAAAAAACAAGCCAGATTTTGTATACCAAGTTCCAGTGATGAGCAAATACTTACAGGAGTTCTAAAGACAGCTTGTTTCCAAAACAGCTTTTGCCATGGGTGCTGTCCTCCTACAGCTGCACTGAAAGCAGTCTGAATGCCACCACCTTCCCTGCTTGTCCAGCAATGTGCCAATTCTCTTCCTGGCTGAGCAGCCCATTTCACCTCACTGCTGGGTTTTACACCACCTTAAAATCACTGTAACAGAATCACTCGTCTTGCCACCTTTTTTTTTTCTTCTTAAGAAAGTAAGTTGAATTGAAAACTGCCCATGAGAAGTTCAGTTTCAAGGGTAAGGAAGGTGAGGTAATAAAGATTTCTGTAAAAGCTCAAATCCATCATACTCCCAAGGCTGTGGCATGTATGGTAGCTGTGCCCTTTGCTCTGGCAGAGTTAAGGCAAAGCACTCATTCATCACTCGCTGAGAACAATTTCATGCTGGGAAATAGCCAGGGGAGTGGTGAATCAGCCAGAACACAAGAGTGTCATTCAGGCAACAAAGAGATGGAAAAAAAGGGCAGGTTTGAAAAATGAAGAGGTTTTGCATGTCACAAGTTTATGGTCATCAAAGTTTTCCAGGAAAGACCAGGAATAAAATTGCTTCATGCACATTTTCAAACTGGCAATGTTATGTCTGAACTTGAGCTCAGGGATCCCTTCAGAGTCAAGAGTAAGAAGAGGACACCAGTAAAGTGCAATTCACTTGCCTAATGTTAGAGGTGTGTTCCAGTTTGGGGTAACCCACACACAGAAATGCCCGTTTCTCTCCCTTGACTCTAGCTCATCTGTTGAACACCTACACTGTATGTATCTAAAGGCCAGTGAATAAATCCCAGCAGGTATTTCTAAAGAAGAACACCAGCTACCAAGTCACGTAAGCTCTGTGCAGGTGTTACTTGGTGGCATCCTGTTGCCCTTGATAAAGGCAGTGGTACCATTCCCTTCCTCTGAAACATGGGATCACAATGTCTATTTATTTGAACATATAGCAACTACATTTTTTAAAAATTCCTTTTGGTAATTGCACCACATGTCTCTCATGACCCAACAAGCCACTGCTTTCTATTGAGTCAAGCCTGCACACAAGAAGAGATGCTGGTGTGTTTGTCTATATACAAACAGTCACTGGTTCAAACTTCTTGTGTAATGAGGGGGAAATACATCCCCCTGGCTTGTGCCAGCAGTCACGAGAAAATAACACCACTTACCACTTAATAAGGAGACAACAGACGCCTTGCCTGTATGTTTGCCCTTGTGTCCTTCCCAGCAGCATCCCTGCACCATGGCCCCCACCCACCTCCCACCAAAGGCAGATTTTGTCCCTGTCCAGAGCGGGATTGAGCTCAGGCCCTGAGCAGCCTGTGTCACTGCAGATGCTCCGTGGATTTATTCACGCCTGTGGGATAAATAGCTCCTTCTCTGCACAGGACACGTCATGCCTCTGGAATTCAGCCAGAGGAGACTCAGGCACAGGCACGGGCAGTCTGCAGCACAGCCAGGCACCCGTGTGCAGGTACACACGTGCATGGCCACCCCTGCACAGCTCTGCCGAGGGTGGCACCTCTCCCCCAGCGGGGTCTGCCACTGCCCACACCTGCCTGCTGCCAGTCCTGACCGCTGCAAACCGCCTGAGGAGCTGTGCTGCTGCAGCATCACTGCTGGCAAAAAGAAAAGGGGGGGGATTTGGTTAGAAATAAAAAGAATGGTATAGACTGCCAGTTTGTGAATCTGCATGCTGTCAGCATTAGTAGGGAGGAAGTTTGTCATTCCATGTGGGGAAAAGAGACTTCTGCAAGAAGGGATGTCATGAGAGAAGTCAGAAGTCACTTTGACCAAGTTGTGTTACACTTCATTTTTGTGTCTGTGCCTTCACTATTTTGTTTCACACACCTGGCCCCTATGGCCACTGAATCCTTGAGAAATAGAACATCCAAAAGAAAGCAGCAACAGGAAAAATAGATGCCAAAAGTATGAGTAGCCCCAGAGGAAGACTGAGGATATGGATACACCATTGCCCTGGAAAGAAATAAATACCCTTAAAGAGAGGAGTGACATGAAGGCTGTGTTGTCTGAATGTAAACAAGCTGTCTTGGAGGGTACCTGCTCTGGTGTGGAGAAAGCATAAATGCTGCCCCTCAACTTCTGCACAGCTGAGGGCTCTCAAAGCTCCCACACCAGGAACATACACTGGACACAGAGATAAAAGGGTTCTATGAATTTCCTGTAGGCAAAGTAAACTTCCTTGGGAGTTGACATGCCAAGTGGTTGCCCTCAGAGTGGTCAGAACTGGCACAGGATTTCTTTGTGCTCTCCCTGCTCAGTGTGCCTGATCCTGCTGGGATCCTGCTCTGGATCAGTTCAGGAGGAGCAGCAAGGTGGTGCAGGCCCTGCCAGGAGTGCCCGTGCTGAGCTGTGCAGACCTGGCCCCTGGTCCTGCTGCGCAGGCAGCCCGTGGGAGCCCTGCCTCCAACCCACCTTGGCTCTGCTGGGAAAGCTGAGCCTCTTGGCAAGCCACCTTGCACGCCTAGCTGAAAACAGCGCTGTTTTTGCCAAAACATACACTCAGGGCTTGGATTCAACAATGCTGCATCAGCAGCTCGTAATCAAGTTGACACGCGCTGATTGTTTATTGTAAGAGCAGGGGGAAATCGTGATTTGACCGGATTCAGTAAAAAACAAACAAGCCAGAGGAGAGGAGTTGGGTTTATTTGCACATGACAGGAAATCTTTTCAGTGGACTTGTGACAACTCAGCCCTTGCCCTGCTGTCTCTTCTGCACGCAGCCAGGATGGTGGGGTGCCCTGTGAAGTTGGGAAGGACTGGAGTGAAGTCTGAGCAGGATGGGAGGGAGGAGCAGAGCACTTATTTGTGCAGAGCAAGGCGTGTGTATGAGCTGTCAGCAGAGAAATGGGGAGAAAGAAAATATGGAGGGAGGAGAAGAGGAATGCTATAAAATGTAATATGTAAACTGCCAATCACGGCCATGGCAGTTTGTGCTTGTGCTGTGTGGCTTTCATCTTTGCTCTTTATTTTACATTCATTTCTTCCCTCTTTGGCTCGAACAAAGTCAGCTCCCCCAGGCTAGAATATATTGCCTTTCCAGCCTCCTCTGTTTACTGTCCTGGGTTCCTGGATGAAGCTGAAGCAACATTTTCTTATTTGCTTGTTTTCTTTTAGTTTGAATCTTGAGATCTGAATTTCTGCCTCCCAGACTGCCTGAGATGTTGCTGCCCTCTCATTCTCTTGCCCATGGCAGGATCCTCTGCAGGGGTCCCTCCTCTCCTGAAGGGCAGATGCCCGCATTGGTGATGTGGGGACTTGTTTTCCAGAGCATCTGAGCTATCAACCCTTCTTAGTCCTCAGCTCCTGAGCACCATGACTGAAAATTTCATGGCCTGTGACATCTGAAGGTGGCACAAGGGAAGGGCTGCTGCCCTCAAGCTTTCCACGTGTAGTAGAATGCCCTAGAGTAGATGAGACCTCCTGGAGAAGAGCAGCACCTACTCTGATAAGCAGTGGGAAGAGGCATCTGGTAAGCATCATGGAAGAAGGGTGGAAGAGGGGAATTACATGCAGACTATGGCCCAAACCAGGAACCAGGGCAGGCAAGCTGGGCTTCAGGGCAGGACTGGGAGGCATTCACACCCTTCCCCTGAGCAAAGGTGCCTCAGTCTGTGGCAATGGTTTCCTCAGCAGTCCCCAGCATGCTTCTGGGTTTTTCTGTGCTTTCTACAGCTGTCTGCTCCTAACATAAATACCAGGTTGCTCCAGGGCAGGCAGGCAGCAGAGCCCAGGCCCTGGGGTGGCTGTACCTGATCTCACTGCTGTGCCATTTCCAGCACGTGGCTCTGTGACACCAAGCCGGAGGTGGCTGAGGGCTTTTCATTTCCCACAGTGGAATGTGTTCTTTACCTTATCGGCTGAGCCTCAGGGGCTCCTCCTCTACCGTGATTAGCTTAACAACACGTGCTGGCAGGCTGCATCTCAAAGTGCCTCCTGCATGATGTCACCCTTCACAGGTTTAGCTTTGGGCCAGGATGGACCCTGCCCACTGCTAGCAGGACAGAGGCTGACCCTCCCAGAATGACAGCACTATGTGCAAGCAACCTCCCAGCTCCCACTTGAGAATGGGGCACAGGGGCTGTCATTGCTTCTCACTCCTCAAGTGCATTGAGAAGTGACCAGTGGTGATTCACAGACCAGAGCATTTCTGCAGTGCTGGCTCCCAGCTCCTCTCATTCACAGCAAAGGGGATTTTTTGCACCTGGCTTCGGCCAGAAAAGCTTGGTCAGACCCCTGAGGAAGGAATATTGCTCCTAAGCCATCTTTCAGCCTCTGGCTGTCCTCATGAGGGCAGAGGAAGGAGCAGGAGCCTGTACATGATGTGCCTTCAGCAGGCAGTGCTGCCTTGAAGGTCACCTCAAGCACCCCTGTGCCCTGCCACCATGTTGATACAAATCAAGCCAAGTGGGTGTTTCTGGAGCCAAGATCAGTGTGAATCAAAGATTATTCTCCCACTGACATGGCCATATAAATTAAGCCATGTAGCAGAGGGCTGAGACAACTTTAATGCTAAGCTGGCACCTACCTGACAGACACCACTGAGCTGCAGCAACAAGGTCACAGTGAGCTGTGCCACAAGCTCTCAGTGGCAGCTGAGTGGCAATGGTCCACCCCAAGAGCTGTGGCTCCACACCTGCAGTCTGAGGTGCCACTGGATTTTGGTCAGGTATGGATATCCAGGAGCCTGAGCAGCCACCCTGAAGAGGTGATAAACTGCTCACAAAATGGCAACATCCCATGTAGGTTTCAAACTTGCTTCTTTTAAGTTCATCCTTGTTTTTCTTGGCTTAGTTAAAAAATTGGAAAAGCTCAAAACTGTTTGCAAACTCTGGGAGTAGTACAGTGCTGGTGCTGAGCTTTTTGGTTTGCTGTTAATAGAACCTCTCCTCATTAAATTAATGGAAAATATGACTGAAAATCAAATAGCTTCATTTTTATCACATAATCTTGGAAGGGAAAATGACTTCTTAGGTGCTGATGACATTTGACATTACTTGTTCTATACAGCTACCAAAATGCAGCAGAACAAATTTTCCCAAGGATATCACCTGCCACAAGCTTCCAAGGCCTTGGCACTTGGATCTCAGTTCTGAAATCCGACTCCCCTCCATCTTTTTTGGGGAAACTTCTGCTGCTTTCTTCCAGATGCCAGATAAAGCCTGCATGCTGCAAAGAAGGAGACAAACCTTTCTGGAACTTTTGTCCAAGTCTGTCAGCTTAGTCACTTCTGGATCTACCATTTTGTGCCAGTGAGAAACATCCCTGTGCCTGGTAGGAGCAACCCAAACCCAATGATGCAGGCAGGCAGGCAGCACAAAGAAATCCAATAAAAGAGTATTTTGAACTTATAAAATAGGATCAGATGTTTTAAGGTGTGATACCTACCCAAAAAGCCAGCTTTTGGAAGAGTTAGTCATCCAAAGGCCAAGTTAAACAGGATGCAATCAAAACTGAGTGGCTGCCCAGGGACAGGCTGGGCTTATGAATGACACTGGAGGTGGAGTCTCCCCAAGTCATCAGCTTGTCTTGTTTAACTTGGCCACATCTATGGATAACCCCTTGTACCTTGGCTCTCCTCAGCAGTTTCACACCTTTAAACAACTGCCTTTCTTTCATTAACTCGTTCTCTTAACTTTGCTCCAGATTAAATGGTTTTGGTCTGCTACATTTTCTTCCCTTTCAATTTCAGGCAAACCTATGTAGTGACAAGACTTTACTCACCAGCTTTCTACCTTGTGATGATTAAAGCCAGTAAAGCATCCTGGCACAATGCAAGTATGAAAAATGTTTGCACTGAGAGCAGACACCTCATCCACTATTGTACCTTTGGTTTACAGCACACATACCAGAACTTGCAGACATCTGGAAACCTGGGTTTTCCCAAATCGATTGCCAATAGGCCTCAACACACCACAGGCATGTCCATACCCTCCATTTTCATCTGCACCACTTGTGAGTAAGTGAAATCTCACACATCCCTTGGGATGGCAAAGCACACCACTTGTCTTCCCCTCCACAGCTCTCTTTTAACAGAGAGGCAGCATGTGCAGCAGGGATCACCACCACAGCCCTGGATGTGAACCCATAAATGTTCCTCAGCCGTGAAGCCCAGGCTTTCAAGCAAGACTTAGGGACTTTCTTCTGATCTCAGGGCATATTTTTAATCAGTTTCCCAGGGATGGATTTCCCTATACATTGCTGCTACCTCACCACACTACATCCCCATGGGCTGTGACAACAGTCTTAGCGCATACTCTGGTTTCCCAGCTCCAGGACCAAGGGTAAAAGGAGCATGCCAGATTCTTAACACATTGTTAGCTCCTGCATCCACTCCCTCACCACACCGTTAAGGACCTGCATGTCTTCAGTGTGACTCCTGGCTCCTGCTTGTCCACTGTCCCTTTGCAGAGTGATGACCCTGACAGGAAGGTGCAGCTGCCATGACAACGAGAGCACTGGGTATCCATATCCACATTCCTCTTCATCTTTGCAGACTTGGGGAGGAAACAAGATGCTTCCCCTCACCACTCGTGGTGTTGTGGTCACAAGGCTGTGCCATCATGGCTGTGTTGTCCTGCCTGCCTGGATAGAACTTGACTTCTGTTGGGAAGCTGGCAGTGCTGGCTCCTGAGGCAGAATGGCCAGGCAGCTGCCATGCGTGGTAGGGCACAAAAGGCCTTGGCATTTCAGATGGGTACCCTTCAGATTTCGCTGTGCAACTACTTCTTGTGCTTTGGAACTTCTAGAGGACTTATTCCTTTCATTAGAGTGTGATTACAACATTTTGTTAGCAAGCAGCCCCTTTAACCTCACAGCAGGTAGTATGCTGTATTTGGAGGTGTTTGGGGGTGTCTGTGTACACTTCTGCCATACTGTACACAAAAGTTATAATCAAAGCTGAGGAATTTTGTCCCTCAAAAGTCTCTTTGCCAGTGGTGCTGCTCTGGGTTTGAAAACTGCCATAACCAAAAAAACATTTAAGTCAGAAGTATAGGATGAATAATAATTTCTGGGTGAGCAGATCTGCAGCAGCACACAGAAAGAAAGCACGCTCCCTTACATCTACTGTTCCTGGCTACACAGCCCCAACAGGAGCAGCCAGGCTGGCCAGGCCACCTCTCACCACAGGTGTCTAGCTGAAACTCATCAGTTACACAGCTGCTCCACATCTTGCCCAGCTCCCAGTGCAGATGTTCAGGGCACTGGACACGTGGAGCACCCTCCCTATAGGGCATTTCTGCTACACAGTCAGGATGCAGCCCTCAAAAGCCTTTGGATAGAAGATGTTTCAGGAAAATGAATAGAAATGGCAAAGAATATTTATTTGCTTGGTAGCCTCTGAGAATTTCTGAGAGGAACAAGATCCTACTGTGCTAGGTGATGCACCTGAATAACAAACCAGCAATTTCCATTTTGCCCTTTCCCAGGAACGACAATTAGAGCAGGTCTTCCACAGTAATTTCCCTGCCTCGTTTGAAATGCAGATATGCTGGCTTCGCTTTGCACTTAACTTGGAAAATATTGTTTGTGTCTCTATTTCAACGATAATTTTGTCAATTTCTTCCTCTACTTAGTATTCAATATAGAAAGAGAAAAACTCACTCATTCTTTCTACCTATCTGACTGACTGCACTAAGATAAAATGTTGTACAAGCAAAGATATTAAAAATGATTGAACTTACTACAGGAAAATAATTGCAGAATTCAGCTGAGATTAATAGAACAAAATAAGCTTATCTGGAATTTCTTTTGCATTTTGTAGGAAAAGTAACTTATTATTTATGATGTATGTGCTGTGATCTCAATGAACCTTTTTTCTGGTATGGAGTCCCATTTTTTCTGTGTATGGAGTCCCATTTTTTCTGTGTATGGAGTCCCATTTTTTTCAGCTAAGCAGTGTGTTGCTTGGCATACTTAGCCAAAAACACCTCTTCAGGCATGATTTGGAGAGAGAAGGGATGGAATGGCCTTTTTGTACAGCTTGATGGATGTTTTTGGCATTTCAATCTGAACAGTAAATATCACAAATCATGTCAGCAACACAGCCAGGATCCAAACCCCAAATGCACTGAAGCCCTAAGCCCAAATACTAGCCACCCATTGAGAGTACTTCTGTGACCTTATTTTGCTTTAAAGGACAATGGGTGAGAAGAAGTAGTGGATGGCAGGCATGGCCTAAGCATCAGAAGACTCAAAACACTCTAACATTTTTTTACTGAGAAAGAAATAAGAGAAATAAGGCTGTTGCAGACAGTATTTCATGCAATTGATGTCAAAGCTTGCTATTTTCTGTCCATCTGTCTTTCTGCCTGAATCACTGAACCCATGGGCACATTCAAGCCCAGCTAGTCCCAGGTCGCAGAGTTCTTAATTTCTCATGTTTTTTTCTGGAAATAAGTGAGTGGATGGAAAGGACTCAAAGTGCTGCCTGGCTAGGGGGTAAAGGCTGCAGCCTGAAGTGGACACTGATTCACTCTTTGTTATTTGCAGCTGAAAGGTTCAAAGGGTGACTCCTTACCCGTGAGAAGAGGAATTTAGATGGAAACAGCAGAACCTGTTAAACTGCTGTATTTTTACAGTGTCTGCCACGTGGAAGGTGCAGAAAGTCAGCGTGTGTTCTTGCAGCACAAGCACTGGAGACAGCAGTATTAAGCTAGTCTCAGTTATTATACACTGCTCCTGTCAGGTGCATTAACCCAGTATTATGTGTAAGCACTGATTTGCACAGCAGAGTCACTACAGCGCCTTTGCTGAAGCTGCTGCTCTGCTGCATCAAGCTATGCACTCCCCAGGACATACCAAATACCTTCCAGTCCTACCCCAGACACAGGTACAGTCACACTTCAGAGAATACCAGCCGTATCTGCTGGATTTTCAATCCACAATTTGTGTTTCCTTTTACTAAGTGCTAGAAGCAATATTTAAAAAGCACTGAATGGCCTAATGAAATGGAGGTCTGAGTTTTCAAGAAGACACTAGAGCTATCACAACCTTAACTATAATTGCATTAATAGCAATTGGATGCTTAAACCTGCTGTAGTTCACTAATTGCAAACCTTGTTTCCCTTTTAAAGAAAGTTGGGGGATTTTAAGGCTTCCTGAAGGGCTGTCAGTTCAACTCAACATCTGCATTTCTTTCCTTAATTCCAAAACAGCAAGTTGACTTTACTAATATCTCAGCTGAGAGAACAGGGCATTTGCTCAGTGATGGGGGAACATGGGCTGTCTCAAACCTCTCTAACTCTCAGCAAGAGGCAGAAGGAGCAGAATGAGATGCAATGTTGTCTCCTCCTCTGTCTTTTTCTTCCTTCTTTTTTTCTCATTTGTTTGGTCCCTCCTGAAGCTGACTGGCTCTCACAGGGTTGCTGGGACCCCCTCTGTATTCATACAGAAATATTCATATATATATTAGTATACCTGTGTGCATGTGTGTGTGCATATCCACATACCTCTTCTTGCCATGGTCCTGCTGCTGCAGTAGAACCCCAGTGTCAAACTCTCCTTTATTCTGAGGTGAGAGAAGCTTACTGAAAACAATGGACATTGCACCAGAATTTTTTTTGTCTGCATGCTAAAAAGTTTTTGTGCCCAAAGTTGTACTCTCCTAGCATCATCACCTACACCATGTCAATATCTGCAATTCCCTTATTGCCCCCCACCCTGCAACAAATTCCATGGAATGACACTTCAGAGCATGAAGTTCATCTCCCTCTCAGCCTGGGCTATACCAAGTATCTCCCTTCAAGAACCTCTCCCCAGAATAGTGGTTTTTTAGGGTGCCCAGGCATACATTTCTGAGGTTTTCAGAAGAATTGCCCTTTAATGCAGCAAGGCAGATAAAAGGGAATAGTGGTGTGATACAGATCTTCCTTATTGAAGACAGATCCAGTCCTCAGATTCTTTAATGCATTTCAGCATTATTTACTCTGACATGACACAACCTGCCAAGGTAAGATACTTTCAGTGAGCTGAGATATGCATTACCTCCAGAGGACTTTGCACCTCCCTGGAATTTGCCTTTTCTGCCATTTTAAAGCATCCAGGTAACATTATTTTTCACATACGTTCACTTTTGAGCTCTGGTTAGGGCTAGAACTACAAAGCTGAAATGCACCAGAAAAATTCAGTCACTTTGTTTATATGAGATTCACAGTCCGTATTTTCAGACCAAAGGATGGCATGTATTTTTGCTACATTGTTTTCCTGAAGAAAATGAAATATCCATAGGGAGTCAGAATCAGTTTTGAGAGCAAAAATAAAAACAACAAAATATTAAGTAGACAATAAGTCTCAGTGGGAGCTCAGAATCCACTTCTTTTCTGAAGCCTTCTATACAAACTTCATAAGATGGCAGCTGTCCTGCAGCCAAGTCAGTCACCTTGAAAATTTCTAGGTTCAGTGCATAAGGATTGAACTGTTGTATTTGCTGTCTGCTCTCATAAACAACTGACAGTTTTCAGAAGGTCTCCTAACAAGGGTCATGATCTTCATCTGATTAAAATTAAATTCTGGGCAGTGAAACCTAGTCAGTGTATAACATCTGAGGGTCTAGCTCACTGCCTTCATGCCAGTTACTGCATAAATGTGCCTTCAATTAAGTAGAAAGCTTTGTTAAAAATATAACTGAAGAGATAGAAATAAATGGGCAATATTTTAGAACTAATTTACTGTTTTCTTTCAGTAAATACTATTGGAGGAAAGGAAGCTGCATTTGCTGAGGTGGCTGTCTTTGTACAAGACTTTGCTGTATTGCATCGGTAACACTGAACATTTCTTTGTAATCATGGAATCAAACAGTTTGATTAATGGTGAACCAATTGCTTCAGTCGAAACCTATGATCTGTACATGGGTCTCACCAGTTCTTGCAAGAGTTCTACTGCTCAGCAGGCAGCCTCCACTCAGCCTGTACTTGAAAACCAATCCTACTGGCTAAATTATCTCCTCCTTTTTGTCCAGATGCAGAGGTTAAAAATGACCCCTTTGATTTCCTAAGGCTTCTTCTGATTTTTACTTCAAGGCTTTTTTCTTTGTTTGAGAAGGAAGAGGGAAAAAAAAAAGGAATAGAGAATAAAAAGCTGGAGAAATGGCAGACATGTAATAATGCAACCATTTCCTTGCTAGGAGGCTTTTTAAAATCTTCCTGATTCCTCCAAATGAGCAATTCATCTCTACTCCTGTTGGGAAGAGCAGCTGAATTTCAGTTTCAGAAAAGCCAGGCATGGTTTGTGAAACCTGTTTCTTCCCTAGCTCAGTATAAGACGTACCAGCACCCTTGTGCCCACAGAGGCTGTCCCTGCCACCAGGTGCCACCTGCCAGGCAACAGCTCTCTGTCCCCCTGCAGCCATCTCACTGTGTGGGCTCAGAACACACATGCAAGGTTTCAGTTTATGTATTTCTGGGCCAGAGACAGAAAGTGCTGCCTAGTGAGCTACTCTAAGCACCAGAGAGAGATTGAATTAAAAAGAAAAAAAAAAAAGAAGAAGAAAGAAATAGACATTGCATTCCTGCTTACTTGCAATCTCACCCCATACTGTGGCACTTTTGAATTAAGCACTTCTCTGAGAGGCAACTGTCCTATTAGCATAACATATAGCATTAAAACATGGGGCTCTTTCCAGGGAATGCTTTATTGTGTGCATGCTTCATTTTTAATATTCATGGCCAGCTCTGTTTAGAACATCCTTTTGACAGAGGAGAGGCGCCGAGATAAGCCGTTGGGATAGTGGTTGTCCTGGAAACAGCAAGATCCACTTATTTTTAGCACTGAAGCCATCCAGTTAAACAAACTACATTAGGGGGACATTGTGATTATGACACAACAGCAAAAAGATGTGTGGAGTATTTACAGTGCCTGCGACGATGTGACGCCTCGCCTTCGGCTGCCGTCCCGGCTGCCAGCAGCCCGGCCCCAGTGCTGGCAGAGCACGTCGTCCCCTCTCCTTCTGGATGATGGCAGAAGCCCAGGAATGGCCCGAGCGGGGTGGAGGGGAAAGCACAGCGTGTGTCTCCCCTCTGCCAGGCTGCAGACACTGCTCTCAGTAAGCAAGGAGGATCCTCCTCAAAAGGACAGCACAAAGCAAACAAAGGTATTCCTTTTCAGGGAGGTATGCTACCAGGAATGTACAGATCAGATGGAGATAGGCCACGAAATATGGGCAAACCAGGGCAGAAAGAGGGAGTTGAGGATTCTCTCTTCATCCTCACTTACTAGTGCTGGTGGTCTCCAGTTGCTGGTGTGCACCACCCTAGTGACCCCAGAAAGTCTTGGAGCTCCACCCAGAAGGTGACACCCAAGCCCAAAGGCTAAACCACAGGCATAAGAACTACTCCAAAAATGTGTTTCTATCAAAAAGTTTCTTTCCCACCTTTGTTGGGGCAGACCTGAATTGTAACAAGCAGCATCCTGCTGCTGATAATTTGATCCTTATCCCTCAGGATGCACAGCAAAGCCACAGGTGTATGAAACCAGAAAAAGCAATGAAAGTTAACAGCAGCTTTTCCAAAGCTAATTAGGAAAAACTCTTTGGGCCACAACAAAGCTTTAGTTTAAAAGCAGTTTTTACTTTATCTAAGCCAGTTTGACAGTTCCCATTTCTTAGAGCACATGACTGGAAGGCCTGACATGAGATGAGACCTCTTAGTTTCAGCAAAAGCAGTGGGATTTTTACTATCATAAAGGTCTACCTGTCAGAGTTTGCAAACTATTATGCCCAGTGAGGCAGTACTGTTTGGGTATTAAAGCACAGCTTTGACTCATTTTGACACACTGCTTCCAAAGTTTCAGGAGCTGTTCTACTCCCCCATCCCTGCATAGGTTTTGGTGAGATTTAGCAAAGCCCAGAGGATGTAACAGAAACATAAGAGCAAACGGGGGCAGCCACCTTCAAAGGTGTCAGGTGGTGGTGGTCCACACCTCCCAGACAATACCCAAGAAATCAAGTGTTGACTGAAACTTTGTGTTCCTGAAAGAGAAAGAAAAGAGGAGGGGTAGAACAAGAATAAAAAGTAAGTTTCAAAAAGCAAAGGGAAGTAAAGGAAATTGGGGTGCACCTTGAGTCAAGTTTCTCCTTGAAATGGAGAGAAGAGTAACTCTGAAGGAAGCACGTGGGAAAGGGCATAAAGACAGGGGAAGATCTGGAGCCACAGAGTGCACCTGTATGGGGGAATTTCCAGGCAGAAAAAAGGATTGCAAGAAGGCTTTGATACATGCAGCAAACCTGGCCACTAGGCTCTGCAGCATCTACAGTTCTGCAGGTTCCAGCTCCTTGAAGCTCTCCAGTTTCCCTACCCCTTGTCAATGACAAGGCTTTTTCTTAGACCAGAGTGAAATTTGGGTGTGAATGTGTTGAGAGACAGAAAATCCAAACCAAGTGCTCTTCTAGATAACATCTCTTACCTTTCCTGTGCAGAATATAGAAAGTTTTAAGTAAAACCACAGAAGAAAGATGGGCATAGTCACTCCCTGTGGGTAAAACTGGAGGGATTCAAAGCTTGGTGTGGTTGTTATATCATAGAAAACAAAGTACATACCTGAAGTTCATCCTAACCTATTCATGGCTGTGAAAAATGACTCACTGGAAGTTCAGTGTCTTCCTGGCACCAGTTGAAGTGGCTATTATAAATTCATCCAGGCAGAGTTACTGTTCTTGGAGCAGCTATTCTAACGTGAGCTTCTCTCTCTGCTTCCAAGTAACAGCTCACTCCCAAAATAATTTTGAAGAAAAACCTTTGCTTCCATCTTCAGCACGTGCCTGCCATTGTACTGTTGGTCCTTCACTGGTGGGAAATGAGGTGGCCTTCTGTAAGCAGAGACAGCTGGTGAGGAGGGGGAAAGAGACACAAGGTTTTCTGATCACTGCATACAATTCCTGAGGGATTCTGACAACACCTTTTGACACACAGCACCGTAGCCTTTGGTATTGACGATGCCAGCAGGGATTAGATTTCACATTCATCATAGTGTTAATGCTGTAGAAAATGAGATCCTAATGCTGTAATTTATTTGGCTCTAGCTTTTGTAAGACGCTTCTGCTGCAGTAATGAACTGGCCATTGTGTAGCTCTGCTATCAGCAGAATGGGCTGCCAATGGCTCGGTGGCGTGCTGTGACAGTCAGACTCAGCAGCGGCTCTCCTCGGGCTGAAGGAGAGTATCTGTCATTCTGCCCGGAGGAGGTCACCAAATCCTCTCCATCCTCCAGGTGGATGCAGGCATTTAGCACTGCTTGGCTGCCTCCCAGGAGAGGGGTCACAGACCTACCCCATCATTCACGTGCATACGCTGCCTGAAAATGTGTGCTTATATTGTGACACTGCATGAAGAACGGCATCCCACCAGCTCCTGCAGTCTGCTGAGTGCATGGCTGAAGCCTTTAGTGCAGGTATGAAAGACCCAACGTTCACAACTTCATGTGAATCCAGCAGCTATTCCCACACCAGCTCTGACTTCCTCAGGTACCTCCAAATGCTTCTGCGCCAAGAATTCCTCCTTGTCACCCCCAGGAATGTACTTCTGGGCATAAAAGGTATTAGGTGAAGCCAAACCACAGCTCTGCTATCTCATTTTGTGGCTACAACTATTTGATATGAGTGGGGCTTTTTTCTTTTATTTTCTTTTCTTTTTTTTTCCCCATTAAGAATGGTGCTTATTTTAAACCAACAAATTTTGGGTAAATCCTCTCTCCCCAGTTTTTAGGTGCTTTCTCCCACTAAAAAATTATTATTTTGCATTCTTTGTGCCTTCTTTTTCTCCTTGTGTGACTTATCTATTTTTTCACTCTGCCAGACGGAGCTGGGGGAATGAAAAAGAGGGAAATAAACACAAAAGTGAGGGGGAAAGGAAAACACCCTATCCAGTATTTTTATCGATATGAACTCACCCAATAGATTTAATTATTTTTCTTAATCAAACCCCTGCTAAGATGTATTTAAAGCTGTTCCATCATTTAAACTATTTCTCATATTCTACTCCCTGTTTTCACTGCTTTAGCTCAAACAACTGACTGCCCTGGCAGAGATATTTGCTGGGCTCTGGCTGTGGCTCATCAGTCAGGGGCAGCAGCACTGAGGCCAGCAGACTGCCCTGTGTTCCACACCATGCCCAGGTGCTGCCTTGCTCAGCAGGTCTTTTTCAGCTCCCAAAAGTCGTGTCAGAGGGTGGTAGCTGCCAGCCATGAGTAGCCACAGCTGGAAGTTCAATGCCTGACCTATAAGTCGCTGGTCAATCCATTAAGCTGTGCAATCTTCCTACAATCAATTTTTTTAACATCTCGGCTTTTGAGTCAAGATTATTGTGTTAGTGCTAACACACAAATAGAAGGATGAGCAAAGAGCTAAATTTACCTTTTTCATGCACTTGGGCAAGGGGAGGGGACACTGTGGAGCACAGTGGCCTCTGTTACCAGGCCAACCCTAACCCTAACCTAACCCCATTCACATAGAAACAAACAAGCAAACTGCACATGGAAAGAAGGAATGATTTTTTCCGATGGTATCTTGCGTTTTCATGTGGTGAGTCAGAGATAAAATCATCTGGAGGAGAGCACACAAGTTCTTTCAAATCTCCCTTTTGAGGAGCCGTCTCCAGAAGCCTTGATTTTATTCTGGTATTTCCAACAGGAGTGCACAGTACAGTCATGTCGTGCTTGCTTTGATAACTGGAGGTGAGGTGAGAAAGGTAAACCACGTGCCCATAGGGACCCTTTGATGGCTGGGATATTGCCACATTAGCTTGGGAGGGCATCCTCCTTGCTGATGAAAATCTGCTCTGCTTCAAAGACCTCTGCTGTTTCCCATTACCCTAGAGCACAGGCCAGCCAGGTTAGGGTGAGGAGAAAAACCCAATATCCACAACACCAAGAGCATTCCACCCAGGCACACACACACTGGCATCCTGAGGCACAGGAACCTTGTGGGAAGTGAGGATGCCTGCCTTGCACCCTGCAAGCAGCCACTTGGATGCCCTTTCAGTCTACGGTTTAGGTGGCAACAGGAGAGTTACTGGCACTAGCCACACGGTCCAGCCCCCAAGTGACAGTGCTGCAGTGAGCTGCCTTCAGGTGCAGGGCAATTTGCCATCCCACAAGAAAACAAACATAAAGAATGTGAGCCACCACTTCAGCAGCCCTCACAGAATGGAGTTACCCCAACCATATGGAAGAAATTATTTTTTTCCTGCCAAGAACAGTCCAAAAGACGTGGATCTTTCAGTGGATCGCAATGCAAACTTTTGTCTGATTTCTGCTATATTTTAATAACAGACTTCAAAAAATGCAAGGCACTTCCCTCCTTGCTAATGTTTCCTTTACATTTAAGTAGAACTAAAGACTGCTGATGCTATGTGTATGTAGGAAGAAAAATGGATCCTCCCTTCCCCAAAAACGGCTCCTATTCATTTTGTAGGCCAAAAACCCACTCTGAGAAACTCAGGTTAACTTCCCTTAATCCTCACATTCCAGGGTGAGTTTACAATTAGAGTAAGATGGGGGTAAAATAAATAAAAAAGCCAGCTAAAAACTATCAAATACATACGTGTGCACATGTGCGGGTGTGTCTATAGTTACATAAATCTCTGTAAAATATACCATTTTTTCAGATTACCCAGAAACTGGTCAAATGCCTGGAAAATATTCTTTCCAAGTTTTCAGACTGGCCTCTGAAACTGCACAAACAAATTTCGTCCCATTGGAGTTAGTGGAATCATTTGTGTTTGGCTTGGAATCAGTCTGCTGCATACGCATGAACTCGTACGTGCAGATACTTGTCTGAGTCTGCGAGCCAGGTAGATATCTGTGTAGATTTCTTATTTGTGTGCAGCCTTGTCCAGCTGGCCCATAGCATTTGTGTAGGCTGTACAGGCAGACATAATTGTTGTATGTGCTCTTGCCTTTCCTGCCCCGTTTAGCCAAAAATTCACTCTTTCAGGCGTGCTGGACTCTACTCCTCTCACAAGATTAAAGCACGCAGCCACATCATCTGCATTCATCACAGGAGGGTGACAGTAGCCAAGTGCTGGCCCCTAAGGGCCCAGTCCTTCTCCAGATTGTGCTTAGGTCTGGTTTCAGGGATAAACTCTCAGGGCAATTGCATGAGGCCTTAGGACTTGCAGGGTCTCACCAGAATAAGGCAGGGAGCAGCCACACCAGTCAAAACACGGGCTAAAACAGGGCTAGCCAATGGCCTGGACACTGCCCAGGGTCACCCAAGACACAGTTTTCACCTTGTTACTCCCTATTAATTGCCCCAAGGTCAAACAGCCTGCAATATCAGGCAGTGATTTAGGGAAGAACTTGCTCTGCAAATGGGTCTGGGGCTTTGTTGGCCCCCTAAAGCTCAGCCAGGCACCAACACATCTCGGGAGACTTGCTGTGTGACCCAGAGCATCTCCAGGGGCACTGACCTGCCAGAGCTACTTCAGGAGTGCTGCTGTTCTAACTGCACATTATACAGCAAGGAAATGGGAGGGTTTGCAGGGAAGAAGGAGATAATAAAACGTACAGACACAAACAAAGTCCTTTCAGGGAAAACTGTGAGGGCCAAGCTGCTGATGGGATAAAAGAGGAAGGAACAGCAGGCAACGATTATCACATACTAAGCAGGGGAGGGTATAAAGGAAGCAAACCCTGTAAAATTATAACACACTCAAAAGAGACGTTTGTTTGACTTCCATTTTAAGTGGCTAAATTTTACCTGCTGTCTCTTTGTGGCTTCTTGTTAACTCCTGCGACACCAATTGATGGAGACCCAGAGGATTAACTTGGAGACAACCCACTGCAAATTTCAGCCTCTCTGTAACCATTTAAGCAGATAACTGTTTTTATGTGGGGCAACTGGTGGGGAAAATGTGTCAACATTTTCTTTCCTGCTTCCTTTGAGTGGTAAGATGAGAAGCAAGAACACTTCAGACCCTGAGAGTTCAGTTTCCCTTCCCCCTGCACCAGCATTTCCTGGGTCACCCCCACAAATGCCAAAAGCTCTTTCCAGGGAGCAGCAGGAAACCAGAGGCATCTCCCAGAGTCACAAAAGCTGATTCTTACCTGCCTCAGGGCAAAGAGGAAAGAGAATTAAAGCAATTTGATCGCCTCTGCTGTCCAAACCAGGCAGCTGAGTGCTTGGATTTATATAGCATGCATAGTGAGAAAGTATGTTAGTCCCATTTGCTTTACTGGGCTTTGTCATGCTGTGAGTGTGGCTACCTGGCAACAAGTCAATCTCCCCAGATCTCATGCAAAATGAAACATAAGCTCTGGGATGCAGTCTGAAGCATGTTTGGAGAGCAGAGCAAAGATCAATGTTCTTAAATGATCTAAAATGCCACTCAGCAGCCTAGAAAGCTTTTCCCTGTGCTCGGGGTAAACTCACTTGCTCCCTTCAGACTCCTGCAGAAAGCAGCAGATTGTCGTGACACAGATTGTGCCAGGAACCTGGCTGTGCCACCAAGGCACGGCAGCCAACAGAGCTGGTGCTGGGCACATGCAGGAGGACAGCGAGGGGTGGCACATCCTTTCTGGCCAGGTCAGAGCTCTGCAGCACAGCTCCCAGGCATGCCAAGGCTGAGGAGGGTCAGGGCAGGCAGGGTGCACGCCAGAGAAAACCCGGGCGTGCAGGAACCGACAACAGCTCTTGGGCTGCTCCAGCCTGGTAGTTCCCAACAACTTCGGTGCTACAGCAACCAAAGGAGTCAAGAGAGTCCCCTGAATATTGTTTTGTCAGGAAGAAGGCAGGGGTGGTTGCGGTTTCCCACACCCCATCTAGTGGCCGGAGCAGTTGTCACTAACCCTGCTTGTGTTCCCTGCACAGGGGAACCAGGTGGGAAGGTGAAAAGGTCCGGTTGAACTGATGTGAGAAGCCAGTCTGGAAAGGCAGCAAAAAACTGCAACAAAAGGTGGTCAGAAACCAGATTTGAACCATCTACACAGTCCTTTTTACATTTAAAGCAAGAAAATGGAGCAACTTCACCCTCCATGAGTCCAGCCTGCTGCCCTGTTGGCTCATGGTTTGGCAAGCCTAGTGACTCAGTAATCTGTTTGCCAGGCAGTTTTTTTTTACCAGGAACATAATTTAATTCCCTTTAAGGAGATCAAAACCAGGAAACATTTAAATAGAACTTCCTGCTCAGTGTGAAATACAAATTCTTTTCATCATGGAAAGCAAACTGAGCTTAAACAATAGTAAATGAAGCTGGTTATGCAATGAAGTTGTAGGGAGATCAAAGCTGATTTTGGTTTTTAATTAAGATAACAAGGTACCTGGATTAAGGAAGCCAGTGGTAACCCACCTCCTAGCTACTTAAAGAAACACAAACACTTCCCCATTAACTTTTGTGCATACACACACACAAAAAAATGAGGCAGTAGAAGAATTTGCCTGCACTTATTTACATCAGATACCATTTATTCAAGAAGGAAGAGGATGTCATGAATTCTACTAAATATTATCCCCTCACACCCCGCCATCCATGTTTTCTATTCACTTCTGCCACATAACCCTTAAATACATGTCTTTAATGTATTGCTGGGTTGTCTGTCTACACAAAACCCTGCTGTTCCTTTTCCACCTATGGGGCTGTCCAAAATCCCCAGTCTTGTAGATAGTTCCAGTCAGGAAGAAAAGTCAGTGCAGGGCTTAGGTAGTTTCTTGCAAGCAGCTTTGTTTATTCACAAAGGAGAAACAAAGTCCTGTGTTACACAGCAGGAGTCAAGTCACAGGAGAGGGTTTCTCTGTTCCCAACTTCTCCTGCTGTTTTGGCCAAGCCCCCCACCCAAACCTCCCCTCTCTCAGGGCTCTTCCCAGGGCCACACACACACTGTGCTTGCTCAGGCGTCTGCCTTTGTCTGGTGCTGCGCCCGCGCCGCGCTTCTCCTCCCGAGCTGCCTGCCTTCACAGCCACAGCCACCTCTCCCCAAACAGCTCCGTGCCAAAGTTCCCCTTCCCGGAGCCTTCACGTTCCTGAGGAAAACAAACGAGCCCGTGGTTTGGGCAGAGACCTCTGTGCAGCGTGGAGGTTTTGAGATAGCCGTTCTTTTGCTGCCTGCTTTCCCCAGCTGACTGCGGGGGCTTTTTAAAGGAAAAATCTGACAGTGGGGGTTAATCTGGGGTTTACCTTTTTAGTAAAGCCATAAAGTCTTTCAGGAAAACCCTATAGAGCAGGCTGGGGCTGAAGCCAGCAGGTTTCTGTAGAGGCTCATTTATAGGAACATGTCAGGAGTGAGTATTGGTGTGTGGTTGTTGGAGATGGAACATAGTTTAGCTTGGCTAACACCACAGGGCTGCTGGAGAGTTTTACCTCTCCTGCAAGGTTGCATGCACCATCCACATATTTCAGTAGTGGATGTACCACTCCTAAGAGCCTTGAAGTGGTGCTCCATTAAGCTGTCAGGAATGTTATCATTTTCCATAAAATTTGATAGGATTTTCCAGAACCTCTGATCCTCCAGCATCACACAGCATTCTTGGCTATCAGCAGCCATCTCAGGCCCCATGAGAATGCTCTGCAGAAGCTATGGAAAGGTTTTTAACGTGCATTTTTATTTATGGCAATGTCAAGTTCCTCCCACAGTGTGATTGGGGTGGGGATTCAGAAAATATTTCTGCGCTTCATTCAATTTCCATGCTCCTTTTCCCAATTGCTTTTGAAATCATATTGTTTACTCAGTCTAGAGTGTAGGTTAGCCCATACTTATGCTACCACATGACACAGACTCACAGGGAGGGGACTGCTGTCAGAGAAAAACGGCTTCAGATCTTGAATGTGTATGTCTTCTCTTTGATTAATTAAGCTACATTATTTGTTGAAAAGTAAAGCTTGTCCTTCTTAAACTGACTTGCAGCTATTTAATGGAAAGACAGGACTGCCACATCCCTACAGCTTGGTCTGCAATGATACTCTAACCTCTGTCATTGCATAAAGGTACTCCTGTGTGTTTGCTTCGCCCATCCTTGGTGCAAATACTGAACCTTTTTTTAGTGCAGGACTTTGCTGTGAAGGAAACCAGGCCGTCTGTTTCTGCCCTGTCCTGGGAAGAGCTCTTATCAACCATCTTTCAAATTCCATTCAGTCTATTTGAGAGAACATGGTGCTTATTCACAGCCTGATTTGTAATCTGCCTAAGTTAGGGGGAGCCTTGCAGTGAGCTTGGGATCTGGTACTTACAGACCCAGCAGCAGCAGGTGGTGACTGAAGTCTCCTGTTTGATCCCAGGCAGTTGGCAGAGGCAGGCCAGCCTTCCCTGTGCTTCATTGCTCATCTGTGAACACCTCCTTTCACCTTGGGAGGACACCACTCTACAAACTTTCTGGGACTTCAGCCCTTGTGCTGAGTCTCAGTAAAAAGTGGATGCAGTGCTGGTTTATCATCTCAAGTTAGGTATGGAGATCTCCTGTAATTCCGTTCTCAGCCCTGTCTATCTCAAGATGCAGACCCTTTCCTCACATCCTGAAGGGAGTCTTTGGGAAGTTAGTCAGTGCCACAGCTTAGAAACAGAAAGCAGCTTGATGCCCTTTCACTGGAAAGAACATTTTTCCCTCTCCGTTTTTTGAGCCTGGCAAAGTACCCATTTCCAGCACTGCCAACAGGCAGGTCCACTCCAGCCTCTGCATTGGGTCACATCATATAATCACCTGCACCCAAACAGGGGATGTGTCCCTTACTTCACAGCCAGCAGGCACTGACTTGGAACCACTGGCCCAAGGATTTCTATCTCACTCTCATTTCTTTGAATCATCTAAGCGTGTTTCTTCTGTCCCTTACTAATGAAGTTTCGCATTTTATTATTACAAAGCATTCATACTGGAAAAAAAATCCTCAAAATAAAGAGATCCAAACTGAAAACATCACAGTCAAACAAGAGAGATGTTTTTAACCATCCCCAAAGCAACGTCTTTGTGTTGGAGAATAACAGGACTTCCAGCAATGCGGGTGTCTTCGTGCAGAGCCCTGTGAACGACCAAATCACAGATCAATACAGGCCACAGTGTGCATCACTCATTAGCATGCTGGGAGCTGGGAGCTCAGGGATGATATCAAACAGCAGCCCCCCACATCCCCTGAACAGAGCCTACTGATAGGGCAGTGTGTGCTGCCAACAGTGAGTCATTCGTCACTCGGTCCTGGTTTCACAACAGCATGATTCAGTGTTTGTAAAGGAAAGTCCTGACTGCAAACATTGCCCTCATTCATCCACTGTTAGCTTCCTTGCAACATACAGCATAGTTTGTGCTCCTCTTGATATTTGCCAAGACAGTAAATCAGTGGAGGCTGAGCATCCTCTGGTCATCCTGAGATATGTGGAGTACAAGAGTAATCCAGAGGGGGATTGTGCAGTAAAGCCTTTGGTCTCTTGGACCCTCATCCCCTCCATACTGCCTCCAAGTCAGCCGCAGTGGAGAGCTACAATTGAGTCCTGTGCTTACTAAAGCCTGGCATGAAACTGAAGCAAAAGTTTTAAGCCATAAGATGCATTTTCTAATTGCCATTCCTACAGGTTCAGCCTATGGATAGGGAAGAAATTAGGCAATGCCATTCCCTTCCTATCTTCAGTTTCCATCAGCTGCCATGCTCTGACTGCAGACTGACAGTTTTGCTGATAAGGCAGAAAACAGAGTGAACTCACCTTCCTTTTCCCTAACCATATTAGCTTCCTCTTGCCAGCAAGACTGAAAAACCAGTTTTTGTCAGTCAATGCAATGTGCTCAGAGTCTCTCAGAACACAGCTATGCTGATCAAAGAGAGACCTCTACTAGAGAGGAAGGTCAGCTCTACAGGATCAGCACAACTGGTGTGGTTAGGCTGTGCTTAAACTGACATGAGATGTAGGAAATCAAGAAGGGACAGGGAGATGCAGGCAGTCTTTCTCCCATGCATGATTCATTAGGAGGAGGGAAAATTTAACCCCTAATCAATTTTCTGATCCTCCTTAAGACCATCTACTGCTCTGCTTGCTGTTTCTGTGATTTTCCTGTTGGCTTTCCTACAGACGCCAGTGTCGGGCAACAAAGCAATTGAAGTAAGAGTGGCATCATCTCATCTTGTCTTCTCCTCATCCAGGCTGTGTCCAAATCCTAGATTTGGTTTGAATGGCAATTTGAAAATCCAAGTAAAATGTTTTCTAATAAGTAAGTAATTAATGAAGGTACTTTCTATTTTTCTTATTCCCCCCCCCCTTTTTTTTCTTTCAAGCAAGAAAAAGTAACTAATGGCCTTCTGGTTTAGAGATATGTCCAAAGCACATATAAATCAGCAGAGTCCCCCTGACATCTATGGTACTTTGTCAATCTACACAAGCTACAGACAAAGCCTTTAATGTTTCCACAAAGCAGAGTTATCAGGCTCCTTGTGGGCTTGTATGAGTTAACAGAGTGAGCTTTCTAGCAATGCCATCCATCATTTGGCTATCTACAATCACCAGAGTGCAGGTAAATCACCAGGGTTCTGCTACCAGATGTTAAAAAGGCAGTTGACCTTCTTGTATATTCCACACATGAAAAGAGCTCAGTAAATTATTTGACTTTTAAACAACAATATTCAACAATTTACTACACAGCCCACTAACTGAATGAGGTGTTAACCTGGATATCCTGACCAAATTCCAGCTGGGTTAATTATACATTGCTTGAATGCTCCCCTCTGTTTCAATTGTGACACTATTTGATGTTATTTTTTGCTTTTCCCCTAAAGATTCCACTGGAATCCTGCTGTCACTGTGTTGCATATCAAAAGTGCATGTGCAACAATTTTAGTTGAAGCACTCATAAAAGCACTCATAAATGCAATCATTATGAGCATAGGAGTTCTAATGTGTGGATATGATTGGTTTTATTGCTTTTATTGATGTTGTTATTGTTCCTGCTTTTTTCAGATACTATTTACTACTACTGTTTTTTTTTCTTGTCATCTCCAGAAATACAGTTTTGGATTAGCATTAAAATCAAAACTTGCTCTTAATGCAGTAATGTGGCATTCAAATTTTGAGTTCCAGTTCAGATTCATTTCAAGGTAAGACCATCAACAGCAAATCCATATTGAGATTACAGAGTAAACTTCTCAAAACTTGTGGGCAGCAATTGCTGCCAGAGCTGTGAATAAGGCTTACTTCTAGTCATGATTACAACAGAAGCAATCAAAACAAAAAAGGGGAAAGAAAAACAGTCTAAAAACTACTGTACTGGAAAATCTTATTAACACTATTTGGGGACTTGTCATATAAGATGTAATCAATAAAGTATTGGCTATTAATTCTACATATGGTTGTCTTGGCTGCCACCTTTAAGGTATAGTTTCCTTGGAGTACCTCCCCCATTTCTGTGTGTACCAAAGAGTTCATATTCTTGGCTCAAAGTAAGAAACATCAAAAGGCAGAAGCAAAATGAGGAGCAAAGTTCCCTTTCCTAACAGCACATGCTGTGGCTGCAAGGTTGGGCTGTGGGTGAGACCTATGAGGGAAGGAAATTCCAGCTCTGGTGAATTATCAAGTAAGCAAGCTGTCCTGCCAAGGAGAAATTCCTGTGATCTGTCAATCACACTGCTAGGCTGATTCAAGGGACCAGAACTGTTGAAGACTTTTCACCCATTTTAAAGCATGTTCAATGTGTGTTTCAATGCCAAAACAGTACATTTGAAAGAATAAGAGCTAAATTTTTTATCAAAGTCAGTAGTCTACGGTAAGTTTGCAAGGAGGAGTAATAAGGACAGGGCAAACTTCTGCCTTGCAGAGTGAAGTATAGACATCTTGAGAATACTCTGCTGGTATTTACCAGGACTATCGTATTTATCAATACAAGCTGTTCAGGGTTGGTTTTGACCTCAGAGCATCTACCCAACAAATTAAATGCATATCACTTGGCTAATTATACATAGATACCCAAACACTACCTGTCAACATGGACAGCTAGCCAAAAAATGGCATTACTCTATTAGCTAATCCCCACTTCCAGACCTAGTCAGATCCACAGAGGGACAAAGTGGTGCTAGCTGACTACTGAAGCCTGTTAGGTCTTTGCCAAACCTATGACCCACTGTAATCATAGTAGGTAGGGGGGCCAGCAGGACAATCTGCCCCAGACTTTTCCCCTGAGAGGAGACACAGGGCTTTGGCTCCTTATTATACACTAAATTGGCCATAGGACTAAATTCTGTATTAGGATTTTTTGTAAATCAGTTTTAAGTCAGGGCCAGGAGAACTGAATGCCAGATACCTGTCCCACTCCAAGGGGATGCAAGTCATTTTTTTCTACATAAGCCACAGCCAGCTATCAGCTTGAACATCCTGCAAGATGTGTGGGACTAAACAATAATATTTGTTGGCACAGAACCCATGGGGTGTTTTTTTTGCTTGCCCAGCAGCAGAAAGCCCTGTTCCCATAGCCCTAACTATGATTCAGACCACTAGAGTTGTATTAGTGACATTATACCAACCATATAGCCATCAATCACCATTCTTTCTCCTCTCCCCAGCTCAGTTTATTTCCTAAACTCTAATAAAAGGCCAGCTGTTTCAAAGTGTGTATGGCACATACCTTGTGCAATACAAAAAGGTGTCTCGGCACTTTAAACAAGCTTGCAGTTATTAAGATAATTTTTTGGTTGCTGTCCATCCCTGAGGTGTTTCTTTTGGCCACGACATTGAATGTGTCCTTTGCTACAGTGGAAGTAATTTTGTACTCAGCTGGTAGTGCTTTTGTACCTTCACTTTTATTTAATTATATCCCACAAAGTGAGTTATTTGCCATGTATTTGCATAATCTCCCCAATTCTCTCTCTTCCTCTAGGTGCAGCAGCCTCAGCTGCCCTGACATTTGGACACAGAGGCCCCAGTTTGCTAATCTAGTTTCATGGTCTGATAGACCTGGACAGTGATCAGTTTGCTTCCAAGGCATTCGTGTAAGAGGAAAGAGAGCTTTGATCCCTATCGGCAATTCAAGCTAATAGGATTGCTCTTCTTAAACCTCAACTAGATTGTCACAGTATCCTCATGTGATAGTCTGCAGTAAATCTCATTCCCAGAAATTTAATCCTGTGGCCTGTAGATCCAAGCCATTAACTTTGTGACAATTAATGGGTTGACAACACAGTCCCTGTCCATGCAAAATTCAAAACAAAAGCAGGATGGGAAGAAATAACCTCTCTCCATGGCTAGCAGACCCTTTATGTAAGTACCATGAACTGGTTGAGGTGTGAGGAGAGGGAACATTTGAAAGACCTGCTGCAAAGAGACAAATTTGGGACATTTTATCTAAATTTTATCTTCACCTCATATCCTTAATCCACAGGATATAGGGGCATCAAGAGAGGAGGTGAGGAGGGAGTGGGGCAAGACCATGATTTAAAAGCTCCCCATTTCAAAACTTTCTTTCTTGCCTGAAGGGAACAGATATGTCCTGAAGAGGCCAGCTCCACCATTCTCTTGGTGGCCTCCAGGAGGAGGTCTCCTCTGACAGCTCCATGTCTGTCCTGCCAGCAAAAGTCCCCTTCTCCTGTCCCATGTGCTTGTTTCACCCTGTGCTCTGCTAACAGCAAGAGTGGCTGCACAATGAAGTGCAAGGCCCTTTAGAGATCATGTGGAGGAAAGGACACAGAACATCTCATTGCTCAGCAGCACCAAGCCACTCAAAACAGGCTATTGGATGGGACATAAGGGAGGCAGGCTGGGAGGGAGCATTATGCAAAGCAACTTCAGTAATTAAAAAGACTTAGAAAGCCACGTGTCCTGTCCCCTGGACATTTTGCCAGGCAACTCTAGGTGGATATCACAGCCTCTTGGGAAGTTGTGGCACCCAAAATCCAAATGAGGACTTTGTCTACACTACATTATTTGTCCGGCTCCTGACAGTCCTCCATCCGGTGTCTTAGGCTGTTGGCAAAGATTGGTCTTCCTGAGCCACACAAAAGAAAGTGTATTTTCATGTCAGCCTATTCCTCTAAACATTCAATTACCCTGTCAAATACCAAACACCTCTTCTTTATGGGAAATTCCTCCTGCCGAGTGCTCTTTGCTTTGTCCTTTCAAAAATAGGGCTAAAGGCAACTGTTTCTGCCCTTACTTGTTAGTGAAGGCAATTATGACCACCTTCTGTGAGTAATTACCCATTTCTATCTGGTTTCTACAAAAAACTAAATTTTATACAATTGCAGGCTACCTGGCAAATCTCACGCTGCTGGGATGCTCAGCAGAGCACTCAACATGAGCCACGTTTAGGGCAGTTAAGTGCTGTGTGTATTACTTTTGCTGTCTCTCAGACAAGTGGTGTGATCCACAGCGTACAGCAATAGCTTAAGGGCTCGAAGGGCTGCCTTTATCCTCCCCTCCCTCCCTCAAACTCTCTCAGGAAGGTGACACCACCACGTCCCCCAGCAGGCAGTATGGCTACACCAGTGCAGACCTGCACCTGGACCAAAACACTCCTGCTGCAAAGCAAGGTGTGACAAACTGGGAGACCCCTGGGGCACACTGCTCACAGGACCCTGACTGCTGTACTGCACTGTGCTGTGCACATGGACTAACCAGCCTTTCTCTAAGTCCCACTGTGTTACGTGATGGTGGTACACCCAAAATCCAGCTCAGTTCTCCCTTTTCAGGCAAGAAACAAGGATTCATACGTAGATTTTGCAGTGAGAGCAACTGAAATATCTTATCTTTAAGCCTGCAAGTTCAACCTCTTTGCAATTTCCAAGAAGCAGCAGAGTCCTAGTGAGCCGTGACTTCTCAAGTACCTGCCTACCAAGACCTCCAAGCTGGTTGTGCACTCAACTCAGTTATGCACATATCCTAGTGAGACTGATGATCCTGAAGCACTTCTGGGAATACCCACTGTGCCCTTACCCAAGACAGCAGCACATAACTTGGTGACTGAGTTCCAACAAATAGCTGACCTAAGGTTCTGGACACTTAACGCACGTTTCTTGTTCTTGGTATAGTGCTGTATGATGCCTCCTGTAAAACAGCAGTCATGTATTTAGTAAAGGTATCAGATCTAGTTCTGACTTCTGCCTGCCATGGCCTGTTATTTGCATCTACCTATGGTGAACACAAAGTGCTTCCTGCTCAGAAAGTTAAGGCCTCCTGCCTACTTTGTGTGTAGGCAACAACCACTGACCCAAGGCAAGAGTCCACACACTCAGTGGAATTTATACATGGTTTCTACTGAGATGAGTTTAAAGTGAATGGTCTAAATACTGAGCCCGAGTCCCTGCTGTAACACAGGGATAATTTTACTGAAATCAATGTATTATAGATGGGAGGCATCTTTAAAATCAGAATTAAACTGTACAATGAAAGGGCACTTGTACAGGTGAAATAACAGCAACTGAAATTATCAGTGAGTTGGAATGGTGTCCCATTCATTCCACACATCTGACATCTATACCAGGTCTTCATGATTAAATATAACACTGCAAAGGGCAAAGATTATGGCACTCACAGAAATTCAAGAGTTATATACACATTAGGAAACAAACCACCCTGCACAGGAAACATTTTTGAGAGTTGTATTATCCAGAAAACAAAGCAAGTCACTCTGAGCAGTGACATAATCCAGTTTCCCACAGGTTAATGCCTTGTGGCCATACTTCTTCACTGCAGCAACCCCTCTGTCAACCTCTCTTTGATCTCTCCCACCTCCAAAATGCTTCAATTCCCCCTCCACACTCACACACCTGATCTCAAGCCCCTGTGCAGGATCTTGCATGTACACCAACCCCTGAGAGGCCCTGGGCAAGGGGGCCATGCTGCATGTGGGCCAGATGGGCTCTGACCACACCCAGTCAGCAGGCAGAACTGCACAGACAGGATTAAAACCACACTGCAGTTTTTTCTTCACCAAAGGCACTGATTGTAGGTGTGCTATAGGACACTCACTGCCTTCTGAACAAACACCATTTCCCACCAAAATGATGGGAATGTAATTGATCTCTACCCTATGTAAACTTTGGACACTTTAGTCAGTGGGCTCAAAGTTTCTTGAGGGAACAAGTCTGAGAGACAAATGCATGGAAAGAAATGCAACCATATAAACCTTGTTTTGCTATTTAGATATTTAGTTGCATATTTAGCTGATACAACCTAAAATATGAGGATATTCATTGTCCGGGGGTTTGAGCTGGTAGGATTAGTTGCATGTGTGATGGAAATATCTGTCAGAACATTAAAAGGATCAGAAACTGGCCTGTGTTCTCTTTTTGGCTCTGGAAACTAAAGCTCCCCAGATTTTGACCAGATGCATTGTACAAAACTATAAAATGACAATTTTGCAGTGCCTCCCATTCCCAGAGATTTGCTGAATACTTAGGGAAAGCCAACCTCCCAAATTACCTGTCTGGTCACTCATTGCCATGCTTGAAAGACAATTCCTCCTTGTTGCCTGCTGGGTCCTGCTTTCCTCTCTGGGCTTTTTTACTGACTGTCACATTTGCTGTGCTGCTGTCCTTGGAAAAACATCTCTCTGCAAGAGCCTCCCGAAGCCCTGAATTCCAAGGGTTACAATGACAGTGCTGCCTGAAGCAGTTTCCTTTTCCATGTTCTGTGTTTGCCAGCTGTTAACTTCATCAAGATCCTGTATTGTGAGAGTCTTAAAAAAGGGGGCAGCTCAGTTTTCTTCACAGCCTTTGTGTGAAGGCTGCCAGGCCAGATTCGACCCTGGAAACCAATTAATTCAAATGGATGCCATGACATGGCAGGCAGGGCAGAGAAGAATTCAGCTGTAATTTTGAAAAAACTGCTCCCAGTTCAGGAAAAATTTCCAGTTGCCTCTGGCTTTTTAATGTCAGCTTTCCTGATAAACAGAGAGGGTAGGTATCACCTTCTCTTTTCTGAAATAATGATCATTTGTCTTAAATATCAACAGCACTGGAAAAGCTGCTTCAGGCAAGGTTGCTGGCCTGGATTTCACTGCTCTTCCGAGACAATAGTGGATCTATTGGACACCCTGTGCCTGTGGGATGACTCAGCTCACAACCATCCCTCCTACTCAGTCACAAAAGTGATAGCTTTGACCTTCTGCTCATGGAAGAAATGACAGAGAAGGAAGGTACTCCACATCTTTAGTACAAACTGCAGTGTCACTTTACCAGGGGATAGCAAGGCTCTGGAACAATTTGGCATAGGAAGTGAGGAGGGCCTGTGCATTGACTGAGATGGCAGGTGACATTTCAAAAAGGCAGGACAGGATTAAGCAAACTGGAAGAGGGACAGGATGCAGGCATGAAGAGATCTTTAATGTCATGCACACCCTTAGAACATTTTGTATGCAGCATATAATAAAACAGGAGTATCCCTCTTATGTCCCCTTCCTGGATCAACAGCTCTCGTGGGAGCATGCCAAGTCCTCTACTGTTTCCTAGGTTTCTCCTTGTCTAGGTGTGCCCCAAAACTGACTTTGCTTCATGTAGGGAAGCTGATAGAGCCTGTGCAGCTGCAGATATTCCAAGGGTTGCGTTGGAATCCAAGATCCACTGCATTTTCCCATGATATCTGCTAAAGGATTTCAGGATGAAGGTAAGTTCTCAGAAGGCTTTTGCTCTGCTTGAAAGTGCCAGTACAACACCTGACTACCCTTGGTGAGAGCACAGTTAGGGCAATGCTGAGCACTTTTGAAAATCCTGCCCCGAAACTGTGAAAAGATCTTAATTTAATTAGTAAGTCTAGTGTCATTTTGTTGTAGCTAATCCTTTCACTGGGAACACAGCCAGCATACAGCAAGTGCTCAGAGCTGTCAGGGTCCCCAAGCTACTGCTATTACACAGTCTCCCAAAGTGGGGGATCTACAAGTACTGATTCCAGACCTGTGCATTCCCAGCTCTCCTGGATTTGGTGTGGATCACATGTGAGCCCATACAGGAGTGTTTCTATTGAATTAACCAGAGGACACACTGAGTGTTTATGTCTAGGTGCACTATGTGAGGGTTTATTGCCTGCCATTCTGCCTCCCACTCCACTTGCCAGTGGTTGCTTTGTGGGAATCCTCTAGGTAGCTCCCCAAAGAGAACATCTCTTTGTTTTTCAGCATCTGCAACCACTCCAGAAAAATAATCAGCAAAAGTATGGTGTGACACTGGGATGTCATTTTGGCAGCACAAGGGGTTACATGCCTCCGTGCATCTCCATTTTCTGGAGGGCTTTTGCCAGGCTGTGGTCCTATGAGAGGCAATGCACATGCCTACAAAAGGAACAAGGAGCACGACTTCCTGGCTACCAGAGGCCACACACGTGGAGATGGAGCCCAGCTGGAACCAGAGGCAGCAGGTACATTGGCCACATGGCCAGCTGGCCTTTCTGCTGACACAGGTGTAAGGTCCATGGAGCACCCACATCTCTGTAAAAGCAGTGCAGTGCTGGCAGGGAGCCATCTCTAAAGTCTTTTCCAACACTTTTTCAGTGCCTGGCCTAGCAAGTTCCAAGAGCCATTGGTCTCCACAAATCTTGCCTGACCAAAGCTGTGTAGATAAGCCAGAGTGGCCTTGGTTCTCAGCCTGTGTCAGTAGCACTGATATCTCTAACTCTGACGGAGATGACAGAAACCACTATGAGAAAGAGGGGAACAGATCACCTACCTCCAGCACCTTTCCTGAAAGGACCAACAGTGAAATTATCTGTTCTCAAAAAAGCAGCTATGTGGAGTAACACACTGACTCCCAAAAACTCTTGGGTTTATTGGGAATGGAGCTTGATTCTGCAGAATAAGGCCTCATCTTTAAGTCTAAGTACAGATCTCTTTTCAACCATCTGGGCTTTTTTATTGTTTAAATGGACAATGGCAAGCTTTTACCAGCCTTTATTTTGGCTATTTCAGACAATTTTCAATGATGCAAATTTTCTCATAAAAACACACCTAACAATCACACAAGACAATTGGAGTCACACAAAGACATCTGAAGGGTCAAATGTGTGAAAAAAAAGAAAAGGAGAAATATTCAGCTTTTCTCTTCCTTGTCTAGTCTTTCTCTCAATTCTTACCTATCTTCTGTTCACACAACAGCGGGCAAATCCTCCTATCCTCCCATTCAGTCAGCAGGTTCCAGCTCATGTAGCAGCATCTTCTAGGGAGAGTTAAAATCAGAGCTGCCGACGCCTAATTCTGAATTCCCTTGCATCTTGTTGTTGCCAGTTCCTGTCTGAACTGGCACCATGTGCTGCTCCTTCACACTTCTGCTGCCCACAGGGGAAAGCCCTCAGCAGGAGGATGTCAGATTCTGTCAGCACATGAGAGAGGGTTGCAGGGATGAACTGTGTGGGATGGCAGCCTGCATAACCTCCACGTCTCCACAGCGAGCAGGAGCTGAGGAGCAGAGGAGGAAGGAAGGCTGGGGTGGGTACAGTGAGGCATTAAATAGCACTTGCTGGATCTCTGCGTGGCAGGGATTCACATGTCCCTCTGCCTAAGTCTTCTGTTCCTGGGGAAGGCTAGAAATGAGGAAGCAGGAGGAAGCACAGATGAACTGGTGGGTGCAAAATATGGCACACCTACCAGAGGCTCCTGTGCCTCATGCAGATGAGGGATTCTACAGCGCTCCCAGCAGGAAGGAAAACTGGGTGTCAGCACCTGGTCCAAGTTCCTAGAACATACGCATGCAATGATGGCATAAATACTCTGTCCAGGATCCCACCTACAACATTTGGGATCAGCTGTACTGAACAAGCCCACTAATCCCAATCCTTGGCACAGGGCAGGCCTCTCCCCTTACCCGAGAGGGCTTTGCTTCTGCCTTGCTTTCCTCTAGGTAGTGGGAGAAAGGCTGATCTCCATCACACTGCACTTCTCATCTTCTTAATAAATAAGGGAAGAAGCAAGATACATGGTGCTAGAGAGCACACACTTGAAGTCCTTATGCCAGGGCTCTCCAGGATCGTTGCTAGAGAAAAGAGTAATTCCTTCTGCTGAGAATTACTGGCTGAAATGCTGTGGTCTGCAGTATACCAGGAGCCATGCCAGACAGCAAAGTTGGAATTAGAAAGGTCTCAGGACAAGCTCAGTCTACCACAACCACAGGAAGATGGTTAGTTCTGACTGGTCTCCAGAGAACCCACCCTACAGCCTGTGGCCTCAAAATGCTCCCCAGGGCTCTGTAACAAGCTTGAGACCAACAGCAGAGAACAAAAGCCACAGCTTTTGTGTGCCACAGGAAGAGAGCAGTAGCAATCACAGGCAGCCCCGTGTCCTCAGTGCCTGCTGTAAAACTCTCAGATGAGCTTTGGAAATTGGCCAGGCCTCACATTACAAAGAGTAAAGGGAAAAACCCAGTGTCCAGTGGTACCTCCCCATTTGACCTAAAGGGGCAATTGCAGAGGCCAGCTTGACCCCAGGAGCATGAACAAGACACAGGAGACAGGACAATGTAAAGACCATCCTCCCACGAAGACAACCTTCTCCTTTGCTTTAGCCACTATTATGAACTTCTACTGATGAGGAAAGGAGACCTGGGGGACAAATAGTCCTGTAAGTTGATGAAAAAAATCTTTAACAGCTTTTTCTTTGCCTTTCTTTCCGGCCTTAGAAAGAGTACATGTCTGATGGGGGCCTGTTTATTTGCCAAGGAATTAGGGAGTTTTGTGCCTCCCTTTATTCTTATGAAAAGATAATGACCTTCTGGTGGGAAGATCCAAGCATTGCCAAGAAATATGTTTTGGAAGCTTTTCAGAGTCAGTGAGTTAGAGGCAAACAGATTCCCTGGAGAATAAAAGGGCAGTTGGAGCTATATGACCCTGGACTTCAGTTTAGGCTTGACAGATTCTTTGGCTCTATGAATCTATGATGTAATCAAGGGCATTTGCCTCTTATTTGACACTGGAGGAGAAATTAGCAGCATGGGCACCCCAGCACCCAGCCATGTAGAGGGGTGTGTCCAAAAGGCATCACTGTATTTTGTACACACATCCTCAGCTGGAGTTGTTGCCTTTTTCCCGACTCAAAAATGAAACTCAAGATAATTTTAGTAAGGAGGTAATATAAAAGGGATTCTTTATTTGAAGGCCTTCAGAGGCAGTTATGGAAAGATGTCCACAAAAGCCCACCACCCCCAGGGGTGAGTAAATTTTTATAGGTTTTAGGAAATTAGAATAACTGATAAAAGGTACCAATTAGGAGGACAAGTGCTGATGCAATTTCCCCCCCAGGTCAAGCCCCTTCTCTGGATCCCCCCCTTCAGCACTAGTTGTACTTTGTTCATGGGAATATATCTCAAAGAGTTGTTCTCGGCCTTGGTTCCCAGGAAGAACCAAGATAGTACAGGGCCTTGTACTTTCAGGGGCTTGGAGCTCTGGAATTTGTTTTGTCTTTCTGCCTAGGGAAAGGCCATGGGAAAGTACTGGGAAAACTAGCTACTAATACAATAGGTGACAGAGTTATGAATATATGCATGAAGAATACAGAGAATATATAAAAGAAAAAAAAGACAAACCCCAAATGTCATCAGGGTGAAATTAGGTAGCTCAGGCACTCCCATACCTGGCAACAAGGCTCCAAGCCAGCTGTAAAACCGATGCAGAAGCCCATTGGTGCCTGGCTGTCACTGAACTCTGCCTTGCTGTGAGTCCCAGGTCGTGCACACACGGCCTCCACGTGTCTGCACGAGCTGTGGGCACATCTTTCCACTGCTGGGCAGGCACAGCTTGCCAGCACCACAGTCAGTCATCCTGGCCTGGGGAGTTCACAGAGTGCCTAACCCTGAGACTGGCTGGGCTTTCTGCTGCTCCTCGCCACCCTCAGGAGGTCCTGCTCAGATCCTAGTTCAAGGTCCACCTCTGGTTGCAAGTGCTGCCAAGAGATTCGTGTATTGTTCTCCCATAGGGACCATGAACTTATATTTAAATGGCGAGAGGTGTCTGTTTCCCCTTCAGCACTCGTGGTTGACATTTTCACTCCTGCCAGTTTCCAAAGTGCAGCTGAGAGCATAGGTAATCACAATGGACAATGGTCCTCTCTTTAACAGACCATGACCTGGGCCACTTCCTGGAGAAGCACATGGCTCAGCACGCTTTTGCTTCCAGGGATCCCCAGAGATCGCAGAGAGCTGCTGGAAATGTCAGTCATTCCCTGAAATTCAGCCTGCAGGCTTCACCACAGGAAGTGAAGTTATTTTGCTCAGCCCTGCAGCTCCTCATGCATCTTTACCCAGCAATTTCACATGGAAGTACAGGACAGTTGGTGATGGACTTACCCCCTGCCTTCGGTCAAAGAACAAAGGCCAAGGAAATAATACCAGGTTACTGCAGTGAGTGACACATAATCAACTGTAAAGGAGTGTAAGGATTATATCCTGAGAGACCTGGGCTGCCTCAGCTCCTCACCAATTGCTTTCGCTCACAGCCCATTTTTAAAGCTTCATAAGCTCTCAGCAGTCACAGATCAGTTAGCTAAACTGTGTTTTCTGAAATTTTCCTGTTATCTTTGGACACCTGGGTCTGTGAAATTGCCTATTAACAGAGCGATTTAGCTAATCTCAGAAGAGTACACGTGAATCTAATGGTCAGATATAATGCCTTGACAGATCAATAAGGCACATTCCAACTCCACAGTCTAGACTTCCTGGGGCTGGGCGGAGGGGTTTTTATAGTTGCCAAAAAGTTCTGCCTGTGTTTGTGAAAGAGGGAAAGGAGAGAAGCAGAGAAAGGGTGATGTATTCAGCCACAGAATATTTTGAAAAGCCTGAAGTTGTTTTGGGTTGGCTTGAGACATCCTAGAGGCCCATTGCAATTGCTTCTCCCCTCTAATTTCAGAGGAGCTACACTCCTGTGGAGCCAAAAGGCTTTCTAGATCCAGGTTGAGCTGGTATAGCAATCTGGATGTCCATGTGCATAAGCCTGTGTTGCAAGCACCTGGGCATGCATGCCACACTGTGGGGGGCTTGCTGCATGCACATGTACAGCGTTTGGACTCACTGATAGCCCTGGGGCAAAGGGGGTTTGCAGCTCTGTGATTCTGACCACAGGAGGTACCTGGCAATTCAGAGAGGACTGATGGACACCTGCACCACCTGAGTGCACCTCAGCAAAGGAGTGAGGCCATAATACACTAACTGGCACGTCTTTTGTCACCCTCTGCCTATCCCAGCAACGCGACTGCTCTCAAAGATCAAGCCCATTTCTGTAAATAAACTCTGACGAGGGCCCAGCCCACAGCTGGTGTAACAGAACACCATGCAGCGGTGCTAATTTGCAGCAGCTGAGAATTCGCCTCAGTGTCTCCCAGCCCAAAACAAAACTCTATTAAAAGATGGTTTCTCAAGTTCAAGTGTAGTGCAAAAAGCCCTGTTCCTATAAGAGGTGACTGAGTGACTTGCAGCAGCAGTACTCCTGCTAATGTGCCCAAGAGATGGTATCAGCCTTCTCCCCCCTCTCCTCTCCCACAGTCCAGGTGCAGCTGACCATGTCATGCTGATGGTAATTCTGGCAGCATTTTGACCCAACGGGTTTGCTCTGGCCAATCCTAAAAAAATTAATCTGAGAAATTCTCTGCATGCACAGAAAGCTCTCCCTGCAGACATCTGAAAGCTCTGTCTTCCTTGTAATATCTCCTGTTTTCCTCACCTCCCTCTCTTGTTCCCATCGTATTTGCCCAGAGGTTTGCCAACACGTACATCAGAAGATGACATGCCACTTTGTGGTAGAAAATCCTGGCAGCTCCGCTGCCTATACAAACTTGGTTTGGTCTGTCTCTGCCTTGGCACAAATCACTTATTTGCTCTGCTTCTGCAGACCCTGCAAAGCTTCATGCTTTACCCTCCAAGTCACTCAGTGTACACTTAGCAGCAGGGATGAAAGAGGCTTCAGGAAATAGCATGCTGAGAAGTGAGGCCTCCCAGGACTCCAATCTACCTCCCTGAAGGGGAAAAGCCTAGGGCTAGAGAACAAATTCTAATTATAACAACAGACCTGCAGTCATTCCCGATTATGTCACGCTCTTCAATGAGGAATTAAACAAGTTATAAAATGGGTGCACTGTCTTATTCTTCCCTCTAGCATTAGCAGTGGTATGTTGTAAAAAAATGGCCATATCTAAACAACTTGTGAAGGGACCATTAGTGTGGCATATGACTGACAGAAGAAAACAATATCAGTGTGATAGACACATCCTTTCTTGCTCCATGGGCATGATTAACTACTGAATTACAGTTGGTTTAGGCTACAGTAACACCTCAGACTGAAGTGAGGATAATTCTTACGTGAAGCCAACAAAAGCCTAACAAAATCTGATTGCCGGAATCCAGAAAAGTGCAAACATCACAATGTGAAATAAAAGAAGGATTTGTGCTGAAGAGCAAGAATCAGTGATTATGTTATCAGCAAGCAAGTAGGTCAGATTGCTTCTTTGGATCAAGGCTGAGGGGATGCAGAACTTGGAATTGCACCTCAAATGTAATTTTCATGCTCAGAATGAAAACTGCTGGGAAAAAAAAAATTGCTGTTAAATTGTAATAAAATTATAGTTGTCCGTTGCAGGCTAAGAATTCATTAAACCAGTAAAGAATTAGTACCACAGAGGTGAAATGGGACAGGTCTTAATTGCATGAGCACAGATTGAGTCCTGGAGTCTCAACAACTGTTTCTCCAGAAGCCTTTGCTAGCACTTTCACACCTGCACACCTCGGTGTGAAGGTCTCTAGGTTAACTCTACACGGGTGATACCTCCCTCCCTGTAGCCTTATTCCTTCACGGCCTTCCCCATTATATGCAGTAATTTCCACCCATGCAAAGTGGGTGGCATTTTACACTTACTTCACTTTCTCTTCAGTCAGGTGTAAGTGGCTGCAAGAGGTGCAAAACAGAGTAGAGCTGGGGGATGATTAAGAAAAAAGGGCTGTGAGAAGATTACTTCTCTCCATAAAATCTGCATTTTGCCTCTAGCATTGTAGCTGAAATATAGTTGAGAAAGTGAACATTCCTAGAATTCTGTAAGAATATCTCTAGTAGTTCAATATGTTTTTGTACAGTATCTAGCGCAGTAGAATGGTAATAACAATATTTGTAACACTGTACCCAGAAGAACCTCTGAATGTGGTTTGTAAAGTGATACTAAAGAGATTCAAAAAAGAGAAAGAATTCGGGCTGAGGAAAATGTTTCACATGGGAGCAAAAAACAGAGCATGGGATTACAATGGAAAAAATTGTAGTACTTTGCACTAGCAACAGCAAACTGCAAAGGACGGAGCACTTTGCTTAACATACATAAAATCTTTTTGCAGTTAACCTCTTTTACTAACTGTCGATTGGAGGAATTTGTCACCTCTGCTCACATATTCATTTTGCAAAATCTTTCCTCTCAGGCACTTTTTACCATGCAAAGTACTTCACAGAGCTGTGCAACCGACAACATACAAGTTTGCAGTGAAACTTTTTTCCTTTTTGACAGCTCAGAATGTCTCGAAAGGCTAGTAAAGCTTTTCTTTTTAGGCTCTCAAGTGGGAGCAGACAAACCTTGACAACACACTCTGTGTTGTAACAGCAGGACACTGAGCATTACTCCACCTGCACGCCTGAGTGACTGTGATATCCAGGGGGCTGCATTAACATGCTGTGCCTTCTGCAGCTTCTTCCAGACCACAGAATGCCTCAGTCAGAATGTGGCCCACTGGGTCTGCACTGTCCCTCACCATCATCTCCTCTCCCCCTGCCTAGTACTGGATGCATTCGTGGGAGTCATTGTTCCTTCTGCTTTTTCTACTGTCAGAAGAAATGTCTAATGGATGTCCACAGGAATCAAGGTGTTTGAGATGCTTTGGGTTTGATATTGGGGCAGATTCTTATGCTGAAGTGCAACTCGTAGGGTGTCTTTAAAACATTTCTTATCCAGACAGGAGGTTGCAATGAACAAGGAGTTACTTGGGGACGAAAGCTCGTATGACAGCTTAATCAAACCGAAACCTCTCCCTAGCTGCCCTTCCTTCCCAGGAGACCCACAAGGATTATGGGGTGGATTCAGTGTTTTTCCATGAATTACTCCCTGAAGACCATTTAGGGCAGCTTATATGCAGAGTCAGGCCTCCTGTGGCTGCAAGAGCTGGACCCCTGGCCATGGGCAGCGTGTGCTGGGTCGTGCTGAGCCAGGTGCCTCGGCACACGCTCCTGCCTCCAGGGGCTCACCCAGCCCGCCGCGGGCACAGAGCACCCCTGCTGCCTTCATTTGCACAGGAAATAAAAAAGAAAAATATAAATACATTTATCTATAAAATCTGTACCAGACCAGATTTATCCCTCAGGTTTGCACGGCCTACAAATTAAGGCCAGAAGGGACAGACCATTCGGTCTGGCACCTTGTGTATATATCACAGGTCATTTCATTTTAACTGCTTTTCCCTGCACTGAACCCAAGAGATTGCATATTTAAAAGACAGTCCAGCCTTGATCTGGAGCCATCAAAACATGGAGAATCCACCACATTCGTCAGTCATCCTCTCTGTTAAAAACACAAGCCTTCTGTCAGATACATTGCTCTGGCTTTGATTCCCAACCATGGTTTCTCATTTTGTCTTGAACTGCCAGGGTAAGTAAGCCTTTAGGGTCTGCCATTTTAGCCCTGTGAATTTACTAATAAATTTTAATTCAGGCACTATTCAATCTCTTTTCTGACAAGCTAACCTCTGAGTTTCTTCCTGCAAGGCATTTCCTCCAGCCTGTGGAACATTTTCTAGCTATTTTCTCCACACTCCAATTTTTAAAGCACTAATTTTAAAACACGGACACTGAAAGTACACTCTTTTCTGTTTGGGTTTCCCATATGTTAAGAGGTATGAATTATACTCCCCTGCTTCCTCTGCTCTTATCACCTGAATCACATATCAGCTTTTCCATTCTTTCACTCCAACCAAATGTCAGGCTAAGCAGCACCGAGAAACACAACTTACCTGTTCTTCTTTTTTCTGCTGGCATACAGGTAGCCTTTGCCCTGTTTCACAGGGGACTTCCAGCTACTGGAAATGGCTCAGCATTGTTACCGACGGGCCCTGTGACCCCTGCAGCTAGGTCCTTTACAGTCCTGGCCTGTACCTTCCCTGAAGGTATGGATATAATTTTTTTCTCTCTCTTAAAAGTTTTTCAACAGTCGCTCTGCTTACTAATGGAAACTATTTTCTCATTTAAAACGAGGATATAAATTATTTGTTTCCAGCTGCAAAACAGAAATGTTTATCCAACACATCCATCTTTTCTCATCACTGATGATTTCCTCATCCCACCTAATAACATATCCCATCATCAGAGGCTCTCTTTTTTCCCTGGAAGCAAACTGTTCTGGTTTTAATGATGTTTTTTTCCTGATATCTTTCACTACCATAAGTGATTTTCTGAATTTCATGCCTCTCAGTTACTATTTCTTGAAGTCTCTCTCCTTGCTTTTCCACTTGTTATAAACCAGAGAGAAGAAAATACTTCTACACATGGCTTTCACCTCACCTCTGATCCAGCATTTGAGGTCTTTTCACATCTTCTGGAGTTTAAAATGTTCAGACACAGAGAATCATGAGTAAAAACAATAATATTCTGTTCAGAGGACTACAAAGGATATAAATCCTAATCAGACTGATTACTAATGTTCAATTATTTCTGTTATTTAGTTACAATACTGCTCGCTGGCTTTTAATCATTTGATGTTGAATAATTTTATACTGCAGGTCAGTATTTTCATTTTTCTGCTCTGCACCTTCATTTCTCTCAGCTGAACCTTGACTTTCTGAAATAGTTAATTCTAGCTCCAAGCACCAGTCTGTCAGTTTTGGTCACACCCCCTGCAAACACCCAATTACCCACGGGCTAGAACAAACTTGTCACCCTTGTTGAAGGGAATAAAACCTCCTCAGTCAGTGAAATAAGGCTGTCAATGGCACACCTGTGCAGCGAGGCAATGCTCAGATGAGGGGTGTTTTCCTCTTAGGGCTCTGAGGATGCTGTGAAGCCAGGGGAGCTCCCCACGGGTGCCCATTAGGAGAGAGCTTGGCACACAGGGCAGGGACAGGAGCAGGACAGCCAGGCACACTGGGGCAGCCCCAGCCATGGGCATGGGGCACCTCCCAGGGCCCGTGGCCAGGCAGAGGAAGGCTGTGGGCAACTGGAGCCCAGCACTGCTGGCACCATTGCTGGGGCTGACAGGCCTGGGGACTGACACGGGTTCCTGGGATGTGAGCAAGGTGGGGCATATAGCCTGCCTGGCAGCCAATTTTATTATTTTATAACAACAGGTGATTACAGCAATTAACAGGGCATTGCTTCCCCACAGGCTGGATCACGGAGTGGCAAATCACACTGCAGCAGCAGTGGTGCCATGGCAAATCACACTGTGACAGAAGTGGTGCCAGCTGTGCCATGGCAAATCACACTGCAGCAGCAGTGGTGCCATGGCAAATCACACTGTGACAGCAGTGGTGCCAGTGGTGCTGTGGCAAATCACACTGCAGCAGCAGTGGTGCCAGCTGTGCCATGGCAAATTACACTGCAGCAGCAGTGGTGCCAGCTGTGCCATGGCAAATCACACTGTGACAGCAGTGATGCCAGCTGTGCCATGGCAAATCACACTGCAGCAGCAGTGGTGCCAGTGGTGCTGTGGCAAATCACACTGTGACAGCAGTGGTGCCAGCTGTGCCATGGCAAATCACACTGTGACAGCAGTGGTGCCAGTGATGCCATGGCAAGCTGTGCTAGCCTGGGCTGGAAGAGCTTACAGAGCCTCCTTGGCAACACCCAAACATCCCCTTACTCAATTTCCACTGGAGTGAGTTAAAAATGGTTCCGTAGATTCCCGGTAGACAAGAGTGTTTATTTTTAAGCTTGGATGACCAAGCCTCAATGGTCAAGATGCCTTAGCCAATCTTTCCGAAACAGCGGGGAATTTCAGGCTTGCGGGTTTTGCTTAGAGTCATCTCTGGTGCTCCCTGTTTTCAGAAATTTCTACTTAGTCACTCCTGCGAGGAAAGGCTGGGGCAGCCAAGTGCTTTTTCAGGAATAAGCCAGCCATTACTACAACACATGACAGGCAAGCCCTGAGGCCACAGGTTTTTTTATGAAATCAGAAATGAAATAGACACATTTTAGATTAAATTAAAAACCAAAACAAAACACATGTACAACCCTCAAATTTCCATATCAGTATATGATTCATTCCTTATTTATAAAAGAAGCATTTCTGAAGACTCATGGAGATGATTCTGTTTCAGCATAATTTTGTTTAATCAGGCTTTGAATTAATTAACATAATTAGTCACTATGGGGGGATAACTCAGACTGATTTTATGGAGCCTTTTGTTGTGCTGGTTCAGGTCTTACAGCTTGATTTAAACATGACTGGAGGGGCTTATTAACATGAGTGATTAATGCAGCATAAAATTGATTACAAACTAATTTTAGCTGCAAAACCACATTTCTACAAACTTTTGTCACAAGTAACTACGATGACTTCGCACTAAAACCAGTTTGGCTGAGGTTGAACAGCAGCAGTGGCACTGGTGGCCTGCAGGTCTCACCACCAGCAATGGCAGAATCCACCCTGGCTCACACTGCTGAAAAGCCTTGAGCCAAACTGACATCACTGGGAGGGAACAACATCTTCCCTGAAGATGGAAATGTAAAAATCCAGCAAAACCTCTTTAGCGACTGAGAAATCAGTGTGGTTTTTATTCCATTCTATGGAATCATAGAATGGCTAGGGTTGAAATGGACCTTAAAGGTCATCTGGTTCCCACCTCTGCTGCCATGGGGACATGGACACCTCCCACTAGAACAGGTTGCTCAGAGCTCCATCCAACCTGGCCTTGAACACTTCCACATATGAAGGATCCACAGCTTCTCTGGACAACCTGTTTTATTTAGTTGACTTCTCTGCTTAAGCATCTGTACACTGCTCGTGTTCCTTCTGCTACAGCACTGAATACAGAAAAGGCCTAGCCTTGAAAATTCCCACTCTTAACTTTCCTTATAAATAAAGTCAAAATAATTTCTTATATTGGCAGGCTGCTGAGCTGTCCTGGGGAATATAAGTGTATGCAGAATGGATTTATATGTGTGTGCAGTGGTTGGAAAGAATGTGACAGATCCTACCACAGTAAGTACTACCTGAGCCTACGAAAGGTCCCTGCCAGTGGGCCTATTTCAGAAGTAAGCAACTGTGTAAAGTGTCTGGCACTCTGCACTGATCTTTTAGGTTATTTATATTTTTCTATTAATAATAGTACCATCAAAATACAATAAAAATCTAATTTGGATAGTGTGGCCCTGGGTACTGTTAAATAAAGCAGATGTGAAGTTTCTAAACAAGATATCCTTGAGATTTGTCTTGGAAAAGGAAGATGTTTCACATAGCCAATGACATCTAATTTTTTCAAAGGCTTAGCTCGACATTTCCAAGAAAAACAGTTCTTTCAGATGAAAGGCTGCACAAAAAGAAATGTCATGTGGAAAGGAACAGTTTAGATTTGTTTGGGGTTTATTTTCATAAAAAGGAAAAAGCAAAGATGGTGGAAGGAAACAAAAAATCAAACTCAAAAATTAGGAAATATGTAACATGTCTTCATAATGTCTGGCATAAAATTACTCCAAAAATGTATTCATTTATGTCCCTGAAATCAGCTCCCCCAGCAAATAAGATACTCCTCCTTTTCCAATAAATTATTTGTAAGTCCACTTCCAGTCTACTAAAAGAGGATGGGTTCTTATTTTTTTAATTTTTCTTTCCATTTATGCTAGTTCAAGACAATGGGCCTTGCTGCCACGTAATTCAAGTGCAAAGCAGCAGGAAAAGTGCTGGCATTCTGCACTGGTGGAGCTTCTGCCCGACACCCGAAACCATCCACACACAAGAAAGTGAGTGAGGAGTTGGCAAGAAGTTTGCAAGCCAACAGGCTCACTTGGGCAGCTCACTTGGCCTGGACATCTGCTTCTGGCTCTGGGAACGTGCCTGCAAGTGTGGGGTGCCCAGCTGGGTCACTCACATCAGCACCAACAGGAAACTCCCAACCTTTATTTGCACTGGGGGAGAAGGAGGCAGAGCTGAAAGGATCAGCTCCCTAAGCACTTGCCACGAGTGCCATGTGCTGTCTGTCTTTCTCATTAAATCGATTAAAACCAGGGCTCGATGAATATTATTTGCCAGATACATTATTTAGCAAATGTTGATCTTCCTTACTGAATATGCTATCTGACTGATCATTTCTGCAGTAGCCTACGAGCTCTAGCACCATTCAAATACTATTAGCTGAATAATTTATGAGGTGAACAAAGACAAAACGCATTGAATAATTTATTCAAAGAAAAATTACTTCCAGTATTTGGTTAGCTCTAATTAGATCCTCTTTTCAGCTAGATTACACACATGTATGCACTTGTTTAGGCAGACATAGACACAGGCACACGCTCACAGACTCAAGAGAGCCAGATTTGGGAGGCACAGCAGATTAGCACCACTTTACTTCACTGATTCCATTGCTGGAGGCCCACTGGCACGATGCAGATCAGAACAAAGCCCATAAACGGACTGAAACAGTGAATCCAAGTCAGAAATTCTGAATGTGAAACTGAAGTCTCCCTGCAACATGCAGGGTGATATGCAATGGGTCAGGAAAAAAGGAGCTGATGATTAATCTAGCAGTTGATTTTAGGATAATTTAAGAAGCAAGAACAAAAAATATTCTGCCTCCAGCGGATCCCAAGTCTCCTATCTTTGACAGAATGCATGCAAAGAAAGAGACTGTTGAGTGTGTTGATTGGCAAACATGAACTTTCCTATTTCACAGTCAAGTGTGGACAGAGAGGGAGATCAGAAGGGAGAGATGGCAGATATTTCATAGCAAGAGGAAAAAAGACCCCTGCATCATGATTTCAGGACCACTGGAGCACCTGGCAGTCCCCAGCCATCAAGAGAACCAGACCATGTTCACATGCTGCAGAATGGCTTTTCCCCCCCACCTTCCTGAAGTACTTCCAGATATTCCCTTGCAACTGCAGTTTTTCTTATTTTTAGGACATGTTACACATGAGTTCCCAGGGCAAAGAGAAGCTTCACTGACCACAGTGAGTTGCTGGACAAAGACATACTGGCATCTTCTGCTGGTTACCTGATTTTTCACAGCTAATTTGGGGGCAGGTATCTCAGGTAAAGTGTCAGCTTTAATTCACAGCCCCTTCAAAGCAACTTTCATATGAAGCCATGTAACCTCTCGGAGTCTAGTACCTCCAGGTCAGGGTTGAGGGCAGCAGAAAGATTTTACTGACAGTGCAGCTGTTTGCACCATAACTAACCACATGGATAAACAAAGGGCCATAATTTAGCTAAGATAACCTTTGTGATAACCTTACAAATGCTGACATAAACCATATGCACTGCCCAAACCAGACAGGCAAAGGCAAACCTTACATAAACTCACAAACTTAATAAAATTTATATGGTGGCATATCCAGGAGCATTTATAACAAAGAAGGATCTCACATTCAGGCCTAGATTTTAAACCCTCTGTAGCAGAGAATAGAAGGTCATCTCCAATAACAGGAGACGTGTATTAAATGAGAAAAGTAGCCAAAGGAGACTTGAAGGCGTTGTGTACCTCAAAGAAAAAAAGCTTTCCTGTTTGTTGTCTGCATCTGCTGTTTAGATAGCTGGGCAAGATAAATGCAAGCAAATCAAAATGCAAAGATAAAATGGAAAACTTTAGTTGGTTGTCTTGAAGGACAAAGCTGCATCTTCCATTGTTGATTTGCTCCCAATTATTTTTTCTCCTGGCTCTATTTTTGTAGAGCCCCCAGAGCTGCTCTAATGGTAAAGAGTAGCAGAGATAATTGGGAACATCCTGAATAACCTAATTCCAGAGTCTTTATGGTATGACAAGACACCTAAGGGATGTCCAGGACAATGTCAGCCAGCATGAAAGGCTGCAGCAAAGACATTAGGGCGAGGTGACTCTGTTTAAAAGCTTGTTGACACTTTCAGTTAATAAAAGTCACTTGGGAAGTATTTTCTTTTATGTCTGACAGGTTTCTCTTTTTGCCCTTTATGTATGGTGTGTTACCATGAGTGCAGTTCATCCACTGATTGATCATCCAGTCCATTCTGTTCACAGTGCATGGATAGCATCGCTTTGTGCGCGGGACTTAAGACCTGGGTTTCAGAGAATATCAGTGTCCAGAGGCAAGGCTCAAGAGTGGAAAGATAGCACCATAGTTAGGCATCTTGCTTGGGAGTTGGCATGTGGGGCTTCTGCTCCTCCTCCAGCACAGGTAGCCACACAGGTATGTGAGCACAGCAGGAGCGTGCAGTTGAGTACAGTCATAGCCCAGGGATGCCAGCTGGAGCATCTCACATCAAAGAGCATGGAGAGTGGTGTGGTCAGCCACAGGGAAGTGGGCTCTGGGCATCCTATAGTTGTCATCTGTTGTGTATTCTGTACCACTTCATCCCAGTGCCTCCCTTGGAGAGGAACAATATTTCGTTTTGCTGGGTACTTTCTGAAAGTACACACTGCCACAGCTGTGAAGTGCCTGGATCCACTTCAAATGGGGGAACATACCAGTTAATAACAGCAATCTGAGAAGACAAATGGTCAGCCCAGGCTGTCCTCAAAACATGGTCCTGACTGTCTCATCAGGGTGCTCCATTCTGAAAAGCAGCACCAATAAATCAAAGGAAATAGTATTAATTTTAAATTACTTACCTGAAAAGCAAATACTAAAGGCAAAGGCTGCTATTACCATCAGTACCTGCAGGACCTGGCCATAACAAACATGTTCAGAGAATATAGGAGCAGGAAAGACTATTTCTTCCAGTACTCACTGCACCTTCTGGCCAGTGTCCTCTTGCAGCACAGATAGTGCTGCGTTGGCTCCAAGGGAAGATTCTCCCTTTTGTCACAGTTCCCTGACCTTGATAGAGTATAGCATGTTGCCTGGACCCCTTCTTTAATAAATGTTTTCAGTTCTACAGATGAGCACATGTACTTCAGTGCGTCACTGTGTGGAGTGCCAAGTCAGGTCAGAGCTTGATATTTGAATGTTTTGTCATAAAGTAAAAGCACTAAAACTTTAGACTTGGATAACTAATCACTGCCCTTTTTTAAAGGAATTTATTTAAACGAGCATCAAAATGAAAGTGACAGCAGTGGCAGCAAGTAAATTACCTCTGCCTAATTGGACCCAAAGAGAGTTGGGGGCCTGAAATGTCGCTTCGTGTAGATTGGCAGAGAAACAAAAAGTGTATTAGACACATGCACATTGACTTTATGGGTTTTTACATTTCTTCGTTTCCAGCTAGGCCCTGAAGTACAAAAAGTATTCTATTTTTCCCTGCTTCTTTTTCCATGTTCACAAGTTCTTAAGGTTTGCAGTGGGAGACCTTTATCCACCATTGAACTGGAAAACAAACTTGACAGGAACTCTTTGTTGAGCTGTTGAGTTCCTGTTCTGTTCCTCATCCAGGAACACGGAGCCAGCCCAGTAATTCTGCTTCTCTGTGTCTCCTAGACAATCCTGTTCAGTGCTGACCAACTCCTTGTAAAAAGAGCTGCAAAAATGCCAAGTACCAGCTGCTGCACTTAGAAGTATAACTTGTTCCTTCACACTGAGAGCTGAAAATTTTACAGGGGAAATTGTATATCCTCACAGAAGTGGCCTTCAACTGTCTTGTACAGACCTTTGGTAACCTGCTTTTGGCATCAAAATCAACAAAATAAAAAGCCTTTAATTATTCCACTAGAAGTAAAACTATCTTCAGCTGGGAGGTTGGGAGAGGTTCACCAGAAAATTGTTTGATCTGGGCTACTAAAAATCTAAATTTCCATGGCTTTGAGAATGTGATCCATAACATTTTAATCGAATAATGGCTTGAGAATGAACTTCCTTAAGTTAAAGATTGAGGGTTCTGTATGTCTTGAAGGATTTGGTTCTAATTTCAGCTCCTTTGTGTTTTTTAAGAGGTAAATGGAGACAGTTCCCCAAAAACTCTCAATGTGTGAAGGTCTGGGGCTGTCCCATAAGCAGAGTTTGTGCTCAGGAGCTGGAAGGGAGGAGCAGCAGGCTGACTGCCATGGCCCAGCTAGATCAGCCCCAGGCAGGGAGTCAGAGCCCCATGGGCAGGGACCCTCACTCTGTCAAGCCTTAGCCTCACTGTGGGGCCAAAGTGAACAGGAGCACTCGTAGGAATGTCCCCCACCCTCTTTATCCATTCTTGCTTAAAGAAAGACATCTAATTTTCACCAAAAAAAAAAAATCACAATAAAAGGTGTGCATTTAAAATATAGGGAAGGAAAAATACAAATCCAGCCTCTATGTTCAATAAAAATATGAGACCAAAAAGTATGAGGCTATAGTGGCAGCAAAATTTATATTGCAAGATTCAAAACAGAGGAAGTCCATGTCAGGCTCCTATGTTTAAAAAAGCCTTGTGAGTGAATTACATGAAGAAAATATTCAATCACAGTAGAAAGCTGAGTTAGTTTAACAGAGAAGCTGTCACTTTTAAAGATGTAGAGTGTTGCAAGATCAGATTTGTTGTCAGAAGCCAAACTGGTGAAATTTACCTTCCTCACTAGCAAAATAGAATATTAAGCATCATTCGAAAGTAAAGCTTTTGAGAAATGCATAATCCTCTTTCTATGGAGTTTTATTTCAGAAAAGGGCAATCCTGCATGTAAGATCTCTTTTTCTGTGAATAAATTCGTTAAGCCTGAGGAGGTGGAGCCCCATGTGGTCCCATAGTCAGATAGCATGATATGCAGCTGGGAGATGTGTTAATATGGAGTAGAGATACAGCACAATTACATCCAGTCTTCTCAGAAGGGTTGCAAATCCAGTAAGAATGGTAAACTTCAGTCTTTCGTTAACTCAGCTTTGGTTCCAGATTTCTCTGGCATTTTAAACGGAAGGGGAGAACCAGAAGCAGTGTGTGATAGAAAGCTCATTCATTCAAAACTGAATTTAACCCCAAAATCCTATTCATGTTGGTGAGTTTGGAGTATAGCTCAAATGGAGGAAAATCCCAGCACCCACAAAATCAGGCTTTGGGGTGAAGACTGTAGAGCTGAAAAAAGCAAGACAATACTTGTACTTACTCACTGGAACCTATGATCTGGCATAACACCTACAGTATCTGGGCTCTTTTTCACCACAAGTTTTGCAGGGTACAGGGACTCCTGTGTCTGTTTAAACAGAAATCTGTGACCTGTACCTGACCTATCCTCGCATTACCCCCAGCATGCAGAGAAAGCAAGTGAGTGACCTTCTCTGCTGCTCCAGTGCAAATTGTTAAAGATTATTGTTGTCTCTTGGAAAGACTTCAGGCATGCTTTGCTATGCCTAGTGAAACATGCTGTGGCTTTACCATTGATCACCAGAGGGCAAAAAGGAAAATTTCATCCCTCTGGAAAGAACTGCTTTCCTGCAATTTTCTTTTTTATTTATAGATGTGTGTTCTTTCATCTAATTTACTGAAATAATTCTGGTTTTCTTTGTGAAATGCTCTTATTCAATAAAATTTAGTCCTCTTTCAGCCCCTTTTCTGTTTGCTTGGCCTTGATTTTATTGCTGTGCTGGCTGGCAGCAAGGTCTGAACTCACTGTGCAGTGAAACACTCATACACTTTGAGGGATTGTGGCATAATGCTGCTTGAGCTTCACAAGGACATCCTGTGCTGAGCTGAGAGGCTGGATTGGGACTCTGTTGGATTTAGCAAGGTTACTTCTCCAAAAGCATTACAGGCAAAGGAGGCATCTCCTAGCTGAGCTAAGCATACAGAGTAAACATGCTCTGAAGATTATGAAAATGGCTTTTCACACCAGCTCACGCCCTGCAGAGCAGAGGAGTCCTGGGCCAAGGCAGAGGCACAGCCAGCCCCATGTCCTGGCCATGAGCTGTCCAGGTGCAGGCACCCTGGGGACACGTGAAGGATGCACTCAATCCATGCAGGCAACATCTCCAGGCTACAGCCACAGTGACTGCAGGATTTACTGAGCTGGTGGTTACATCCAGCTCGTTGTGCATCCAGGCCAGCTGTTACATCCAGGCCAGCATTCTCCCAGAGAAACTGGATGCTCATGGCTTGAAAGGGTGCACACGTTGCTGGTTAGAAAATTGGCTGAGCGGCTGGGCCCAGAGAGTGGTGTTGAATTTAAATCCAGCTGGTGGCTGGTCACCAGTGGTGCCCCCAGGAATCAGTATTGGAGCCAGGCCTGTTTTTTATCTTGCAGGATTTAAAATAGAGAAAGTCCATGTCAAGCTTCTATGTTTAAAAAAGTCTTGTGACTGAATTACATGAAAAAAATATTCGATCACAGTAGAAAACTGAGTTAGTTTAACAAAGAATCTGTCACTTTTAAAGATGTAGAGAGTTGCAAGATCAGATGTGGCATCAGAAGCCAAACTATGAGGAGTGGCTGAGGGAGCTGTAGGTGTTTATCCTGGAGAAAAGGAGAATCATGGTGGACCTCAATACTCTCTATAGCTCCCCAAAGGAGGGTGTAGCTGGGTTGGGGTTTTTCTCTTCTCCGAAGTCACAAATGGTAGGACAAGAGGAAATAGCCTCAAGTTGCATCAGGGAGGCTTAGCCTGGATATTAGGAAAAATTCCTTCACTGAAAGCATGGTCAAGAATTGGAACAAACTGGCCAGGGAAGCAGTGGAACCACCCTTCCTGAAGCTGTTTGAAAGGCATACGGATGTGGTCTAATGGCAAACATGCAAAATGGCTGTGCTAGGTAATCTTGAATATCTGTTCCAGCCTAAATGATTCTACGATTCTCTGCTTAACAAGCACAGCCTGAACATTAATCATGTTGCCCTGTTTCAGTCACGGTGCTACATGTGGTCCTCTCATAGTTAATCTTCTTGTGCTGCTATAGGAAAGGGAACTCGTGCTTGACACCAACAGTGCAGCCCTTGGGTGCAATTAAACATCAGGAACTACTCAAACGTTTGTAAGGTTTCCTTTTTATGCACATCTGTTTGTTGACCTTTGGAACGAGACCCTTTCGTGCCCAGTTTTCTGTGATAAGAAGCTGCTGTCACAAAAAGCCACTGTCACAGCTGGCACAACACCAAAGACAGAGCAGAGAGACTGAATTGTTGCTGGAAGGGGTTTGTCCCAGCCTGCATGGGGCAGTGGCAGAAGTTTGCTCTCCCATCACCCTGGTTTTAGCTGTTCAGTGGGTAAATAAAGGGCTTCAGTCTTTGCAGCTGCAAGCTCAGCAGCTTTCTCCACCACACATCATTCACTCAAAGATAAAAACAATTGTGGAGAGCCCCAGATCTCTGGTGCAAGCTGTCGTTTGATTTATTTATTGGCACTAGGTTCTGAAACACGGTAGGTGCGTTTCTGCAGATAGGAGGAGACACAATTCCCAGGCTTTGAAGGGCTGACAGGAAAGATGCAGCATCCATAAAGTACACTAATATGGAAACAGAGAGACAGAAAGAAAACTTGCAACTTGAACTTAGATTAAGTGACATTAAGTTTATGGTTGCTACACAAGTTTTGGTTGTTTAGACACAGAGTTGCATAGGCACACGTATGTCTTATGCATGTACCCATTTACTGAATATCTCATACATGTAAACAATGAAATCAAGACTCACAGACTTATCCAAGGGAAATTAGGAGAAAATCCAGCATTTCCTGGCCAAGGTACCAGATTTAATCATGTCTCTAAACAATTATAGTGCTCAAAATACTATAAGGGGCTGCAATACAGTCTCTGTAGAAAGTAATTGGGGTGCAAGAGACTGAACAGGCACTGCTCTTAGTAACAAAAATGTCTTTTATTCTCCCATGAAGAGTGTCTGCATGTGAAAGAGCAGATCACTGCTCAGGGAGCAGACTGATGGAAAGGTGTGCAAAGCATCAGCTGACTGCAGTCACTGCTTGCTGAGTTACTTCTGATGAAGCTTCTGCTCTGTAGACAGTCCCTTTTTGCAGCAGTGCCTTTGCCATGACTGGCTCACCTGCATGATCTCAACCACCTCCTCTACAAAGCCTGGTTATGACTTGGTGCATTGGCTTCCTGGTTTTAATCCCTGCCCATCACTACAACAGCAAAAGGGTGCCCTTCTTCTTCTCTCCCTGGAAGGAGTTGCCATGGTGGATGTGAACTTTTCCTGATGCTAGAGGATTTTGGCAAGGGTTTCTTCTGGCCTTTACTTTGTGTTGTTACATTTTCAAGAATCCAGAAGAGAGTATGTGCTTTTTAATTTTAAAAAAATAAAAGGCAAGAAATTAATAATATTACAGAGATGCAAAAAAATTAAATGGGTAGCCTGTTTCTCATCAAAGTGGACCAGTGGTGTCAAAGATGTGTTTGAGATTATTTCTCAAGGGTCATGACACTAGCTGCAATCACTGAGAAGGCAGTCTGAGTCACATGCTATTATTTAAGACTTTGGACCATGTAATTGTTCCCTTTCTTCCTGAGATTAAAAATAGAAAAGCAATACTGTCTTTTTAGACAGGACTAATTGACATTCAAAGCCTTTTTTGACACTAGGGCAAAAAAGCCACACTTCTAATGACCAGATCCTGTAAGTGGGTGAGAAGAGATGCTGTTCTGCCCTGCCAAAATGCCACAGTCATGGCACTGCTGACCATTTGCAGCATATGGGCTAACTGAACATGAACTAACAAAAGGTAAAATCCTCACGTAAGAGTGCAGCCGTACAAAGTTTTCTGACCCATTTATGTGGTTTGTTCAAGTGAAACCCTTAGAGATGGGTCTGGGATTTGTGCCTTTTGCCTGAGAGCAAATGCATATTCGTCACTTTGACTTACTATTCAAGCTGTGTTTGCTCTTTCTCCCCCACTGCCCTTTCCTTCCCTGGAGGCTGAGGTCACACAGCAAGCAGTGACTCCCAGCACCTGACACCGGGGAGCACCTTGCAGTGACTCAGCCAGGAGCAGCTCCAACTGCAGCGCCAGGGCAGAGGGGGAAACGGCAGGGAGGGTCAGAGACACTCCTCCAGCACTATCCAGCATTTCCATCTTTCATCAGCCAAGCACTCCGCTTCCTCCCTCTTGAAGTGAACTCTTGAGTGCCAGTGAAGTCAGAGGGAGCTGTGCCTGTGGCCTCAGCGGGGAACAGGATTTGGCCTGAAGCTGCAAAACCGCCACCTGAGACTTTAACCAAAGGTAAATACAGCCAGCCCGCCAGTAGCTTCATTTCACACTAACTTCTGACATCATCCTGCTGATACCAGCTGACAGCCTGGCCACCACTGGACCCCTGAACCTCTTCCTCACCACCTTACCTCCTGGTACTTTCACATCTCTCCTGCAAACAGCAGAGCCTGCACTGCCTGCCAGACCCACAGCTCGGGGCCAGCTGTGGGGCTCAGCCCTTGTGATAGCACACACGCCTGTTTTCCAGACCATTTCAAGGATTTAACCTTTCCTTTCTTCTCTCATTCCCAGATTTTTCTCCAGGGATTCATCATTCGGAGTCTGGGTTACCTCTGCACCCCTGTTTCCCAGCAGCTGTAGCCTTTCCTGCTGCAAATTCTCATAGAAGTTTCTTGTCCTGCCTTACCTTGGTTTGAATGTCACACCACTGTGTCACCAAAGGCTGGTAATGGCATGGCTGTGTCTTGATGCTCTGGCATGAGTGACCTCCATCTTTGTTGCACAAATGGCCAAGTTTTCTTCTAAGTAGCTTGCCTCACATTCATAATTTTATTTCTTTTCTGGTCTCTTTTCAGAGAAGGAGAAGTTAAGACAGAGGAGTGTCCACAACAAGGTGGCCTTGCCCTTCTGCAGTGGTCCCTGTACTGTCCCTGTACCTGCTGGATACGGGAAGGCACAAGGTGAGCAGTGTTCCACTGCCCTCAGTGCAAAGCTCAGTGTTGCCCCACTCCTTCATCTTTGCACACACAAGCATCTGTACGAGCTGTCTTTACAGCACGTCCCAGTGTGGTTTTGCAGGGACTGTATTTTCTTTCCCACCCCACATTCATCACACCCTCTGGAATGCACACCCTGGACCTCGGGTTGCTGGGGCGGCCATACAGCAGCACAGCTCCCTTTCCCTTAACTACACTGGCTGCTGGATGCAGCTCTGGGCCTGGCACAGTGTTCACAGAGACTCTCAATCACTTCTGTCTCTTCTCAGCACTATTTCTGCATGGCAGAGTCACTAGTTCTGCAAGAAAATCACTGCAGTGCGTTCCCAGTGTGCGCTCAGGTGTCCCAGGAGCGCGGTTCTCCTGGACTCATTTCCCTCTGGCATTTTACCTTGCATATTCTCTTTATCCATCATCCATCTCTGCACTTTGCCCTTATTACCTCAGCTCCTTCAGCCCTCTCCATCTATCCTGACCCTGTGGTGGGTGTATAATAACATTACTGAAGGGTGAGCTTCCTTTTGCAGATAACCTGCCCATAGTTCAGCTGAGTCAAATTTAGGCCTGACAGTGAGGACTTGGTGAAAGCCTGGAGAAAAAGACCTGGAGGAAGAACAGGTCGTGATCAACAGTCTACTGTCAGTCCTCAGACATTTCTGTGAGCTTCTATGGAGGTTAAATGCCATATGCAGATACATCTTTCTATAGATATTTCTTACAGTACAATATTTTTAAATTTAAAAAGAAAAATACTGCCCTGAAGAAAATAGTCCTTCATGTGGCACAAAATACAATTCTGGGCAACAACCAGATCTGCATACGTTTGATTATTTCTCACAATGTCTTACGTCATCTTCCTCCCTTCTCTAGAAAATGAACAATGAAATACAAGCAAATATGTATTTTTTATTTTTGTTGTGAAACACTTCTTCTCATGAAAGATAGGAAGCCCAGAGAGTATTTCAGACTGTCTTTTATAGTTCCTGTAGCTATAAGTAAACGCGTTTTTAACATAAATCAGAGTCATACATCTATTTACACATCTTATACAGTGCCTTTTTGTTCTTCCTATGCAAAACTCTTACAGGATCCAGTAGGAAATTACTCTTTTGCATTCACCTTCAAAGGCTGCATTCTCATTTATACCAAACATTCTCATTTCTTGCAAAAAAAATAAAAATAGGGAGCAGATGATGGTGGAGACTTGGGGTATTTAGGAGTTTTCCCTCTTTGCAACACACCCATTTTGGTGAGGCTGTGAAACCATCTCACTGCAGAATACCGAGTACATGTTCCAGATTTACCCAGCTGGGTCACTGGAAGCCAGGGTGCAAATCCCCAGGTTATGCTGCAGACACTTTGGCATGTGGCTGCTGAAGCCTGCTCCCATCACTGTGCTGGGAGAAAGGGTTGGCGACTCAGATGTCTCAGGGGAAAGAGAAGCAGAGGCCATTGAAGGGTCCTTCAGATCAGCTCTGCTGATCCTACCCAGGAACCCTGTTCTCTCCAGCTGAGTGATAAGGGAGGCATGTTTTGGAAAAGGTGGCTGTGATGGTACAAACATCCTCTGGCTGCCCCTTCCACTGCAGGGGTGGTCTCACCGCAGGCAGACACAGCCACCATGAGAAAGGGGAGTGTAGGTGCCACACAGCCTGGGTTTGGGGCAGAGGAGCTGGCTCCCAGAACAGGGACTGAGTGAGGCTGTGCCACGAAGCTGAAGCACAGCACTGCCTGGAAATGCATGACCACAAGGTGAACTGGGAAGAGCTGTCAGCAGCAAGGATGGCAAGAGGAGGTGAGGCTGTTTGACTTGGCTCTGGGATACTGGCAAACAGAAGGAAATGCCAGCAAAGGTAAAAATGTCACTCTTGTAACAGTAACGGACATTGCTGCTCCCTCTTTCATCAGAAATCCCTAACACTTGGAGGAGCGATAGGAAGAACATTGTTTAACCCACCAGGAGCAGGTGGAAAATTGTGAAACAACAGCATGGGAAGTCTGGACACAGAAACACTTTGGATATCAGTGCAGAGCCCACAAGAAAACACTAAAAACACCAGTCATCTTCATTTTCAACAATCAGCAGCAGAAGAGTTCTAGACATGCAGAAATGCAGAATGCAATTTTGGGTCTAGCTCAAAAGAAGCTCTTCAGAGAAAAAGGATCAGGAATTTTATAATTCGTTTCTGTGAGGCAATAAGAACATAACCTTCTCCAAGTCATCCACATTTAATGTGGAAAAGTATTTTGCTGTCATTAGTCGACAAAATTGCACAGCAGCAGAACAACAATCAGTTGTCCTAAAGGTTTTGTTTTCTTGCTTTTTAGACCATATTGATCCTTTTCCCAAAATCTACTCTCAGGCTTGACTGCTGCACGTGGTGAAAGACCTGCTCTGAAATGATGCCCAGGCAGGCACCACTATACCAGCAAGTGCCACTCGTGCCCACCGAGCTGCCAGGACACCTGGGGGTGCTGAGAACCTGCTGCTCCAACTGGAGCTCGCTTGAAGGGGCTCTGGGGCAGTGACAGTGGCACTGACAGGGCAGCATGCCATGGCACAGCTGCTCCCTGTCCCCTGGCCTTCACCACATTCTGCATTTGGGTGCCATCTATGTGGAAGCAAAACCCTTCTGAGCACCCTCAGTTTGCTGTACCCAGAAGGGAAGGCTCCCCGCATTGTGGACACTCAGCACTTCTGAAAAACAAATGCACAGCCAGGAAAATACCTACATGTTTTTTCAAGTGTTTTTTCCCCTCAGACAGGGCCTATGTGGATGTTTCAGGTCCAGTAGATGTGGCACTTTGTGACAGGACCAGAACTGAGAGGTACAGCTAGCACGCACTCGTGAGACAGCCATATCTGGCCGTGTGTAAGCGCTAATACTCAGAGCTATTATTCTGGCTGTGAGCACAGAGGCAGCTTGCACCTCTGAGAGACATTCTTAGACAGCAAGGAGTTTATATGCTGTTTACACTTGAAAGGATTTTCTTTGCAACCTCCACAAATACAAGCCTGCATATGTATGAAGGGTTGAGAAGTAGCTGTATGAATCCTCAGAGATAAAAGATGTTAGGCCAGCATGCTCTGAGGTTTGCCAGCCAAACTCAGTCAGGCCTTTTTCTTCCTTTGTTCTTGCTCCCCACATATCTTGCACTGTATGATTTATTTATTATGAATATTATGTTTCATTCAGTATATACACAGAGAGGGCTGAAAAAGGGGAAGGCTGCTCCCCCCTGTTGTGTCTGCAGCTTGCTGTTAGGACAAATGCATGTAAGCAGAAAATCTGTGTGAGCAAAGTGTCAAACAATAAAGTACTGTTAGAGCAAAAGCAATGCCACTGTGCACATTGAAATCAATGTTAATAGCTTCCTTGGAAAGAGTTTGCAAGGTAAATGTTCCTGAGAAGTGCCTAGCAGACATCCTGACTCACAGAAGCAGGCTGTATTCCTTATGACTTCCAGGTACTTACTGATAATACTTGGATGAGACAAGCAGAGATTTATTGTTTACTGAGCTAGAGAAAAATACTCATTCCAAAGTTTTCAGTGCTCATAATTTAGTTCTGGATCTTATAATATTAATTTTTTTTCTACCTTCCCTTAAAACCCATTCACTTGAAGTCCTGTGAATGTATCAGTCAGGGCTTTCCTTTCTAGCAAGGAGGAAGTTCACAGTTCTCATGTTTTATGGGGGAAATCTTTAAAAGATAATCCATAAGCTAAAAACCCCTAACCGAACAAAACCCAAACAAATGCACAAAACAAGTCAAGTAAAATCCAATAATCAGCTTTTTCTCACAAGACTGAAGCTGTGTACACACACCTTTTTGTCTGTATAAAGCAACTGATGGAGCTCTAATCTGCACATCACAATCACTCTGGTTCAGATTAGCAAAAACTATCTGAATTTGTTGAAAAGATGACTCCAAACCTTTGTTTTGCTTCAGCCCATTTTCCCATTGAACATCTAGGTGCAATTTGGGGTTTTGTCTCCTGCATCTTCCCTCCAACCTGCTAAGGTTTCCCTGGCGCTGCCCTGTGGCAGCCTGGTTCTCCTCCTTGCTGTTCTGGTACTGTTCCCACTGCTGTCTCCCAGCTGGATGGACTGGCAGCCGTGCCCAGGGATGGTCCCCACCAAGAGAGGGAAAGCTGAAAGAGGAGTGCCAAGCCTGGCAGAGCAACAAATGAGGACAAAATGCTAAGGGGGCCAAATTCACTCCTCTCAGATGTAGAACGCCTAGCGCTCTGACTGGCATTTTAAAAATGTCCTGCACTATTGAACTCCCAGTAACCAAAGCATCTGATGGAGGAACATGAAGGATGTCACCACCATGTACCTTTTAACTTCTTCAAGGTTCCCTAAAACCTGATAGAAACACCCCTCTAAGTGCAGCAGCAAAGTTTTCTTTGGTCATACTGTAGGACCAAAGGGACTCCAGACTTCACAAACTCATTGTCTTACTTTCATGCACTGTAGAACAGAGATGCTGGAAAAAAGCAAAAAAGCACTACTATGTATTCTGAAAAGATGGTTTTGTATGCTGAGAGTGGGCTTAGTACAGCAACAGCCTCTGGTGCTCTGTGATCATGGCTCCTGATGCTCTGGAAATTTGAATATACAAAAAAATGGGGATTTTGACACACTAGTCTGCACAGTCTTATCAAAAAACTTATTTTCTGCCTAGGTCTTTAATGTCAAAGGAGGCTGTGTTTTCCTCAGGGATCATGAGAATGGACCCAGCTCTGTCTCCTAGTCCTTTGGGAAGGGTTCATGACAGCTTCCCTGGGTAATCATCAAGAACAGTTGATTATTCTTCCCTGGTGGCATCATATCTCACTGCTTGGAAAATTATTATTTAAGGCAGTTAGACATCTAAGAGCAGAGAACTGTCCTCTGTCACTTTGTAGCACTAGCAGAAGTTTGCATTGTGACTTAGAAGTATGCCTGTACTCAAGGACTAAGGAATTGTCTTAAGGACAACACAGGAATATCTAGAAAATTCTGGAGTCTGCACATAATGCAGGTCCCAGAGGTCTTAGTCTCCTCAGCAGAGTGAGATTTGCCAAAACACATCATCTGCTGGTGGTGGACAGATGACAGTGGTAAAAAGCAGTGGAATCCCACTCCAGCTGTAGGGACTGGGAAAGTTTGGGAGCAGCAATTGTAGTAACACCATTTAGCCTTTAGCCACTACCTGTTGAACAGCTGGCTGATGCCAATGATTGTCATCAAGAGAAAAACATAGCAATGTATTACTCATTTGGTGTTAATGAGCCTTGAATAATCAAAATTTTCAAGTTAATTAAGCTGTGTCCATCTCTGGGCTTCTATCACAGCATCCTGCCTCTACAGAACTGAAATACAGTCCTGTCCTGTGTTATCCATGGGCTTCCCAGCTTATTTTGTAAAGACATCAACAGTGGGGCAGGAGAGAAAACGCTGTGACTCATGTTTAGATAGTGCTGTGTTCCTAAATTATGGCCATCAGGCCCATATCCAGATTAGTAAACAAAGAGATCAAGGGCTGCTCTCTGGCACTGAGGACAAGGGCCCGATGCAGCCCACGCTTGCCTGGCCCAACTCCCCTTTCTAGGACAGCACAGAGCTGCCTCCAAATTTCCTGTTGGGAGTGACCTGGACACACAGCATTTAATTGTGCCTCCTTTTTTCTAACAAACCTCTTGGATCTAAATCTCCTTTCATAATGGTGTAAACTGATACCATAGAGCATGAACACAGGAAACAATGAATAAAGCCTTGTTCTCCTGTGACACAAGCAAGTTTGTCTTTTTCAGGAAAAAGATTTTTATTTCATTTTGATTTCTTCTCAATTATTTTTCAGTTTTGCTATTAGCAAAAATCATTAGCATTATTAAAATGCAATGCACAGAATAGTTTAAATGAGTGATGACTGGTTGTATGTGTATCCACCATAACTTCTTGCCCTTGCTTTCTGTTACATGACAGCATAAATCAGCAAAATCGCTATATAAAACCAGTGTGAGATCAGAATTGAGTCTGTGCATGGTTATTAAAGGGGAAAGAATTTTAAAAAATTCTTCCTTCCCATCATATCACACAGCATCATTTGCCAAACAACATGCCATGCTGCCTTGAGGCATATGATTAATGCCAATGCAGTTCCAATAAAGCTTACAAAGCGCACAGCCCGGGTCTCCCTGGAGAGTTAACAACAACAACGAGCAAAGCCTAAATGATGCTGTTCTTCATTTTTCAGTCACCAGGGACTTCCAGCCTTTTCCTCATTTCTGAGCATTAATCTTTATTTCTTTTCCAGAGTAATGATATTTCTCAGCAGTGCATAATCTTATCAGCTGGCTGCATCCGCGAGACATGGAGTGTTGATATCAGCTGTCTTGTTGAAAGGATTTTGCCTTGAAGTGCCACTTCCATTTCCCTTTTTTCAATTTGCTTTTTCTCTTATTTGCAAAATGCTTTACAATTTGTTGTGGTCTGGGTTTTCTCTGCTCTTTTGCTGGGGCTAAGGGCTTTGTTTCAATGTTATCTAAGGTGTTCTGTGTGTCTTTTATGCACAGCACTAGGTGTAAGTCCCTTTGTGACTGGGATAGTAACTAATCAGGGTTAGAACCAGCTGGAACATTAGTTTTCAATATAGAGAGGAGCAACAGTAAGCCTAAACGTATATCAAAACATGAGATAGGTTCAAATACTTTAACAGTGGCAGAACTCCCAGGGCTCAAATTCTCAGTGCAGTGGTTGGATGTGGATGTAACTGTAGTGTCTCTGAAGTCTGAAGGAGAAGAAGCAAAAAAAAAATCTTTTCCCTCTGAATCTTCAGGGTGTGTACATCAGTTTCTGTTTACAACTGCTGGTGACTGCTGGGTGTGTGTGAGGGAATTGATAGCACGCTTTCTTTGAGTCAATGAAATACGTTTCATTAACCATTGACTAAATCATGTGTGGCTATTCTTGTTTTTCACCCGTTCTTCAACATGCTTATGAGAAAACTTTCATGGCCTTGCAAGAAGTGATTCTTACAAAGGCTTCTAATAAAAATCTCCTAGCTGCTGTTTCCTGGGGAGCCCTGCATATGCACTGGAGACCAGTAGGGAATCAAGCACTTAAATCTTTGGTGGTGCAGCTCCATGGAAATTAATACAAATTCAGTATGTTTTGTACTGTCAGCAAGATCTGACTTGATGCAAGACACTAGAAATGCAGTGAAGCTTAATGTGTTAGGGCATTAATTGAGCATGTGCAGGTGGTGAGACAAATATCCTTGTTTCACAGGATACATGAATTTTAAAGGAGCAAGTGAACTGCTGTTTTTTACAGCGCTATCCACTGTCCATCCCTGGAGGCAGAAAACAAGATGTGATGAGCCAAAAGTCTGATCTGGTGTGACAGATCCATCTTTAGCATGGGAAAAACAGGCACTTCACTATGAAATGACATCATCTTTAATAGCGTGGGATCTGTCACCAGCAGTTGTAAACAGAAACTGATTTACAAGTCAAACAGCCTCCTTAGCCAGCAAGACTTGATTCAAATTTGCAATCCGAGACCATTTTGGAAGAGATCTTATGGCACCCTGACTTCTTGCCCCTCCTTTACTTAAGGTTACCCAGCACAGAACTTCTGCAGAGTCAGCATATATGTCCTTCTCACCAGGAGAATTCTACTTTAAAATAAGTTACTTGAGAAAATGTCCCTGATGCTGGGGTTTTTAAAATTAAGGATCACAAGGTGGGGGCCAGTCCTTCAGCACCTAAGGCTCCTGCTCATTGCAAGGACCACATGTAGGGCTCTAGCATGACCCTGTAACACGTGGCAACGAGTTTTGAGCCCTGAGCACACACAGGCTTAAGTTCCAGCAGCTGAAGTCTGTGCTGTGGGCTCCAGCCTCCCACCTCCCTGGGGCTCCCTGTGGGGCTGGGAACACAGCTTGCACCTTCAGCATCCCCGTGACACAGCCTGTCTCCTGCTGCAGGGCTCTGCTGTCAGCCTGTGCTGACGTGGTCTGCCAGCCCCGGGTGTCTCTCCTGAACAGTCACAAAGGGAGAGACCGACAGAGATGCTGCCTTGCAATTACAAGGACTGCCCCATAAATTATCCTACGAGTCATCCTGAAAATCACCCTACAAGCCAGCCTGCCCCCAAGGGGCCACCAAGAGCCCTTTGAACCCGAGCTGTCTGATGTGTCTCCCACTGGGATGCCCCACACACTGCTATCTCACAGAGCACCGAGGGTGATGCTCAGGACAAATGTGTTACAGCATCTCTCTGAGAATGTGGTAGTGTGCAGATATGAGAAAACTGTCGTCATAAGACAAGTTGACGATTATATCAATTTTTTATTGTACTGGAGCCTTCCAACTGAGCAATTGTAGTGCTGTAGGAGTGGCTTTATTTGTCTTAGCTTAAGTTCCTCTAAATTTGACATGAGAAATAATGGCATAGGCCTTCTCATATTAAAATAGCTTACGTTACTAGACTGCCACAAACTTACACCTGAAATTATATCAAATATATTTACATTAAAGGAAGACTCCAAAATCAGATATTTTTAGAGACTATTCCTACAAAGAGGCTTATTAAATAAACCCGAAGGAAAACCAGAAGGAAGATGACCCTTTTCAGAAGATTGTTACTGATGATCTCTACCCAGCAGGAGGATACAAGTAGAGAGCTTGAGCAGTGCTGGTGCTGCAGTTGAATTTTGAAATACTGCCACCTCATGTCAGTTTAGCACGAAGGTACAACCTAGGCCAGCTCCCCAGTGCTTTTCCCCCTGCTGGTTTGCCTGGCAGCATACAACAGAGCAGCCTCGCTCCCAGAGGCACTGTTGTCCGCATTATTGCTGTCATTTTTTAACTGAAAATTAACTTTATGTTCTGAACACTTGGGGCAACGTCAGTTTTTGCTTACTTTAGGAGGTATAATTCTCTCTTCTGGTCCTGCTTGGTCCACTCTTCAGGCTCTCTGAGACAGCCCGGCACCTGCAGAGCCTGCAAATGTGACATGCAAGGAGCGCAGTGAGCCTTGAAGTGCTCTGCTGGCTCCTGTGAGTAGTCAGAGGGGACAACTCCTTTTGCTGGCAGGCTCATTCCCTGCCCTGGGGACTGCAGCCAAGCCCGAGTTCCAGCTGGTCGTATGTAACCAGTAAGTGGCTTGTGGGATACAGAAATCCATCCAAAGAGAAATGGGCTAAGTGTCGGTAAATAAAACCTGCAGGAGCCATGAGACAGCTCTGGGGAACTGCACAGCACACAGAAGAGTTGGCAGATTAGGGTGTAATTAAAAAAAACAAACTCAGGCTCTGTCCCAGACCAAACATCCCCAGCTAGGCAACAAACCCAGAATAAAAGTGTACGTAAACAGCCTTGGAAGCTTTGTCAACAGCCTGAAGGTGGGCATTAAGGAGAAAGCAGCATCTTAATGCTGAGTAGAGAGGTGTTTAAAATCTGCCTTAAATTAGGGAGATGATTGTACAATTCTCAGATAAGGTGTTGGACACCCTCATCTCCTGTAAGGCTGCATTTTCCAGTCACCACACACTTTTCAGAGGGTCCCCACGGATAGAACTCCCTCACTCTCAGACTGATAGAGACTCCTGCGTGGAATAGTAAGTGTGGTTGAAGGTCATTCTCTGCTGTCTTTTTGACAGTAGATTGTCAGAAAAAAACAGAACAAGAGCAAAAACCTAACTTCCAGAATGGTGGCTTGCAGGTACTCATGTTTGAAATCCTATGTCTGCATATATATTTAAGTGTAGTTAATACCTTGCCTGGAGAAACAGGCTTCCCTACTGCAAGGAGACAGACCTCCTGTGCAGGTGTGTAGAAGTCCCTTTTGCACAGTGGAAACATCTGGTAGTAGATGTATTAATTAAGCCAGAAACTGAGCTGGGAGGAGAGGAAGGAGACGAGGATAGGAAGGAAGTAAAGCCAGCAATTAGGCCCAGAGAGCTGTTACTGTGCAAGTGAAGTGGGAGGAGAGGGGATGAAACTGTTTGTTTGGATTGCCACGAAGAAGAGAAAATAGAAGCCATGGCAGAGGGGGAAAGACAATACATTCAAATGAGTTGAAGTAGTCTGTGTACCAGTCTGGCGACTGAAAAAGCTCACACCAGTCCATAACTTCTCTACCAACTCATCGTGGTGCCATCCTATTTTCAAAGACAGGAAAGAGTGATAATCCCTGCTTGAAGGCAAGTCCTGGTGCTCTGCAGGCTATGCATACACATGCATGTGCACCACGCACACACAAGGACACAACAAGCACACACAGGCACACCCTGTGATGGGAAAATGTTCAGAATTGCATCCAGCACCTCAAGAAACCAAGGGGTTACAGACTTGACTGTGAAAATAAACCTGTGTAGCCTGCACTGGTATTGAAAACCTATACCCACCAGTCACTTGGTAGCCACCAGTCCTTGCCACTGCATACCAAGCAGAGGTGCTGTATATTTGCCTGCTCAATTGCAATTCTGCTCACCTTATGTTTGGGAGAAGCAGCAAACACCATAAAAATGAGAAGCTGACAGCAACAATACTACAATAATATGTTGTGAGAGGAGGAAAAGGGAAAGAAAACGCATTTCCACAAGAGACCAAGACATGATGTAGTTGTTATCACGTTACAGAGTGAGGACTGAAATCATACAACTTATTCCATTTAAAAACCTTAGGTTCATTCACATTTCCATACCCAAAGGTAAGCAGGCAACTTCCTTTCTCCAGAAATAATTCACCTTTGCTGTGTATTTACTATTGCATATATCCTCTCCACCTTAGTGTGTAACAGTTCATTTTGGACAATATTTGCTAAACATTCTGTAAAATATCTTTCTCTTTCCTGTCACAAAACATTTGCAAATTTCTTACGTTTCTAGATCAAAGCTGTTGGAGTGAGTCCAGGAAAAGTGTAGCTTTTTTTTAGCCAGTGTCTGTATGTCAATCAGCAGGTTAACAAAGGTTTCTGAATGAAATGTTATTGCTGCTTGGGAGGACATCCATAAACTATCAAACATTTCAGCACAGGAAGAAGGAAGCAAAGAGTGACTCAAATCTAATCCAGGATTTCTTGGTTTTAGTAAGAGAGAACCAAATTTCTTCACAACTTTGCCAAAACCCCTGATTGAAGGCACATGGAAACACATGTCATAGCTTAATGTAAGCTGTCCCTGAAGTCCATGAAGACATCCTCATAAGGTGTCTGTGGTCTTTGGCTTGGACACAAAACCCATACAAAGTACTGGCTGGAAAAACGACTATGCAGAACTCAGTAGAGAAATTTAACCCTACCAGGGCAGGATAATAGGTCAATCAAGCTAAATTGGGTGCAAAGTTCTCCAAAATGCAGGTTGAATTGAAGTTTTTTATTCTTAGAGAAAAAGACTCTGCAAACTTTGGGGCCAAGTCCAACTTACCTCAGCATTTGTGAGACATTTGTTTTTAGGATTCTGTCTCGCATTCATCCAAAGCAGAAGTAAGGGGAGTATCAAGAGAAAGAGTTCTTTCAGTAGTCCAGTCAGTGGTGCTGCGCACAAGTTAAAACAAACTGCAAATTTGAACCAGATACCACATTTTGTGTTCAAGCTTGAAATTAAATTTCTCCCATGATAAGTTTTAGCATCCAGGTCTTCCAAGTGTGAAATAAACTACATTAATTGAGCCAAGAAACTCAAAAGAAGACACCCTTCTCATGCCAGGCTGGTACTGATGACATGAGAAGCTGGTTGCAGAGGACAGGTTTGCTTTGTACTCTCTGCAGCAATAGAGTGAAGGCCTAGGTATAGCAGCATTGGAGGCAATGACAGAGGTAAAATTCCCAAAGCTGTAGTCGAAGAATGTCTTTCTCTTTTTATGCTAGGACTAAGTTAGCCTTACAGAAACCAAGCTGGAACTTGTTGGAAGCTCCATCTACAACCTGGACCAAAATGCTTTTCCCCCACCCAGTTCATAGGAGTTCAGATAAGGATCTCCTATTTCTGTCTTTAAGCCTATAGCTGACTGCTGTCAGTCTCATTACATGCACAACATGCTCAAGAACTTCTCCAGGGCAGAATGTTGCTATAGGGTAAAGTCTGAGTACAAGAGCTCCAAACATCCAGGGCAGAGGAAGGTAAGCTTTGTGGTGAGGCATCCCTGAACGCAATAAAAAAAGGTAATCTTCCTTCCTTCCTTCCTTCCCATAAAATAAAGCAACAAATGGTATCTGCAGTGGTGACAGAACTTGCTGTTTGCCAAGGCTGAGATATAGCCATTGGCTGTTTATCTAATCCAGATAAACAAGCAGATATCAGAGTAAAGGTCAATGAAGTATTTGTTCTCTCCCTAAATTACACAAGTGTGTGTCCTCATGCAGATCAATGTAGTCACCCTGGCTTGTGTCTTAGCTCATTCCTTTCATCCCAGAAGTGAACATTCCTGCTTTTGACACGTAGGATAGTGAACAAAGTTCAAGTGGAGCTGCACAGAGGGAGTGCTCCCTAATATTGTCATGGGAAAAGGGCTGCTGGCCAAAACAATGGTGTCAGCAGCATGTGTGCGTATTCAAAAAGTACATTTTACAAATCCATGGGTTTATATTCAGAGAATGTCAGAAAGCAAACACAGAAAACCTCTCCACAGAGTTCACCCAAATATGTGGCCCCGCATACACTAGAAGGAGGGAGAGAACTGGGAGGGAGGAGATTTATGTGACTGAAAGAGCTTTTTTTTTTCCGTGTGTGGCCATACTAAATACAAAACTCATGAGTAAGAGGCATGGGAGAATATGAAGAAATCCCTTTGGAGCAGTTAGAGGTCAAGCTCTGTTTCCCTGGACACGAACCCAAATGCAGGGTGCACACTAGTGAACATGTGTGTGGATGTGGTCCACTGGCCCTGCATTGGCCAGGACAAATGTGGCTGGACACAAATGCCAACGTGGCACTCACACCTCTTTGAGAGAGTCCTCCTGGGCTACCACAGCGCATTGCTCTGTTTCTTCCTCACATCACAGGGAAGTCTTCTTCTCTACATTGAACAGGACATGGAAAAAATTGTTCTTAGTTTGTGTCTGACAAGTGCCATTGAGCCCTGAGGCCTGACTTGCAGCTGGAGCTCTGCCATGTGAATCATCACACCACGTGGAACAAATACCCATTCTGGCTTTTGGTATCACTCTCTACCTCTGAGGAAGAGTCTCTCCCAGACTCTCATGCTCTCTCTGCTCAAGATGAGAGTCCTCAGGAAGGCTCAGGACTCCAGCACAAGCTCTGCCCCAGGACATGTGTTTGTGACCCCATATTTTGGCTTTGCCTCTTCTCTGTTCAGAATCTATGACTTCCCAGGCCCTCATCAAAAAAAAAAAAAAGTAGTTGCTTCTTGCCTCTCCAACTTTACGCAGTGAATTTCCTCCTGCAGGAATATTGGAGCCTCCAATTTTGGAACTATTCCTTGTATTACATCACTAGAAGGTGGGACAATACAAGGACAGTCTATCTTCATATGGTGTAAAGACATTTGAAACAACAGTGTTTTCCAAACGTCCTCCACTCATCTTTAGGAGCTCCAAGCCTTGGAAAGCCAGATGCTTAGGCATATAATTCAGGCACAAGGGTGGTGCAGTGAACTAAAATCAGTGCAGGAAATAATCCTGACTCTTATTACAATGAATGAGAGAAAGCTGAAAACTGTGGCTCAGATCCTCAAGCATTTGTGCTCTGATATAACTGAAACCTCACAGGAGATCCTGGGTCTAAATAGAAGAAATAGATAATTTATGGGATTCCTAGCATGTCCACGTCCTCCCCCAGCACATACCTGTCATTTACATTTGTTGTGGACTTTACTCAGACAATTTATTTTTCCTTGCAAGATACCATGATGTTTTCTGTTTCTTTGCATGAGAAATAAGAATACACACGACAACAGAAATGTCAGATAGGAGTGAATAGAAACAAAAATAGACTTCATTAAAAATTACTATGTACTCACAGCAAGAAGTTATCACAGACCAAAAAGTCATCACCAGCTAGGGTGAAAAATGGTAAAGCAGTTACACAGTGCCAGCTGAACAGATGTAGTTGTTCTAAGAACCAGAATCTGCAAGACACACCAGAACTGTTAAAATAACACCTTCTAACAACCAACAGTCTTCTCCCCTAAGAAAGAAGACAAGAAATCACTTGCTACTCTTTTCTGTAAAAGGTCCTGCTACAGAATCACCCACATTCCAGAGGTGTGCTGGTGGTCTCAAGCCAGCAGGATCTGTCAGGTGATGTCTGTGTGGTGGATGCACTAAGGTTCTGTGTTCTACCAGCAGATGGGATACTCAGCATGTGCTGTGGTCAAGAAAATACTACTTCCACCAGAAAACAACTTTGTAAAGTGAGAAGCTTGCCCTTTCTGCCTATCTGACCAACACCCAGACTTTGGAACTGTTATCTGAGAAAAGCCACAGCGCTTCTTCCTCTGCTTCACTGTAAATGACCCATCCTTTGCCCCAAGTATCTGCTTGGATTCCTCAGATCCCTTACAGTGCCCAAGAATGCCCAGTATCCCAAAGCTGGCCTTGTTGTCACCCTGCAATACGTCTTGCAGGCTCATGTGGGAGCAAGTCATCACTCAGTCCCCAAAGAGGAAGGCTGCGCACTGGGCTGTCAAGAACACGTCTCTCCTACAGCGCAGCAGAAAATAACCCACTAGAAAATCACAGCCTTTTGTTTTACCAATTTGTTGCAGTGCAAGGTCAGCTCCTACCCCAGGAGGTCACTTCCCCCAGAAGATCCATTCCCCAGGTGCATGTGTGTATCCCCTCCTCCCCCCACCCCCTGGGCTCTGGCCCAGGACTGTCTGTCAACCTTCAAGGCGTTGTGTGGTTGGGCAGGTTCAAAGGATGCCTTAGACCCTGAAGGGTATGGAGCAACCCAGGTATCCCTTTGTCCTTGGGAGCTCCTCTCCCCTACCTGGATTGGTGGGCTTGCTACCTTTCCCCTCCCCCTCCTCGCCCAGGTTAAAAGGTGCCTCAGCCATGCAGTCAAAAAAGTGATTGGGAAACACCAGGAAAGATAGAAGGTCTGTTTACAGTTCTGTGGAGCAGAGACTGATTCAGAAGCCTACCGGGCTGGAATAAAACCTTCTGAACACAACTCTCTTCAGGACTCACTCCTTTTCCTCCACCTTTCGCCTCAAGTCTCCCCAGCAGAGATCAGCACGACACCCGGAGCCTGGAAACTTGGACCCTCAGCCACGTGAGCTGCATAATATCTCCTGGGGCACAGACGCCCTAGTTGCTGTTATTAAGCTCACACGTGGAGGCCAGGCAAGCCAGAGAGGTCCCACCGGTAATATTGGTAATTTTTTTATTCCAGTACCAATTAACACTTCCCACTACAGCTGATTCAAGACAATTGCTGAGTTATTTGTGGGAGGTGTTTTTTACCTCCTGCACTGTGGCAGCTGCCACTTCTTTTCTTTTTCCGAGTCTGATTTCTGGCCACCATTCATCAGCTGGCCAGCCAAGGAGTGGGGACAACCCAGAGGAGCAGGTTTCATGTGCTTTCCCACAACCTCTCTTCTGAGGAATTACTAACATTGACTAAATATAAACACTTTGTGGATTTCCCAGATATATGCTGTATACGCTTTCACAAAGGCTAGAAAAATTTACTACTAGGAATTTCACAACTTCCTCTTAATTAGTAAAGTTGCATGAAAGAAGAAGTAGATTGTAGTTCAAGGTTTTTCTCCATTCGCACATGAAGAAGTTATTTATTAGGTACAATCAAAAAATACCTTTACATTTCAGAAGTTTCCATAAACCTTTCAGAAAGAGAGACTCAGCAGATTTGTGAAGGACATTCTGGACAGTAGGACACGCATATTTAACAAGAGATTGGGGTAGGAGCATTTTTGTTCTTAATAAATGTAATGTCATTAGACATTTTTCAGTTCGTTAGGATGCTAACGAGGGATTACTAAGTTGACAATATACTTATGATTTTTCTACTTGAAAATGAAGTGTTAGAAAATAGATATAATTGTATGCATCCACACAGGGAGTTCTGTATGTTTTATACATAGACAAGGCAAGCTTGGCCTTTAAAAGCAGCTTCTGGCCATAGCTGAGGCATTATTGGAATCAAAGTTTGGGAGCATTTTTGGGGGTATTTGAGGAACTTTTCCTTAGGCATAATAATGATAACAACAGTGGTTCCTGATTCCAACTATAGTGGCCAGATGTCTGAAACTACTGGAAGACCAGTGTAAATTACTTGTTTTCCATGAATCTTATTTTTCAGAAGGATGGATCAAATTAATCATATTATTCAAACACCAGTGAGAAAACCAATGACTGCAAGCACAGGGAGAGTGAGATAATTAATTGCAGTTGCTATAATCTGCCTTGAGCACACCTGCTAAACCTGAGAAGCCAAAGCAACATTTATTTTGACACATTTTTGTGGGAGAATGCTTGGAAAGCTAAGGATTTGTAACGTTACCAGTTTATGCAGTTTGAAGTACAAAATGCCCACAAATGATTGAATTTCACTGAGTCGTTCATATGTGAGACCTACATGTATCCAATTAGGGCTATTAAAAGCAAGTTGTGGATGGAGTTTCTGGTGCTAATTAATTGAAACAGGAGCAGTTGGAGAATGCCCCTCTCAGAAGCTGCCTCAGCCAGCCCAGCCCCTCTGCACTATGATTTATAGCCTTTGGCCTGGAGGTGTGGAAATTCTGAAGAGTGAATTACTGCTGCAAACTTATTCTTTAGCAGTGAAATTAGACTGTAACTCTATACAATTTGTTAGGAATGAAATAAAGAAATAATTTTCTTTTAATAATGATGTTGGTTTAGAATGTCGTAAGGAGTTGCAAGTTGAAGCCCAAAGGATTTCTGTGATGATTACTTGAGGCAATCAGTGGGTAGTCTAAGTTTATTTAATTTCATTGAATCGTAGAATAGCTTGGGTTGGAAGGGACTTTTGAATATCATCTAGTCCAACTCCCTTGTTCAGTGGTTGCTGTGAAGATCAAAGTCACCAAAAAAAGAATCTAGACTTTGGAATGTACGTGTTCAGCATGAGCTGGGGCAAGGGAGGGGCTACCTACATTTTGCCAAATACAAAGAACATGTATTAAGAGCCTACACATCGTGAAATACTTGAAAGAGCCTGAAACAGGAAAAAGATGCTCATTATTGGAAAACCTGAGGGACAGGTTTTCTTTTAACCCTACAAAAGGTTTGAGGCAAAACTGCCAAGACACCCAGTAGGTGCTCTTTGAACAAAACTCTCATTTTAGATTGGTTTTGAGTTATACAATCTGCTTGTTCTAAAAGTTTTTAGACAGGAGAACCTGTTGTATAAAATTCTATTTAAGAAGAACCTTTCCTGAAAATTATTTGGCAAAGTTTTATCTGTAAAATACATCAGTCACAAAAGATAAATTTGTGATTGATTCAGTTTATAATACACCATCTAAATAATGAAAGGGGATTAGAATAATTATTCACCCAAATATAAATGGACAGGGAAATAAATCATTTACTTAGTTGATAATAGCTAAGACAATATAATAAAGTTTTACAACTTAAGAATGAAAGACTGCTTTCTAATTTTATTACTTATTTAAATAATTTAATATATAATTACACTTACACAGTTTTATTATCTGCCATGTTGTTGCAGCTCATAATTTAAGAATTATTTGCATTTTGGCAACTCTTCTACTTTATACAAACATGATTCTTGCTGTTGGGACAAGAAGACCCTGTCTGTTACACTCTGGAGTTTCTATCTGTTCATGAGATGCTAATATTTTTGCATAATCATCCATTTACAGTCATTTTGAAGCCAGCATATTTAAGAACAAGGACTAATTCAATGCTTCTCTTTTAAGTCAATAGCAGGAAGATATAAGCATTTCTCTCCAGCTTGAATTTTAAAAAAAATGTACTGGGTTTAGAGGGGCAACTAAAAGACAAGCTGTGCAAGCTAAGAGAAAAAATAATAAGAAAATTTAATTAGAAAGGGTCTGGTCAACAGTGTGTGATATATCCCCCCAAAAAAGCTGGCAAAGAAAAAGACCCAAGTAAAGGTATCATTGGCACACTTGTTTAAAATACAACAAAGCCCAACAGAAAGGTTCAGCAAGTACTATAAGTTTTCACCAAATTTTTAATAGCCCCTAAGTGTATTGTGGCTGCAGAAGTTATTATTTAAACTGGAATATTAACAAAATTTGAATAGAAATACTTTAATAACAGAAATTAATAGTGACATGTCACTAGAAAATCTGATTACTATTACAGGACCAAAATTGTTACCAACAGTATCCTAAAATTTAATTCCAAAGAAAGGCTGCCTATCAGTGTGTAATCTTAGTATCAGCCCAGCCAGGACTCTCTCAGCCCTGAAGGAATATTCTAATTTTTCAGAAATACAGGTTGGTAATATTTAGAGTTGAGACATTCACCTAATCTCAGTGAATTTTAATGCAAAGTGTACAAGCATGTTACTCAGAAAAGTCAAAAGAAACCATTTTCCTGGCTAAGAAGGAAAATAAATATGTGCTGGTCTTGTAAGTTTACTAGAATTCTTTTTGGTTAGTCTCAAAGACAAGATAATATGAAAATACGGTCATGATTTATGTTCTGTGGAAATCATTTGTAGAGCAACAAGACATTAATCACCTTGACTGATGTTAATTTGAAAGGAGCAATGTAAAACCAAGAAAGCAGGGTCTAAACAGCATATTTAGGAGCAGTAAACCCTCCTAAATGATGACACTTCTGAACTGCTCAGCACTGCCTGGCAGTGTTGGAATAGCCCAGGCAAACAACCACTTTGCTGATAGCAATAAAGAATATAAAGAACTCTATATCTACATTTTAATGAATCCTCGAGGTTTCTCTAATAATTTTTCAATGATGAATCAGAAATGAAGCTGGCAAAGGCAAGACATGTTAATTGTCTGGGTTTTTAGTCTGAGGATGATCCAGTGTAATTTTTGCTAATGTCTCCAACGGAGAAAGCTTCAGTATCCTGGTTCTGGACTTCTGCCTGATTTGTATCTGGAATTTTTAAAGTATCTACAAATCATTTATTCAGATGCAGGACCTTTTCCTATCACTATGAACCATGAGCATCATTTGAATTATCCTATTAGATCACGACTGGAAGTCCAGACTAAGAACTTAAATCTTGTTAGAAGCCTTGTAATGTAATTTTAGCATTGACAGGCTATAGGCAAATCTCCCAAAATCTCCTTTTATAATATCAGATGGAGTGACATTTTAACTACTACTAATGAAAATATTCTGAGCCCTTCTGCAGAGGAAAGGTACCCAATCATGCACAAGATGCAGAAGATGAAAGAACAGAGTATAAAGCATCCCAGCTGTGGAGTTTTCCCCCATGAGAAACAAGAGCAGGCTTGTACTATGCAGACTTCTTATATATATGCAGAAACCACCTGGGAGATCATCCAAAACAACTTTGCATTGGTCTCTAAAGAAGGGATTGAAATCAGTCTTCTGTCTCAATCAGTGTGAATCTCCTTAATGACAAGGTGCTTAAACACTGCTGTGAAAGACACATTAAAAATAGGGAGTCAGGTACGCTGGATCAGTTGTAGCTTTTACACAGCTAACACTTGTTACTGCTTCAGGAAATAAATCCACTGGTGCATTTATAATATTTCCATTAAGTCCTACTCTGTTTACATTAGCTTTATATTTAAGGACCTTATGCAGACCTAAATCTGACTTCTGGAACTGAGAGAGGGATTGTAAGTCTCTGTAAGTAATCCTGAGCCAAAACATTATGCCAAGTCAGTGATATGCAGAGCATGGGCAACCCCCCATCAGCAAAGTGATGTCAGAAAATTATCCTCTTTGGTCTCCCAGAAGAAGCTGACCTACCTTTCTTCTGTTACATTGAATTGTTTTAATTGACTTTGTGCATGTAGACACTGTTGAAATCAACACACAAAGCTTTCATGGCCTAATAGACAGAAGCCTGCAAATATGTTATTTATATAGCTTTAAAGGATGATGGTGTTCCTGTAGACAATCCATTGCAATTGGTATTTTCAGGTTTGGCTAAAATTTTGTTCCATTCCATTTCTTTTTTGCTTTACTTTCCAGCACAGAAAACCTTTTCTGTTCTTTTGCTTGTGGACAAGAACATCCATGTTCTTGGGCAACAATTCATCCCCATAGCAATCAAAGAGTTCCATTTATGCTTTGAACTCCACATTATTTCTCCTTTTGTTTTTTAAAGTGATTGTTTTCCTATTGCTATGGACTGAAAGTGGCATCACCTTCCTTGGAAAGGCCCAAGACTTTTACTGGCAAGTGCTACCTGAACCTAAAAAGGAGAAGCCATGTGAGAGTATTCAAGCTGCCTACTGCAAGGCAATCCATGTATCTGGCAAATGGCCCATCAGTCCTCACTGCAGGGGAAGTCAGGGAAAGTGTGGTCAGGAGTGAAAAGATGTTCTTCAGATAGGTATGTGGTGGCTGTTTGGGGAGTCACTTGCCTGGGTGCAGAGGTCAGGTACCAAACACCACATCTGGCACAGCAGCAGTGCCTACAAAGAGGATCCAACTGTTCTGGGCTCTCTGCTGTCCTGACAGACGGGCACATCTGCAAGTATCCAAGTAGATGTAGGCTGGTATCTGTTTTGGGATGCCTTAATGGGAATCTGCTCTGAATTTCTTTGCCCATGACTGAATGAAAGCACAATCCCTGATCCCACATGGTGTACAGCTGCAGAAAAGCTACAAGCTCAATTCTGTGCTCTGAGTCTTCCACCTATACCTGCTTCCAGGATAATTAGATTTCCAGAGTGATCCAAAATACAAAAGAATACAAAAGAATCAGGCTCAAAGACGTGATTTTAAGCAGAAGAAGGGACTGCAGAATATACCTGTCCTCATGGCTGAGAAAGGTATTTTCTCTCATCGTGGTTTAGTCCCAGCCAACCACCAAGCACCACACAGCCACTTATTCATTTCCCAGCCAGTGAGACTGGGGAGAGAACAGGAAGGGGAAAAGCTGGAAAACTCATGAGTTGAGATAAAGACAGTTTAATAGGGAAAGCAAAAATCTTAAAAGCACACAAGCAAAACAAAACAAGGAATTAATTCCCCACTTCTCATGGGCAGGCAGGTGTTCAGCCATCCCCAGGACAGCAGGGCCCCATCACACACAACGGTTATGTGGGAAGGCAAATATCATCAATCCAAACATTCCTCCACCTTCCTTTACTTCCCCCCACTTTATATACCGAGCAGGATGTCATATGGTCTGGAATATCACTTTGGTTATTTGGGGTCACCTGCCCTGGACGTGTCTCCTCCCAGCCTCTCAGGCACCTCCCAACTCCCTCACCAGCATTGCAGTATGACGAGTAGAGAACTTGTCTCTGTGTAAGCCCTGCTCAGCAATAACAAAAACAGCCTGATATTATCAACCCTGTGTTCAGCACAAATCCAAAACATAGCCCCATACCAGCCACTGTGAAGAAAATTAACTCTACCCCAGCAAAAACTAGTACAGCCCTTCTGGGGCACTTGTAACAGCAAGAGTCATTTGCAAGGAGCTGGTGCCTCTGCTGTACCCCTTTGTAGGCATTGGTGTAGATAAAACGCACTTGAAAGACTACAGAGAACAAAAACATTGAGCTGACTTTGAAAGAGAAACACAGTGAGGGTCAAGTCTCAAGACAGACTTACAAATTCTGTAACATCTGCTGAAAAATATGTCTGCCTCACTTGTCTTCAAACTCTCCTCTAACAGGTAATCGCAGATCTGTGTGGGTTTTGTGTGACAGCGACAACCTGGAAGCTAGATAAGATTATGAAACACAATTTATATAAGCCATCAACAGCAATATTCAGCCACTAGCACTGCAGGCTGGTGGAAATGCATGCCCATTCATTTCAATCAACATGTCAGAATTTCTTTTTTTAAAAAAGAGAAGAAATCAAGGAAGTTTCTTCATAAGCCACAAATGTTTTCAAATGTTTCTTTTCAAAAAAATACTATGGAAAAGAACAGCTACAAAGAAAAACTAGCTACAAGGTTATCTACAAGTGAAAGGGAACCAGGCAGAGATACAGTCATGAAAAATGACATGCATTACCGGAGACAGAACTGCATTTTGGGAATTGAGACTCACTTCCTACACAGATATCATTATATTTAGGCACACATTCTTCCTTAAGACACTTGTGAGCATGTCTGGTGGTCCTTTTCGCAGCACAAGGGAGTTTGCACACCTCATGCACATGGAGCAGCTCCATTACCTCTGTCCTAGCAAATGCAAGGTGAATAAGTTTATTTTGTGCAAAAATTGTTGTGTATAAAAATCCACTTTAGACTTCAGCTATTCTGGATTTCATGTGTGCCTAAAAAAGAAATAACCCAAAGTCTGATCCAGTAAAATGTATCTGTTACTAAGAGATTTTCTTTTGTGGAATGCTTTATAAGTGTATAATAGCAACTTGGAAAATTCTGATCTTGCAGAAATATTCTGTGGCTTTGGAGAAATTTATCACATATTTAGCAATGAAAGCCTTAACACTGCACTGCAGGCTAGTCTTTTCAAACCATCTTGGTGCAGATCACATCTCCAGGCTCAGGAAAAGCCACAGCAAGATTTTAGCCATAGGGACATCCCGTCACACATGGCTGCCTTCTCTTCTGCCAGCCCTCTTCCAGCTGCTGAGCTCTCCTTACATCCACGACAGATGTGCAGTGTGACATTCTTTGGCCTCTTCACATGGAAGCTGGCCTTTCCCAGGCGGCGTGGCTGCTTTCATGGCTGCACATCCCTACCTTCCAGAGGGAGAGCAGCATCAGGAAAGCGTTACATGCAGTTGCAACTTATTTTAACAACACTGAGGCTGAAAAGCACAGAAATTTGTGACCAGAAAACTCTTTTGCTGGTCAGAGAGCTCTCTCCACTGAGCACAGCTTAGCACTACCAGCGTGTGTCCCACCAGGCCTCCCTCTAATCACATCTGTGCACAAAAGAAAACAAACATATTCCAAGAGTTTCACAGTCTGTTTAGATGGTTTAATGGAAGCAGCTTTCACAGGCAAGGATGCCACTACAGGCTGCATGTTTCATGGAATGTAAGAGATAAGAAAGGAAGATAAGCATATTGAAATTTGGCTTTACTCACCAAACCTGAACAAAAGGTTGTCCATTTTAATTCCAATGGAATGATGAACTGCCAGTGGCAAGCCTAAAAGCTGCACAATAATGTAACATCACCCAAATGAACACACTTCCTGGCTGCTTCCAAAACTAGGTGCAAGCAGAAGATGCTGAGAGCACGATGGCAGCAAGGGGCCACTGGGAAGGCAGAAAGGCAGGGGACAGACAAAGGGCACAGGCTCAGGGAATTCCATGGGTTTTTCCCACCAGTCTGGTGCCTCATCACTGGGCTTTCTCCATCAGCACAAGCAAGGCCTGGAGAAAGGAAGAGGAAATCAAACCCCCTGGGGGTTTTAGGTGTCGATGTTAGTTTTTCAAAGCTTGCATTGGGCTTCCACTTAAAAAAGAGCCAGTGGAGAGAAGGTGATCCACTCTGTCCTCAGACAGACAGTGGTGATCCATGGGCTGAAGACCTCTCCAGAGGTGCCTCTCATTCTGTACTGATACTGAGAAGCCCAGAAAGCCTTTACTGCTTCCTGGGGCTGCATCCCATGAAACCAAAGAGTCAGAATTTAATCCAGACTGCTGTACTATGTCTTCAAGGATGTTCAACTGAGAAACAGGACTCAAATGAGAGACCTTTTCCTTATATATGAGTTCTTCTGAATAGGGAGGACCGATTTGAGCATGAAAGGGAGAATATGCACATGACCTCATGTGTCCCTGAGAAACCTGTTAACAAATCTTCTAGTTCAAGTGTATGGTATTAAAAATATCAAACCCCTCAGCCATTTCCTATTGCTAAAAGTCAACATGTGCAGCCAATTACATCCCATTATCATCATTTCACCAACAGAGAAGTTAATTGGTGACACCATGAGGCTAACTTCATAAAACATGGGTGTCAAATCAATCTGCCTGTATTCTAGACACCGGCATTATGTACGGTAATGACGTGTCCCAAATTTCTGTTGTCTTCATTTTCCTGTGCATCCCTTGACATGCTGAAATAAGTATTTAGGCTCCTTCACTCTATTTACGTGATTCCTGAAAAATCTCTAACTGTTTTTAAAACTGTGGCCTGTAGTCTGATTTGCTTTCATTTTTTTTTTCTATTCTGTGCATTTCTTTTCTAAATATACCATATCTATACAGCTTTATGTTAGTAAAAGTGCCTCCCTGGACACAACACCTAAAGCAGGGTTCTGCATGAGAAAAAAGACATAGTATTCATTCCAACATCAGGGCAAATTTGTATCTCTGTGCTATAGCACAACGCTGTCTTAAAATAAGCTTACCCCATCTTGTGGCAGTTTTTCACAATACCAGGTTGCGCAGTGTGCCTCCTACTACCTACACCTACTGGTGGAGAGGGCATGGTGAAAGAATAAAGCAGATGTTTAGCACACATCATGGCATTCTATAGCTGCCACCAGCTTTCAGTAGCATAGCTTGTGGTCTTCATGTTTATTCTTGGAAAAGTTCACCATGGGGCAAGAAAAAGGAGTTCACTTACAGCACCAATGTACCTTTGCAGTCTCCTTCATCAGCTTTCATCACGCTGGGCTAGCAGTGGAGGGATGAGCCCATGATTTTAGAAGCATCCTACCCACACATTTCCATACATAACTACAATTACAGATCATATTTCTCTGGCTGTGATATTTCTAGTGATGTAACACAGAGTACATACAAGTCTTTAAAGACTGCCCTGGTAACCCCAGCAGGGTGATTCCCTGGTATAGGACTGTTTTGATTGTTCCCTTGTTGTGCCTCAGAATGTCCATGAGCAGGTGACAACCTTGGTACAATGGGAGGTCACCCTCTCCCCGGTGAGGTGCCAGCATAAACACCCATCCCCTTGGTTGTGGCAAGTGGCACTGAACCAGTTTACATCTCTTAGGTGCTTGGTCCCTTGAGGATCCTCAGATTCTCCTTGGATCCCTGAGGATCAGGACTTCAGACTGCCTGCACACCATGTGAAATGGGTTGAGATCCTTCTAAAAGCAAGGTTCTAATCTAATGAGAAAGACTGCTACATTTCTTGTTATTTAAAATACATAGATGTCACTTTTGGACTTGAAAGAGAGCGATGCAGTGTCTGCCTAATGCTGATTTCAGTGCTAGTAGTCGTTGTGTGTGAGCTGCACACGCTCACGTTGACAAAAGTGTTCACAGATTGAGGGCAGTTCCAGTGGAAGCTGAAGATGACGATGTTCAGACGATCCCAGATGTTTTCAGACGAAGTCAGCTGGCCAACGGCACTGCATACGAGGAGGTTGTGGCAATCTCAGAGGCTCCTCAGAGTATCAATCACTCATCTTCAGATCTCATTTGGGTTGCTGGAGTCGCATTCATTGCTGCTTCAGATCAAGCGGCTTCTACATATGCTGGCTTGCTTTCCACATTCAGCATGCAAGGAACAGGGAAGAGCAGCAGAATACATCGTTCCCCATTTTACCTGAGCGTGCCGGGTCGGACTGCGTGGCACACAGCCACAGCTGACGGAGACAGCAGCAGGTCCGGCCCCTGCGGTGCCTGCACACAGCCTGGCAGTGCCACCTGCAGAGCAGAGCGAGGCATCCCCACCGCTCCCGCGAGGAAAAGCCCATCCCAGCTGCAGCCTGGTGACAGTGAGCCAAAAGCACAGCCCTGCTTCAGTTACAAACTGAACTTTGTTCCCTTACACAAAAAGGGAAAGCAAAGGCAAAAGAAAACAAAAGCATCTGGCCCCTTGCAGTGCTAGGTCATCAAAAGCTGTGTCCTAGTCTACAAATCCCTGAGTCATGTTTTTTTATTTTGGCAGAGACTTCACAGAATACCCCACCCTGAGTCTGGCTCCCAAGAGGTCTTGTGGGTCCTCTTCCATTCCTATTACGGTACATTGGTCTGTAAAAACTAGTTAAAAATGAGATGAGGACTTCTAGGGAAACCTTAACATGACCTCCTGAGTAGCAATTTTACAACCACAACCAATTATAGGCACAGTAACTGTGGTGAAAGTAATTTGAGGAAGTGCATGATGTGCAGATCCAATTTGACATACTACATCTCTTTTTACATAAGCCAAAATTTTCTAGCAGATGTAATCAACAGAAATCATGTCAATTAAACATTTGGCTTTGGGGTTTTTTTTTCACCTTTGTACTTAAGATAGACACTGACAAGGCCAATTCTAGCTACTTATTGTTTATTACTCAGAAAGAATGATTTTGTTAACATACAGGCTCGACATTCTTAAATTACTGAGGTATCAGCTATAAATTTTCTAGCCTAGTGCAGTCTTTATTATTTCTGAATTTTACTATTTGTTCTAATTTATTCATCAAGGCGAAATTTCTAAAACACCAAATCCTATTTATCTCTCATGTTCTCCCGCCTTTGCTTTAACTTTCTTCCAACCTCCACCTTCCTCTTCGATATTAAACTAATAGCTTTTATGGAAACCTTTGCAGTTTTAATGTACTTTGTTGATAGGTGCATGTAAACTTACCAGGAGTGATTGGAAGCAAAGAACTGTGGTATTAACACAATGACACATTTATCAAATATAAACTCCATAAAAGGAAGTCACCTTGCAAGATACACAGAATAAAAAAAAACAAGACTAATTTAGCCTAAAGTTTATACAGTGCAAGAGATCTAAATCTCCTTGTTCTGGCATATAACACGGATATAACATGATATATTTTTTGTAATCTAGTAAAATCTGTTTACTTCATTATCTTTGGGGATTTTTTGGTTAAGACATTCAGTTTGGTTTTTGGGTTTGGTGGGGTTTTTTTTGATTCATTGTGTTTGTTTTCTGGGGGTGAGGACAGCAGGGCTGAGCAGAAATAACCAACATCTATCAGGGATTTGGTGATGTTAGACCAAACTTCTTCAAAGCCCAGCCTGAGCCTCAGAATGTGCCGTTTTGGGGGACAGCTTTCAGACACAAAGTGACATCTGTGACATACTGGGGTCTGTGCAGCTCATGTGAAGGCTCTTCATCTTTCCACAGCATTTTGGAGAGCAGATGTCCCGGAGAAACGTTCACATGTGACATCTGAGGCCTCGATATCCTCTGTGCATCAGGGCTGTGCTAACTTTGGGGAGCTGTTTATACAACCTCCAATTACTGTTAATAGTACAAACTCATTAAGGAGCTGGTTCTTTGGAAACTGTGGGTTTCTTTGTCTGTATATACCCACAACAACAAGCATAATCAGCAGATTCTCTGAGGGTTTTGGTGCTGGCCCAGCACATGTTGTTCCGCTGATTAGAGATGGCAACTTCAAAGCTGACCTCTGACCAGCTAAGGACTCGGCAGGGAGGTGGCTGAGACAGGCAGAGGCAGTTTTTTCCTGCAGCTTAGGAAATTAAGGAGAAGTGGAAAGGATGGGAAGGTGTGAGTAACAAGATAAAAAAAAAGCCAGAAATAACGAAAGAGGAAATAAGAGGAGAGGAACTTTTTTAAGGACTGGAAGTAAGGAAAACGTGGAGGATACATAGGAAGTATCATTTAGGAATGGCATAGATGGAAATGCTGTTGTGTTGGGAGCTGCAGTGCCCTTTGCTGCCACACTAACCAGGGTTGGCAGGGGAGTTAAGACATCCAGTAAAGAGTAATAGAGGCCAGGCACTGCTGGTATCGAACCCCTGAAGGTTTGAACTAAACTTTGCAACTTTTTTTTTGTTGTTATCAGCAGCTACAGCTGCACAGTTAAGATTAAGCAATTGCACTGTGAACATTGTATGCTCGGCTGATCTTTTGTTATAAGGAAAAGGGAAGACAATCCCAGGATGAGTGGCCTGTCCAGGTGACAGCCGCCAGGAGTGAACTCAGGAGGACTGAGCAGCACTCGGGAAAAGGTAATTCCGGCAGTGGGAGACCACGACCACCTACCCTAGACGGACCCCAGACTCGGAAGGAGAGCCGGGCCTGCGGAATAATTACCCTGAGAAAGGAGAAGAACGACGAGCAAATAGGGGTTTGTGCAACAATCAAAAGAAAAGTTATGTAACTTGTAAATGAGGAACGCTGGCGCCTTTGTTTGTTAAAATGTATAAACAGCGCAACGTTTTGGTGACCGGGGAGCCGGCCTTTCGTGAGCCACAGCCCGGCTCCCTGCTTGGCGCGAACTGGGATACACCGGGGAGAACGGCGGGAACTGCGCCTCGGCGTGTGACCTGGCGCTGCCACGGGTAACGAGCCCGCGCCGGGGCCAGCACGGCCGCGCCCGGGANNNCAGCGGCGCGGGGAGGGGCGGGGCTGGGGTGAGCCGGGCCTGGGGCCTGTTCGGTTCCCTCCGCCGTCAGCGCCGACCCCGGGCGGGGCGGGCAGCGAGCAGCGGCGGCGGGGGTCACCCCTCCCGGGATGTCGCAGAGTGCCATGTCCGAGACCTACGGTAGGATCCGGGGGCGGGGTGAGGGGATCCCCCTCTTCCTCCTCCCCTCCAGGGGAGCGGGCCCGGGGCCGGGCAGTGCCCCCTGAGGAGCGGGGAGGGAGCCGGTGTGACGGGAGGGCTCCCCGGGCTCGGGCGGGTCCCTCTGCCCGCCGCTGCCCGGAGCCCCCAGCGCCTGCCCCGCCCGTGGCTGGCCGGCCGGCCCGGCAGGAGCGCTCCGAGTTATCCTTCAGGGTGAGCAGGGAGCGGCTCGGGCGCTGCTTCTCCGGTCCGGGGAGCCCAGAAGGAAACTTGCCGTGCATGTCCGCTGGGAGAAGCTGTGCTCGTTCTTTTACTTGGAGATGGCGGGTGCTTCTGCGGGTCCAGTTAAGGTTTCGGTCCTGTTGTCTTAGACGTGCAGGCATCGAAAAGAGTTGACTGAGAGTGCGTTGGGTATGTTCAATGTATCAATGGGTATGTTCGTACGTCCCTGTGTTGGCATGGGTGTCGGACTGCTACTGGTAGGAAAACATCCGACGGAGTAAGTCAAAGTGCAGGTATTGACAGGGTGTGTCCCGTGCGTCGCTGGGAAGCATCAAAGAGTAGCGAGGAGTTAAAGAGGTGAGCAGAGCTGGTATTGCTGGATAGGTGGAGGAGATGAGAGGCAACTGAATGGTATTAATTTCTTTTCTTTACAATTTTACTTGAACCTCCACTTTGGATAGATTTCTTTTCTACACTTTCCATACCATACAGTTCTGTAATATTTTCCAGTATAAAGATGCTGTTGTACATATAAACATTCTAAATCCATGTGGTAGGTCTATATTCATAGTCCATGAGAGTAGGATCAGAATTGAATAGGGAATAATTGAATAATCAAAGCAAAATTGGACACAACAACTTTGGAAACCGTTTTGAAGGCTGGGATGTCCGTCAGGAGTAGGCCAAGTGACCTGATTGTTTCTACAGTGTAAGTTATTTTATTTTCAGTACTGTAGTCATCAGTGCTTGATGTTCTGTCCTGCTGGTCAGTGCTTCAGTGTACAGCAAATGCAGAGAACTAAGGGGCAAAACGAGGCAAGAGTGTGGGGCAGCCCTTGAAGTGCCAACATTAGGATAATCAAACCCTGCTTCTTTTGTCCATCCGTTCTAGAAACATGTAAAAATTACATGTAGAAACCAGAGGGGTGTGCTTTGTCCATCTAGATTTGAGTTTAAACAAGTTCTTCATGCTCTGTACTCCTGTGATCTAGAACTGGGATCACTTTGGCTAGGATTACGGTGGTCTCTGAGCAAAAGAATTGGTAGAAAACCAGAGATGACAGCATTTCAGTGGTGCTCCTCCTTTGATGCTGTAATGCTAGGTAAGCCAAATAGATGATTGGTGTCTTAAACCAGAACATTTAAACATTTTTTGCGTTGTTCCAGTGAGGCAGAATAGGGATGGTAAGCCCACTGGAGTGTCAAGTTCTAGAGAACACACAGAAGAATAAAAGCTAAGTTATAGCATAAAGTTTAATTAATGGCTCTACAATCTCTGACCATAAAAGTAGTCAGCAACAAATTTTGCAGTGTCCTGTCCACATATGTAGCAGCCCCATTGACAGATCAAAGTTAGCAGTACCATGTGATTAAATTATGGATCTTCTGTGCTTGATGAACTCTCTGGATTTGATGTGCTTACTGTTCTAACAAAGAATGGTTTGTTGCTGACCAGCTGTTACAATGACCGTGGAGGATGGGAGAAGTATGAGGTCAGTTTTGTCCTCGTGATTGAGACTAGGGGTCACTGTATCCCCCTTCTGGAATCCCTGTAGCTTGTAAATCCTTAAGTCATGAATTAGATTTTTCTCGTCACCTGAATTATGACCCATTCTAATTATGTAGCCTCAAGCTTTTTATCCCATACGGATAAGGCTCAGAAAACTGGTTGGTGGTTGGGTTGGTGTTTTTCTTCCTAATGTCATTTTGCTGTCTGTCTTTTATATGATTCTAATTTTGCTGTGAGGTTCCAACTACTCTTTCTGTTGAAAGGGGTTTATTTTTTTCAGTATTTTTCTCAATCCATAGGGAATAAAGAGCCTTTCCACTGGCCACCGCTGTTAATTTCATATCTCCTGGGTTTTTTTCCTCTCTTAGTTTCTTCCTCCGTGTCAAATTCTGTCTTCTTTGAAGGCTTTCTGTTCACTCACTTTTTACATCTCATTCTGTCTGTTATTGAGATTCTTGTCTCTTCCCTCTTTTCAAACAAAGTTCTGCAGCTTCTCAGTCTTGACACTAAATTTTGCTTACAATTAGTATTTTCACTCCTGCAGATCAATTACATCAGTTGTGTATCTTCTGTTCTTAGCTTTCTTATCTGTTCAATTATTTATGTGTTCAATTCAGTATCTGTTCAATTCTTATGTGTTCGATTTATTTCCCATACAAAGTGCCAAAACCAAGCCAAACATGAGTACAAGATAACTCCATGAATTTTGAGACTGGGTTTAGAAAGAGTGTTTTCCTGCTGCTTTTGGGAGAAAGGGGTCATTCTTTTAGAAGTTTGACATTTAACATTGGAAACAGATCTCCTGTTCGTAGGAAAACTCTTTTAACTCAAGTTTTCTGAGATGTAATGGCCTTTCTGTAGATAATTGCCATATAACAACACATGCATGTTTTAGTTTACTTCCCAGTGGAAAATATACATGTTTTTGTGGTAAAGACAGCCTGACAGAAAGTTGCTTATGTTTAATAAATAAATGCAAAGCAACCTTTGGATTTTAAATGGTAGAAGGATGGAAGCTGTATGAGCACTGAATAAATGCAATGTGTAAGATTCAAGTCAAATGTCTTCACTCCTTAGTTCCTTGTGTTTTTTCCACTAGCATCTACAAATCCCAACCTGATCACGTAAGTTTACCAGTCTCTATCATTGGCAGAGGATGTATCGTCTTTCCATCCATTTGGAAATAATTCTTTTTGATCTGGACAATTTGATTTGTCCTTTTCTCACTTCCCATCCCCCACCATTTACCATTTATTTGCATTTCTCACCCTGGTCTTCAGTTTGTTTCAAATCTGATTTTATTTCTTAGAGAGCATAGCTCTTTTGCTTGTAGGAAAGCAAAACTTCCCTCTCTGAAACATTCTTTCTGCAGATTGGAATAGAGCCAGGTTGATCTGTTCTACCTGTTTTATCTTGTTAACCTTCTGAGAGAAAGGAGTAAGCTGTGGGAATATCTCCTCCTTTCATTTAAGGGCAGCATGTGCCAGTAGGAATGCTTCAGAGCACTCTTTCCTCCTGCCCTATGCCATGAATGAGGGAGTTTCCAACGGGTCAGCATTAGTGAATATAAATTCTACTCTACAGCAAGGAGTTGGGAGGATTTCAAACTGAGATTGGGGATATAATTTGGTCTCCCCCCTACCCTACTGTATTAGCAGTGTGAAGGAAACAATTTCATGCTCATTGCATTTTAAGGACTAAGATACAGCATCTCAGAAGCTTTCTGACTATTTCTTCTGCTGGAGCAGACTTCAGGCAAAGAAGGAGGTTGGATGTCTGGGGGTGGTTGCCACATCAACCATCTGTTTTTACTGGTGCTTGAGTCAAAGCCCACAATTGTCTCTCTTCTCCTTTCCCCTCAGCTCACACTGCACCACCACCCCCAAAAGAAAAAAAACAAACACAAAAGACATTATGTCATTTATGTAGTTTAACAGCTTGTGGTGCTGCTGCTGCATCTTAAGGGGGAAGCCACAATTTCATTCCTTTTTGCCTGTGCTAGAAAATAAGTTTTATTTCCTGGACCCTCTACCCTGTTTGGGATCAGGTGATACATGTAGCTCTCAGAGGGGAGTAAACTGATTCTTTATAATGCCTTATTTCCTTAAACAGCCATGCTATGCTGTGTTTCATTGCCTTATGATTTCTGTAGTGCATATTTTGTAACCTTTTTTCCCTTTTGCACAGAGTTCAGTTTTGATCCTAAATCCCTTCTGTATAAAGACGATCTTATTTAAAGGCGAAGTGCTTTAACTTTTCTAGACCTTTTCAGTAGCCAGCATGGCAGCAAGCATTTGTAACATCTGAATGATGTTACTTTTCAGCTTTTCTATGAAGGAGGAACAGAATTGAAAAGAAAAGTTTCTCTAGGGTGACAGCATTGGCAGCCGACTGGAATGCTGGAGCTCTGAGCTGCTTTGTCAATTGGGAAAAAAAGGGAGACAAAAAAAAGCTATAAAATGAAGTGAACTAACTCCACTGGGAAGAGAACACCAAAAAGGAAAACTAGAGCAATTAAGCAGCAGTGCAACCACTAGAATGTGAATTGCATTGCTGAAGTTGCTAAGAATGAATATATAAAGTTTGAGTCCACAGTGATGATCTAAAAGAAGCCCAATCTGCCCAATCTCATTTGATTTCTGTGCTTCCAAACTTTGTTAAATTTTACATCTGCGCAGCTTAAAGAGAAAACATTTCATGTCCTAAATCATGTGCTAAAATAAGTAATAAAAATGTAGTTGATGTGGTACCAGTTGTCGTACAGAATGACATAAGAAAGAAGCCGCAGAATAGCAAGATGAAAAATGTTCTCCCTCTTCTTACCTGGTATTACCTTATTTGTTAATAGGCTAGGCTGTGAACTTAAAAGTTTGTTAAATCTTGGTATTTTTAACATTTGGTATTGGCAAAGCCTTTTTCTTTTCCTTCTTTACAGTTGATTAAATATGCAGAGTATTCTGTATTTCCTGAACCGTGTTATCCAGTGGTCACAGATAAACTGATAACATATGTCTAAAAGCTTGAGTAATTTACATAAAATTGGAGTTTAAAATGATAGGAGCATGATTATATTCGTGAAGGTAACAGTGTCTTTGAGTCTACATGTGTCTGGAAACATTGCTGCCTTTGGTGCAGAAAGGTTTTCAATTTTTTGTTAGAAGACTGACATTTTCATTTTATGAAGCGGACTAAAACACATTTCTCTTAGTTTGGTGGAATAAAACACATTTCTCTTACTTTCATACTGTGGAAAAAGTGAATTGTAACTAGTTTCAAGTTTCATTTTAAAAAGCCCATTTGCTATTTTGTCAGATGGAAATTTATTTTTTGTCTACTATGTAAGCAGGCATTGAACTGGCATCTAAGTGATTTATTTGTAGGAGAGATTCCCTTTTAGATTTGTCTGGCACAATAGAATCTCAATAGAAATTAGGAGTCTATTACGAAGTGCTGCTAGAATATGTTATCAATTAAAGACATTAATATAAAATCCCCAAATAGCACTGTTCCTTTCAGAGCAAATTATAAAGCACCTCAACTTAAAACACCTCAGGGAAAAATACATTGCTCTTCTGATGCTCTTCCAGATCAGTCTCTGGCAGCGACGTGGTTGTCCCAAGGCCTGACTGGCCTGCAGCCTGTCTGTGCAGAAGGGAGAGGTGTGTTAAATTTGCTGCTCAGTGTGGGTTTGTGGCTTGCACAAATACGCCTTCGTGAGCCACATTTGACAACCAGTGCTTGCAGTTACAGTGCAAATTATGGGGGAATAGAGTTTTGGTTTTAGTCTTGCCCTGCTTTAGGTTTGCAGTAGCTGTTGTACTACTGTCAATAACACGAGTCTTCCGTTGGAAAAAAAGGAAGGTAAACATGAATTTTAAAATTGCTTTTAAGGAGAAAATCTGACAAACAGCATTCACCAGATACAAAGTAGAACCAGCTTTAATTGGATTTCAGATTTATGTTTGGAAAAATAACAGAATCAGAAACAGATTATTTTAGATGTGTATATGTCTCAGAATATCTTGCATTTTGAGGTATTCTGAAAGTGGTAAAACCAGTGAGATTATACACACACACACACACAGAGTAGTTTAAATATACAAAGTGGTGTAAAAGGCAGCTAACCAGTGATATTTGATCCATAAAAATTGAGACTTAGCTTTATTTGAGATGAATTTTTTCTTAACCTAACCCTTTGGGCTGTTTATGATATCTGCATTTCATGCTAACAGTGATGACTTGATAGAGTGAAGGGTTCTCAGCTTCAGCATGTTTTACTGTTGAGGTGACATGTAGGGCCCTTCTTTAGGGGAGTAAACAAAATTTTCACAACCTGAAGGAAAATCCTTTTTTGTAACTTTTTTTTTTTTAATCCAGAAAGCATAAGCAGCTGGGTGGGGGCGTGACAAATGAGAGGATTTTGGAACAGAAAGTCTTGAGCATGTAAATGGTCATATTTGTGAGCAAGAAACAGCCACCTTCTGAGAAGGGTAAAATTCAGAATCTGTTCCGAGCCTGTTACAGCATTTGAAACAAGAAGAGCAAAATGTAAAAAAGCAAAAATCCTTAGTAAAACACTACCTCATTTTAAAAATGAATAAAATCCAGAAGACAGGTGAAGACGAAGAATGGTAGACATTTCCAGGACTCCTAGCCCTGTCTTTTTAACAGTGGGAATCTTCTTAGCATTTGAGAAACTTGCTTGTTCCTTTTGCCATTGCTAGGGAGTGTTCATGATATACCATAACAAGTAACTCCTTCATGAAATGGAATGAGCACATAGATTTGTGTGCATCTCAAATTAGATTTTTGAAACTAAGTACTCAAATGAGGTCCTGGTAGAGAATTTTATCAGTTCTTTGACTCGCTTAGCATAATTTAGTTTTCTTTTTATTCTACCATCCTCTGGGCCAATACCCATGTAGCCCACTTGATGGCTTTGAACACTCTTAACAAAATTAATGTTTTTATTTTTGTTAATACTGCAAACTAAGTCATTTTCCTTGCATGTTTACCAGATGTCTTCCAAAGACATGCTCTGTTTCTTAGAGAAACTGTGCAATAAAGAGTAAAAAATCTGCTCCTAGTAGAAAAATAAATAGGGAATGGTGCATGAGCTGTAAAGGTTGCCTTGGTGGCAGTATATTAGGGGAAGCAGTTGTAAGCTTTCTAATCAGTTTATTATTTTTGAGAGCTGTAAGACAGGGAAGCTTTCTTCGGTCTTCAGCCAAACTGAAAGCAGATTTGTGGTGGTAGCACTAAAGCATTTTATGTAACTGTTAAAACAATAGAAATGGGCCATAAATCTTGAAAATGTGTATTACCAGTGAACATTGATATAAATGGCTCATAAATAGGTAACAGAAATACGTGTCTATTAATTTAAAATGTGGAGGAAATGTGAAACTAGGCATCCCAGAATAAAAATTATTTCTTCCCTCTAAATTTTGCAGAGAAATACTGTGGTTTCCCAGCTGTACAAGGATTTTTTAAAAAATATTATTAATAAACTGTTAATAGAGAAGTTCAAATTAATGTAAATTTTTAACCTCCACCAAAAAAAGCCCAAAAAAAACCCCAAAGCAACCACAACCACCCCTCTCTGGAGTTGTAGATTTTGAGAAATTGTATCAGTAAATATTTGTATTGACTGTAGTTAATAGCTTACACACTGTTAAAACACATTACTGGAATACAAGCCAGCCATTTACCTGTGATTGAGCCAATTTTAACTGAACAGATTCTATTTCTATTTTCAAAGCTATTTCTGCTTTGTTTTGTCTTTCTTGCCTTTCCGTAAAGAAGAATTCTTAGTTCTTGCTTCATAATGTCACTATTGCAGACACTGGATAGTTCTTCAGATTTATTGCTATTTTGCTATTTTTGTCATCTATTCCCTTCTCTTTGAAATAACAGCTACAAGAGAACAGCTGGGTTGTGAGCTTGGTCTTGTAACAAAAATGTGAGTCCATACTAAAATTTAGCCTTTTTTTCTTTTTCTTTCAATCTTCAGATTTCCTGTTTAAGTTCTTGGTCATAGGAAATGCTGGAACTGGAAAATCCTGTTTGCTACACCAATTTATTGAAAAGAAATGTAAGTACACATGAAGGAGAGTAAGAGTTCTCCACTGCCTTGTACCAGAGGGAAAGGCTCTGCCTACATGAGTACCTATTATTGGTATGGAAGCTCCCCTAATTCTCTTGTTTGTGTAGGTGAGGATTTTAGTAAAGAATTATGTTCAGAACTGTGCTGTAAATTCTTATTGTTCACTGTTTGTCTTTAATCTAAAGCCTAATATGGAGCATTATTCTCTGTTATTCTCAAATAAATATAACAAGATGTTGGTGAAAATACAGACTTACTTTCTGTGAGAGGTATAATTTGCAGCTGCAAGATTCCCTGGATATATAGTAGAGACTTGGATCTTTTAGAAAAAATAATGGAAGAAAAGCTGAATTGCTTGAGTAGATTTAGAAAACCTGTAGCATCTTACAAAATAAATAGTAACTCTATTTTCTTTGTTAAGGACTGTGGTCTATGATAAATACTGATAGAGATTCAATTGTGAATGTTATTCAGAGATGAACAGATAACATAAAAGAAAAATTTCTGTTGGATTGTACATTTGGCATCAAGGTTGAACAAAAATAATACACATTTGGAAACCTTTATAAATCTAAGGTGACTGTTGTCTTTCTCAACCAAACAGTAATTCACCTTATCTCTTGAGGAATACTTAAGGATAGTGATGTGTAAGCAGTAAGGAAAATGGCTTGATTCTGAGTGAACTTGAAGCAAGCCCTTGCTTCTAGTAAGGGAAGGTGTAAATTGCTGAGGTTCTGTGACATCAACAGCATACATAGAGCAAGTATCTTAACTTTATTAAGTTAAGCATTAAAGAAAAATTGGCTCTTGCATATTCATGGTCAAGATGGTGTTCATTCTCATTAATTTTAATTTTAAATGGCATCAAAGTATTAGAAAACACACTTGGAAAAAATATACAAAAAGTATCTTGCTACTTATTAAAGTGAACTGGAAATTATTTAATGTAGGCCTTTCTAGTAGTAAGTTTGAATTGACTAAACTGTCAAAAATTGTAAGAACATTCATTTCTGTATGGTGGCAGTGAGCTTATGAGCTGCACTGAATTTGATGGTTCAGGAAGTTTGTAATCTGAACACTGAGGAGTTTTGGTAATATCTAAATTGTTTTATGTAAAAACTATTCACTCTAAATATTCTTCAAGTAAGTTTGTTTTCTTTCTTTTTTTGTAGTCAAAGATGACTCAAATCATACTATAGGAGTGGAATTTGGTTCAAAGATCATAAATGTTGGTGGTAAATATGTAAAATTGCAGATATGGGATACAGCAGGACAAGAACGGTTCAGGTATGCTTTTCAGCCATTTATTATGTGTTATTATAATTGCTGCTGTGGGTGGTGGCTATTATTTATCTCTGCTTGTAAGCAGGCAAAGCTTTTTGGTCAGTGGAATTGTTTGTCTGCTTTCATACCTGGACATAGTGACACAGATGCATCGATTTCGGTAGAGCAAAGCTGCCTTGCAGGATCTGAGTTTCTGCCCTTTCTTTCGTTGGTTTTTTTCTGTTAAGGTATATGAGTGGAATAGGTGGCTAAAATCTTGCTCACCAGCCAAATTCATAATTGTTTTATAATTAAGAGTATGCTCTTAACTCTATGTTTAGGAGATGTTCTGTTGGTTGGAATAAGTAAATGTCAGGAAGCTGTAAGCTGTTCAAAATCTGCATGAAAACAGTTGCACAGTGTAATTATATACAGTTTTATTAGAGAAGAAAAAAATCAGTCAAATTCATTGGGGTAAATACATTTCTAGAAAGACTGAGATATCTTAAGTTTCTTAGAGAAAGAACAATCAATTTGTCAGCTAATAACAACCAGTGTACTTTTAATGTTGTATTTTAAGTGTTCTACACCTGAGGCATAGGGTTAGTAAAAATCTAGTGGATTCTTGGGTACATTCACCATCAAATAGGACATCTATTTTTTTTTTCTTTATATTTTGGGGAGGGTGGCGTGTGTGTCTGAGGTCTCTGTTTTGGGAGAGGAGTTGGTTAACAAAGCTGAGTATGATGGTAGAAGTCTGAGTATTGGGCAGCAATCCAGGTAAATGTCTTCTATCAGACAAGTCCTTTGGATATACTTCTGACTAAATAAAGCTGGGCTGTGATATATAGTTTTCATTAACAAGATCTCTTCAGTGCGTTGGCCAGATACCAGCCTCCAGTTCTGTATCTGCTCGTGTATTATGATGATTTGTATACCTTCAGCACCACACGGATCATATAATGGACTCTGAGAATCCTCGTACAGCTATATTTAATCAAAGTGCTTCGTCAAAATCCTGGTTGTAATTAGTCTGCTGCTGCACAGCTGATAACATTGTCTAAAAAAACATGTTTTGTTTTAAAGATGTAAATAAGAATTCTGTTTCATAATACAGATTGTGTTATATTAACCCAGATTTTAAGCAGTAAAGACAGCACAGAAATGTGTATTTGTAATTCTCTTTCAGGTCTGTAACAAGGAGTTACTACAGAGGGGCTGCAGGTGCTTTGCTTGTCTATGATATAACCAGGTAAGAAAGCCAGTAGCTCTTTAGCTCATAGACTGCCAGATCCAATTAGTGCACAGTGATTCCTCCCCAAGTACCTAATGCTCTGATTGAGATTGGGCAGGAAGAAAAGAAAGTAAGTATAAGAAGTATGTCTGTTTCAGTGCATATGTAAGCTTTGGAACTTGCCTACATGAGATATTGTGAATATCAGATGTGAACAATCCCGAAGAGTTACACAAATTTGTGGGGATTGGCCCCCCAGTCGCTGATCTAATAATGGTGAACTACATGCAGCCACTGGCTCAGCAAGCCTTGCCACAGAAACAAGAGCAGACTTCAGCCACCCTTAACCAAGGTGGTGCACCCTTTCTTGTGGAAACTGCTGATTAGTGTGCTAGGATAGAAGGTCATCCTCTGGAGAATCTAGCTCTGCCTACACCTTCTTTAACTGTAGGCCAAAATTCCATTCATTTCTGCATTCTTTCAATATTTTAATATTATAGGCAGCCAATAAAACTCCTTACCATTACACGTGTTCATATTCTTCCTGCTACCATTGACTGATATTTGTCAGATGAGTTTTGGGCTGGCTAATGGTGATTCACTAGGTTGTTGCTTGTTGTTCTGTGAGTGGAGGGTTCTCTCAGCAGGCTTTGAAATCTATGTTCTGTGCTTAAGGTCAGCTGGAGCCATCTGTCAGTCTTACTGCTTGAAAGCTTTCTCCCTGACCACTGCTACAATGGCAAGCGGTGTGTGCAGGGTGACTGCTGGGAGTGTAGGTCCTGGCACTGGTGTGAAAGTTCAGGAATGCACATCTACACAAGCCTCGTAAATGCTTACAGTCCCACTGGTAATTTAACTATCAGTTGAATTCCAAGTGGAACAATATCTCATTCTGTTATCCCAAAATGTCATGCACAAAAGGTTAAAACAAGATAAGAGCTTACAATTTTAGCTTTTCACATTAACACAGTATTTTATAATTGTGTGTTTATATATTGTGATTAAATTCAATACTGATTTTTAAAAACTCAAGCTTTTAAATAGTTTCATGAAGGAATTTGATACTTTTCCCAGTTCATCATTGGCACACAGAGATGTGTACGTGCCTTGCCTGACTACCAGCATTTTGTTTGCCACAAACACAGATTTGCAGTCTGAGTTTTGGTTTGGTGATCTGTTAACGAGAAATGAGTGTGTCCTAATAAAGGATTTCATTTCCTGCACAGCCGGGAAACCTACAATGCACTTACTAATTGGTTGACGGATGCAAGAATGTTAGCAAGTCAAAATATTGTGATAATACTGTGTGGAAACAAAAAGGATCTTGATGCAGATCGTGAAGTCACTTTTTTAGAAGCATCCCGGTTTGCACAGGAGAATGGTAAGTAGTACAGAACCTTCATGTAGCATTCAAAGATACATAAGACTTCAGATAATTTACGTTTTTGTGCAGTCAGTTAGGCCGTACTTTGTCTACAGAAAAGAGTTCTGTCAGTACCTGAGGCCCAGAGAGGCAGTGCCTGCAGTGAAAACTACAGGTTCTACTTAAGTCTCACTACCAGTGGTTTTTCCACTCACAGCTGCTCCTTTAAGAATACCCTCTATGTGGAGATACATTCTGTAGGAAATATTTTACAACTTCAGGTATTGCCTTGCCTCCAAACAGCTGAGGAGAAAATGGACATGAATTCCCATTTTTCAGCATCTTAAAGACTGTAGATAACAGACAAAGTTGTATGGGGTGTGGTGCAGCAATTTTGAAGCAATGAGTTTTACTCATTGAAAACTGAGTTCAGTGCAGGGCATGGATCCAGACAGCTATTACCTGGTCTGTAGTATTCAGAATTTCCAGTCTGAGGACACTGTGTGTCAGCTAAAGCCAGTCTTGGTCTGAGCTTCTGTGCTGCAGTCCTCCCATTAGCAAAATCTGGTTTTGCTTTTATAAATCGATTCAAGTCTTTTCTACCAACTCTGGTTACTGGCTTTGCTTTTGCATATAACCTCTATTGATGGGAAACTGTTATGAAGTTTGGTTTCAAGCGCAGTTCTGCATGCACAGCCCAGGTTATCTTTGGATTCCAGTTTTCTAGGGTCCCTGAGTAAATTTTGGAGGAAGTTTTTTGTGCTTTTGCCATCAAAAGTTAGTTTTTCTGGACCATGCTTTTTGACTGTAAATCTCTGTAAAAATATTTTTATTGCTCCTAGCTTTCATGCTTTGAATTACTGTACCTGCTATTCCAGACTTGTTTTGAGGATTTTTTTTTTTTTTGTGTCAAATGCAGAGCTGATGTTCTTGGAAACAAGTGCTCTAACGGGGGAAAATGTTGAAGAGGCCTTTGTACAGTGTGCAAGGAAAATACTCAATAAAATTGAATCAGGTACATTAAGCTTTATATTTATAAAATCTTTTATTTTATCTGGAAATTAATAAAAGTGCACATGGAAATATCACCATTCAAAGTCCTCTAATAGAATTAAACAAAAAAAAAGCAAAATTTCGTTTTGGTAAAATAACCTCTTCATTTAAAATAACTTATTTGTTTTATAGCTGCTTCTCATATTCTTTAACAGGAATGGATGTCTAAATGAGATCTGTATATCTAAAAAGGGGTGGTGGTGTGAATTGTGGGTGAGGTTTACCTTAACAGTCAGGTCTGAGTGTAGATTCTGTGTTCTGTGGGTTTCTGCATCCCTACAAATACCAAGCTTGACATTAGACAGTTTTTGTAGTCTAGAATAAAAACCTAATATCAGGGCAGTCATACCTTAAATTCTGCTTCTCATATATAACAGGAAATACAGTCAAGAGAGTATGAACAGTAATACTAAAAATTTCAGAGATGTTTCCTAGCAACTGTTTCTCTGAAGTGACCTTCCTGCCTCTCAGCTGAAATCATTTTTACTTTTTGCAGATCTAGAAATATACCAGAAGCTTCTCAACACAAGTGGGCAGGTTTCTGCTGGAGAAAGGCTCCTGTGTGTTAGATATCATTTCAGCTAATTTGCATTCCAATTTTTCTTTTTTCTAGCTGCTTGATATCTCTAAAGTTTTAAGTATTGGCCATATTGAAAAGTCTGTCTTGGATTCTAATTACATGTTTCTAATGCCAAACACAAATTTTTAGATTAAAATAATGCGATATGTTCATGGGAATTTTCTGATTACTGCATCAAATCAATGCCAAACAGCAGCTTTCGTTTTGAACAAACAAACAAACAAAAAGAACCTAAACAAACAAACAAAAAGAACCTAAACAAACCCAAAACCCAAATGAAAAAACAATGTATAGCTAGTTTCTCACGATGCTGTAGTTTGATAACTGTTTTAAAGAGGCACTGCCACCACATAATTAAGTCTTATTTTCTCTGAACTGCTCCTGGCTTCTTTTGTGCCAGCACACATCCATTGAACCATGCAAAAATGGAGACTGTAAGGAACTACGGAGGTCTCTCTTGGCCAGACCACCATACAGCCATAAGAACAGTTCTGAAGGCACAGGGTATGAAGTAGGCAGAAGTGGATACTGGAAGGTGGAAAGGTTGATCATTTTCCCTGGGGGGCAGTTCTTTTCGGAATCCTTCTATCAGATTGATCCATTTTTGTTTGGCTTGATATCTACAGTTTCTTTGCTTATGAGCCTCTGAAAGCAGGAAGTTTTTGACTGTATTTGCAGAAAACATTTTAGACCTTTCTTTTGTTCAAGGTAGTGCAAATGCGTTTCTTGTTTGCAGCCTAACTCTGGGAAAGATTGCTTTGTCATCATGATCAAGGGCATATGGTTAAACTAGAGGATAAAATTATTCATGTTTGACATTGCGTAAAAGTAGACAGAATTGAGATAATCTCTCCATAAACAGATCAGAATATAATTATGCTTTTTCTTTAATCTAATGTTAATGGTTAATTTAGAATATATTATTTGCACATGATCTATGTTCTTGTCACCATTTTGTTTCTCATCAGGAGAATTGGATCCAGAAAGAATGGGCTCAGGTATTCAGTATGGAGATGCTGCCTTGAGACAGCTGAGATCACCACGCAGAGCACAGGCACAAAGTGCTCAAGAATGTGGGTGTTAGAGAAACAAAACACAAAATCCCAAATACTTACTTTAGATACAGAAGGTAAGGCTACAAAAATCTTGGGACAGTGGGCAAACTAGCATATTTCATAAATGTGCTGTATTGGGTGCTTGGCTTTTTCACAGTTAGCCTGTAAGTTACAGAGAATCTATTGAAATAATGCACAGTGGAATGGATTGGTGTCTTTACACTCCAGTTTTTCTTCTCTCATCTGCTGGGAAGACTAGAGCTCTTACTGAAGTATTTCTAAATCTTAGCTTAATCTGAGTAATGCTGGGGGAAACATTTTAAAATTCTCTATTCCTGAAGTGCATTATAGGCCTAATAGCTACCTAATGCACTGCACAGAAAGTGAATCAGCTCTGTTGTGTTGGGAACAAACATTAGTAGAAGTAAGCATTCACAAAATGTATGGTACAGTATCTTGTCCTAAGCTATTGTAAAGTCTTTTCTGAAAATGACTGAGACTCAAAAATTAAAGATAACAGTAAATTTCAAACTTCCACTGACTTTTTTGCCTCTACCTAAAAGCAGTCTGGTTCCTGTCTGCTATAAGCAGAAATGTAAACAAGAGAATAGTAGTTATTTGCTGCTTAAGCAGTGTTGTCATCTAAAGTAGTTCTTCTGGGGCTGTTGCAGCCTAGGGAACAGGTGTGCAGTGTTCTAAAGTTCTTCCAGAGATGTTGTTCAGAGAAAGTGAGGAAAGAATTTTTCCCATTAGCATTTGTAGGAGAAGAGACATAAGTCACATAAACTCCGAAGAACAGCTCTATGGTTAGTCTTTCTTATATTTATAAGACAGCTGTCCTTTTAGACACTTCTCAGCAGTCACTGGATTTTACATAACTCGTTGCAGTATGCAGTGGCTCTTAGGACAGTCCTTTCTCCCTGTGTAGTTAATTATTCTGCTATAATTAATTCTTATTTCTCTAGTATAAGGACAGTGATATCAAATAAATACTGCAGGCATAATTACTGCCTCACTTTTACTGTATTCATTCATCAGCTTGAGCAGTGCACACAGCAGAAGCTTCATGGAACATTAAATAAGGGAGCACATAATTTTACATTCTCATATTTTTCCCTGTGTTCTGGGAGCTTAGCTCCCAATTAAAGCCCAGAATTTTAAATAATGAATCTTGAACTGCTTTCCTCTTATAAAATGCCACTCTTCAAATAAGAGACTGCTGGAAAAGGGCTTTAATTTAGTTCAGCTTTGGTATGGCTCTACAGAAATGAAAATGTATTGATCTTATTTCAAGAGCTCAGTTTTCAGATTGATTAGATATGCGTAATTAATGTAGTTCTTATGTATTTTATAGCTGTCCTTGCAAATGGTGTTTGGAGAAACAGAAAAGCTTGAAGGCTATGCAGTTTTTAAAAACATCTTTCCACTATCTACAAACAGAGCAGACCACTGACAGAAAGGTGTCCTGTGGTAGTGGGCAGGAATGTGCACAACACACAAATCTGCAAAGCAAACTGGATAGTTTGGTGGACAATATTAAGGCTCATACCTGTATGTAAATGTTTTCCATTACCTGTTTTTGTTCTTTCACCTCTAGTTTAAAGCATTGCAATGTACTGTAAATAATGTAACAGTAAATTTACAAAGCATGGTATACTTATGTATGCTATTAGAATGTTGCACTACAAGCAGTTTAATATTTTATTTTTTTATCATATAAACAAATTTAACTGAGGTAGGCTTTGTCACGTTTGTTTGTTGCACAATAGTTTGTATTTACAACCTGAATTGTAAAACTACTGGCAACTGTCAGTGAGAGGTTGGTTTATTTTTTCCTACTCAGTTTGCCATATTCTAACAAGCTGTTGACAGGATCAATTCTTAACATGTGGTTATGGCCCATACTTCTGTATCCTATATGTCAAGTTGGAAAAGGCAAGTTAAAGCACAAGAGCAGAGCAAGAATGCCACACTGTGCTATACCATCTTTCATTAAATAAGAGTTCTGTTTATTCCCTTTGTCATGACATTTTTGGTTCAAATAGATGCTTATCTGAAAAGTATGCACCTTAGGCTGTTTCTGAATTAAATGGAATTAAGCATGCTTTGTACTTGAAAAGCCTGGGTTTAGGTTTAAAAAGGCTGTTGGGTCCAAAAACTTTCATGTTGTGTCACTCCTCTGATTGTTGTATTTAGGATTGGATTTGTTACAGAACTGATAACAATTATTCCCAATAGCATTCTCTTCCTGGTAGAGTGTGAAGTATTTTTTGAAGCAGCATAACTGTATTTTCAAGAACATCAGAGAACTCCAAAGAAACTTGCCTGTCCTAATCTTCACTCAGTTCAGTTTGGCTTTCAGAACTGCAAATACTTACCAAAAGCAAGTCCTCTGGAGTAGGAGGTTGGATGGAGCTTTCTCCTCCATCAGTCCAAATAGCCAGTTATTCATCTGGATGTGTTGTTCACCAGAGCTGAGGATGGTGTTGGTTCCAAAACCCCAAACAGTTCTGGAACACTGGGAAAAGATGAGGTGCTGGGTGGTCTGTTCTACCACACACCATTCCACAACACAATCAGGTTTCTTGGCACACTGACAAAAGCTGAGCACTGACACAGCACAAGCAGAGCTAAAGGTTGCTCTCCTGTCACTGTTAGAATGGTGGAGAGGTGTTGGCTATTGATCAAAACCTCTTTCCCATATTACAGTAGCAGTTGAAAGGAGCAGAGGACTGTTGCTTATAAATAGAAATGTCAGGCGTTTCACAGGGATTTCCTTCTACTTCTTTCTGTCCCTTTTACATACAAAGGCCTCTTTTATACTTGGTTCTTATGATCATTTTGGTCAAGTGTCTTTGGTTTAAAAAGTAGTACGCAGTTTTATTCTTTCAGTAACTGTCTTAAAGCTGTCCCTTTCCTCCCTGGAAGGAAAGACTAGTTCATCATAATGAGTTTGGACATGTTTTTTACCATTTTTAATGTATAGTCTCACTGTATACACATTAACCTGGTTAATGTGCATGTTTTGTAGTATCTCAGCCTTTTATGCTGCATATCTTGCTGACATTCTAAAAAGAAATTTTCTAAAATTGCAACTCCTTAGAAAAATACTGTTGGAAGCAATAGCTCCCAGCAGTGCAAACTCTATTGTTTACTATTGCTCCTCTGAGGGTCTTTTATCTCTAAAAATAAACATCATGCCAATATCAGCCCTGGAGTAGATTTCAAGCTTTAGCGTTATAGTGGACACCTAGCTTGCCTGAACAGTACATCATCAATAGGCTACGTATGTTTTTAGGGTAAAATTCTTACTTTACCAAAGCAAGATGGGTGGGAGTTTTACGTGAATACCACCAGGTATCTATAGCTGAGGTTTCATTGGATGTGAAGCTGTAGCTGTTCAGCCCATTAAGAGATTTAAATGTCTTATTAAAGCCTATGTCTTGCCTTTTAATGAGTCTGTTGGCCTACACTGTTTCATTTAATGCTTGTATCTAGCACCAAATAAAGAACCTTCCTTGATTTTCTTCCAGCAAATCTTGTGTACTTGTACAAGCTTTGTCTGTTAAGTCAATAACATGACTGTTCAGCAGCTCACATGGAATTCACAGTTGCCTCATCCATTCTTTGTATTCAAATTGGTATTGCAGTGTGGCTCATGAGGTCCCTGAAGACTTATAAAAAGGGGAATGCCATAGAAAAACCTGATTAGTCTGTGCACCTCATTTCCATTATATTTGATATGCTGGAAGAATTAACACTATAAAAATCTTAAGAAATACATTGTAAATCCTCAGTAAAAACAGCCTCATTCATTTACTGAAGAACCCATGGCATAGAGAACTGCAGTGTAACCAGCTTTTAAAAGCTTAATTTTTCCTGTTTGCATGAGTATACCTGTTCATAGTGATACAGCTTCCTGTTTTTTCTGTTATCCTTTTTCCTCCATAGCTTTGCATTTATATTCTCAAAGGCATAGCATTTCAGATAGCTAGTATAGCTGGGTTTTTTCTTATCATAGCAGGGGGAAAAAGTGATTCGGGTTGGGAAAGGATACTAAGAATCTCAGAGAGAGTTACAAGAGGAACATAAGAGGCTGGAATGGTAACTGTAATCTAACTTCATACCCAACCTTAGTCATTACAGAAGCCTGTCACTTACATTCCAGGAGAGAATATCTGGGATAAGCAGAAGCCACAGTTTGCATGCAGGGATTAAAGTACCCTGGGGGGGAGGGGGGTGGTGGAGGGAAATTGGAGATCCCAAAAAGCATGGTACAAGCAGTCCAGGCACTTTGTGTCACTCATTTTATTCACATGTACAAGTTGACACTACACTATTAAAATAGACAATACAGAAGCATTAAAAACAAATACTGTTTAAAAACTTTAAAAAACACATATTGCTTCAAGCTTAGACGGTATTTCCCTATTGTTTTTAAAGTGAATTCAGTGCTAACAATAGCTGAGGCAGCTTCCCATTCACTTGTACCCCTGATTTCATGGGGCTACTTGTCAAGGTGTTGAATCAGGCTCCATTTATGGCTTTGCTGCTGAGTGCACTAACTGAGCTGGAAAAGAAACTGGAACATCCAAGTTACAATACATTAGGCCCTCAGATTGCTAGCATTTGGTCCCTATCACAGTTAAAAAAAAAAAAGTCAGAGAGGCCTTTATAAGTTCAGTGGCACTACATTATGTCATAAAAAATGAGAACAGATTAAAAATTCAATTTAAATTTGCATGTGCTACCCAGATAAAATTCTTACCAGAAACTGTTCCTCAGTTTTGTTAAGGTTGGCTCTAAGTTAGTTATCACCTTGACTGCTATTCTCAGCTTCCTGTGAAAAAGTCTGTATTTCATAGTTGCAAAGATGTGACAGCAGTGACTGAACAGGCATGCTACTGTATTTTACAGGACATTCATATGCAGTTTTCATGGTAACATTTTACACTGTAAACACTAGTCTTCACAACACTATAGGCTAAACTGCAGCATTACACATTGTAAAACTCTTGCTTCACTTAGCTAAGTACTTCCAGAAACAAAGGAATAAACAGTCATTTTAATGAAAACTTTGGAGAATTGAGTATTTACTGTGTTCTTACCAAAAAGTTTTACTTCTAAAACAGGAGTGAGAAGTGTTCACCATTTTGCTAAATTCAAGAGTCCATGCAAGACAAAGTTTAGAAATTTCTTAACTGATAGGGAGACATTCACTAAGTCTTCTACTTTTCAGTGAGTCCAGTTTGAAGCAAATGGCCACCTCCTGTAGGAATCTATGGAATACACTTAAAGCTTTTACATCTGGAAGGTTCTGCTTTACAATTCAATTGGCTTTTCATTTGTTAACATCAAAACAACAGCAGTTTTCCAGACCAAATACTTCACACACAGGGCTTGCAGTGATCAGAACTATACTACTTTATATAGTCTAAGAAAAATAATAGCTTTTTAATCAATTAATACCCAAATGCAGGAAGGCTACCTGATTTGCAGAATAATTTACCCCTCACTTCAGGTATTATATTACTTAAACCCAGATAGTACCAACATAGCACCCAGGATTGTTTTGGCTACAGACCATTTGAAAAAGCACAGCAATGGCTCACAAGACCTTATTAGTGTATCTGCTGTCTTTTAGTAAGTGGTCTTTGTGGGGAACAGCTCTTGACCAGACAAGGATTAGGACTAGACAATTTCCTTAGTATACAGCAGCCTTGATGCTGTTGAAAATTCTCATTTGAAGACCTGAACAGGCCTGTTGGAGATGTTTTAAGTTTAGTTCCCAGTATCCAAGGCAGAAGACACTTAGGCATCCTATAATTATTGAAAACACCAACACCTAATGGGAGACAGATCTTATCCAAACACGGGTACTTAAGGCAGGCACATAGAGTTATCCTGGCTCCTCCATTCCCTGTGGGAAGAGAGAACTGTAGAAGCTATGATCAAAAGCGTGGCAAGATGAGTCCTGCCCTACACAGTCAAGGAAACTGTTGAATGTGACAAAATGCACTGAGGACACATCCATCTGCTGTGGTTACATAAAGCCTACAAAGTGTGTGGGCAACAGGAACAGGCAAGTTTTTATTGAATAAGGCTGTTAAACTACCGAGTTGGTGCTTTGACACTGTTGTGCAAAGCTTGGGTGGCTTCTGGAACTGCAACAGGATCAGAAGCAAGCTAAGCATATTTACAGCAGTTCTTTAAGGAGGAAAACACAGCATAAAAGGAAATTGAAAGAATCTTATATGGAGTAAAGGCATTCTCTGGAGTAGTTTTCCCCAGTTTTGGACACTGTTCTAAAGTTTCAGGAAGTTCTAGCCTATGGTTTACTTAGCAGTTGAAATACAGGAATTTTGCTGCATATAAAACATTCTTAATCATGCTGTGCTTTCCCAGACTTAAAAGCTGTAAGATCTTAAATAGGTAGCCTTCAACAAGAGTTGTCTGTATTTTTATAGCTTTATGCTTAAAAGGCAGGTTAAACAAAAAACAGATTATAATTTCATGGATTCTAGGACATTTTAACAAAATTTAAATTGTGAGAAATTAAATCTTTAGTGATGTAATAGACGCTAGGAGGCAGCACTGCTTGGACCCTTTGCACAATCTCTTCAAGAACACAATCAGACTTTTCACTAAGCACACGTACTCTGTTGCAGTAGTAATTCTAGAGTCCTCCTTACTCACTGATTGTGGAATGAAGCTGTAACTAGTGCAGGTTTCTGCTCTAGAAGTGCAAGTATGCTTCCTGTGGGAATGTGTCCAGCCTGTAAAGCACAAGCTTCAAAACAATTAAACTCAGATAACCAACATATGTAACTAATACACAACACATCTGAACAAAACTTTGAAGCTCACAACTACAGCAATCATCTGCCTAAAGCATAGTTAGCAAACTGAAAAAAAGAATTTACAGCCACCTGAGGGAAACAAAACCACCAAGGATATCACAATGACTGTCTTACTATGTAGAAGTAGGTCCTACAAAACAAAAATGTTCAAACTTCATTATATGTTCTTGTTTACGAAAGGATACACCCCTCCTTTCCCTAGCCCTTACCCTGTCCCCATCCCCCCCAAGCGAGGGGTTCTGCACCAATTTTGAGAGGCAGCAAGTTTCTCAGGACATCATCAACAAGTTTTATCAACACAGTTTTCAAGTTTAAACCCTTGAACAATATAATTGTACAATACCTCCACCAAGCGGAATGCATATTGCACTCGGACCCCCACTGAGCATGGTAGATACTCTGAAGTGTTAAAAATAGACCTCACCAGAAAGGAGCCAGCCCTCTCCTTCAATAAATGCATTTACATGATTAAGTACAGACTTAAGTGTGACCACGAGGTTAGTACAGTGGTACAGCTCTATATTTGTAGAACAAGTAACTGCTTATTGAGCGGCAGCTATCAGATAATGATTGTCTACATTAGTCATTTGGTACAACAGGAACCGCTACAGCAAAATGATCCTGTAGCTGTTTCTTGCCCTGAAAATGAGTGGTTTGTTCTAATGACCTTAGAAACAGTGATAAAACTTAGCATCAGCAGATCCACTAATCAAACAAGGTTGGTTTTGTTTGGGGTTTTTTGTTGTTGTTTTTAAAGTTTCTGTGTACAGACAATACTTGGTATTTGCCTGCCTAAAGCATCTACGTTTATTAGTGCTAATTACCAGACACACTGGCTTACTGTTGTCTGTCTTCATATGCTTATTTTCATAAAAGTGTTAAATAGTTTTATAAATACAAAGGCACCTCCATCACTCCTTTAAAGTCTTTCCCCAATACCATCTCCCCATGACATGTACTTTAAATAAGGGAAAACAGATTATTTGTAACCATGATCAAAAAAGCGTTTGCTTTGACTCCATGTATGCTAAGGTTCCCCCTCCCACCCTCAAAACAAACTAACTGAAACATTAGAAAAATTCCCAAAAGGGGAATTGTTTAAACATTTGGGTAGTTATATCTAAAAGCCTTTTCAAATGTTATGGCTCCAAGGATACACCCCACTGTGAGGTAGGTAGCCAAGATAAAAACATTGTAACAAATATTTTAACAGCTGGAAACTCCCTATAAAAACCTTGCATAAGTGGTTTGGTTCCTTGCACCAGTGTCCTGATATGCGTAACTTCTTCTGAGGATGCCTAAGGGAATCCAGGTTCAGAGAGCTCTTGCTGAGTAGCATCTCATGTACTCTGTCATCCAAGGGTTGTCTGCTGGGGAAGGCTTTGTTCGCCAAGTGTTTTCTGCCTCTGCTGATCGCACTCGCCTCTGAGAGAGCTTCCTTTTCTCCACTTGTCTCCTGTTCTTTGCTCGTAGGGCAGATTCGTGAATCTAAAAGACCAGAGTTAGTATTATGGAAGGAGAACAGCCTAGCAACCCCTCAGGAATGACGAGGATCACTTTTTATTTGTCCCAGTCCCTACCCTGAAGGAACAGGGATTGTGAGCGAGGTTATAGGTTCTTCTCTAATTTGTACCACTAACTGAACACAGGTTTGGGTTTTTTTTTTTCATGAAAAGTGCTTCAAATTCTGTTATGCATTATCTTTCACACTTCCAACTATTAAATGATTGCAAAAATCTTGAATGTTTCATAGTCTTCCTCAGATGTATTCTAAAAACTTCAATTCTCTATTTCTATCTTTTAAAATCTTAAACACCCCTCAATAGGCCTAAGCATCCCTTAAAACCTAGGCCATATTAGTAAGACCAAACCCTAGAGATCCCTTAGAGACTAAAGATCTTAATTTTGAACAATGTGCTGAACACACAATTACACACCTTTTTATATTAATAAATTATCATATTTCCCCAAAAATTTAATATGAAGAGGCAGTTTCTATGGTTTTTTTGCATCTATCTCCAGATTGAAAACCCTATCTCCCATCTCAATTAGGGGAAAGTAGCACCTTTCAAACATGCAAGAAAAAGTAACCTCGGCAGGCAGTAAGTAGTCAATTCCTACATGAAGAAACATCCTCAGTGACAAAACACTGCATAATTGGGAGTGTTTCAGATATGCTCTCCCTGTTCAGTCCAAACTCAAGACCCCAGCTGAGGTATTCCATTACTCTTTCTAGTGTAAGAAATGTTAGAAGTTTAAGATAAAGTATAAATATTCTGCTCATGTCAGGCTTCAACCTCTTCTAGGCTTTGACATAAAGCACCAGTCAACTATTTTGAGCACTGACCAAAGCTTATCAATTTAGAATAAGTGTCCATTATCAGGAAAGGCAGCTTCTTTCCAAAGCTGTAAGGCCCAAGTTCCTCCTTTTGCTCAAAGGTTTGAGCTGTCCAGGAAGGAAAAGCCTGGGCTTCAAATCCCTTCCAAAACAGCCCATCAAAGGCCAGCTCCATTTTGCACAGCACAACCACCCCCACCTCAATCTTCAGGTATCTTTTGTCACAGATTCAGACTCTACATTATCAGTAAGATAAGAACAAGATGCTGGCAGGGATGCATTAATGATTGTGTTTTACCAGCCTAGGAGAGTTACAGAGAAGAAAGAAATGGATCTGTTATAACACTCCCTTGGTGTTTCTAAGCCAGGAAACAGAGCCCCAGTACAGCAGAATCCTGGTGCTGTCCATGACCACATGAATTTAATTTGTGCTATTTTGGTAATATTTATATCAGCACTGTAATCCGTCAGCCATCTGATAGACCATTCTGTGGCAAGCAACATTTCCTACTGGCAAGCCACCAAAACAGGCTGCTAGACAAGGCATCTTAGCAGAAAAGCACTTGTACCATCTCAGTGAGGCTCCTAGTCTAGGCAGTGCCCCTGCAAAAGTCACTCTTACAGCACAAGCACTTCCCCAGTGTTTGTACACCTGCCTGCTGTGGGGTGCCTGGTGCTAACTGCCTGCTCTTCTCTTGTTCTCATGAAGTTCAGAATGCAGGAATACTTTTACAATGGGCAGTTTTGCCGGTAAGAGCCAGAAACACAACAGGCAGGTTTCAATTAGAACTTGTAAGTATTAGTCAAACCTGGGAAGTTTCCAAACCAACAGTTAAGAGCTCTTATTTGGACATCTCAAGACTCCTCAGGTTTATTGCTAGAATCTACTGCTGGAATCTCCATACATTCAAGTAAAGGGACCCTTGAGAAGTTTTACCTAGATATTAAGACATCTGTAGGCACTAAGTAGTCACCGCCTTTTAATGAAACAGAAGCTCTTACTTACTTCATTCACTGAAGCAGAAGCACAGACGTTGTGAGTTTTCTGGCTCCCAGTGTCTGTCTGTCTTTCTCCCCACCCATACAGAGCAAATGGATGTTTATTCTCCTTTGGTACGTCTGTCCTTTGGGGACTTTTGGCTGATTTTCGATCATTACGACTGGACAAGGCACTTCGACTTGGACGTCGTCCTGTACGGCTGGTTTTGTCTGCTTCCTTTACAGAAGCATGTTCTACAGTTTTCTCTTGCTCTTCCTTCTCCTGCTTTTCTTGATCTTCTTTTTCTTTCTCTGAAGAAAAAAAAAAAAGTTATGCTTTAAGCTCCCAATGACAACATATTAATGTCTGATTTGCACAGCCTCTCAATATATCATTGAAGCTGTGCTTTTTTTAGGAATTCAAGAAGTCATTGCTTCCTTAGCAACAGACATATACCTTGCTTAAATGTCTTCATTCTTTCTTTAGTGACTACAATACAGCTTTCACATCCTTAAAAATGCCTTTCACTGATGAGGTTACAGATAACCAACAGCCCCAAGCATAACTTAAAGACTGTTTACAGTGATCTTCTGTCTTCACGGTTTCATCCTTGCATCTCTTTGACAGCAAACAGATGGAGCGCTGAATGGCACATCGATGCTGCTAGCCAGTCAGAGATGAAGCCCAATAAGACAGTGCAATATTAAATCCCTCATATTATCAGCTTCCACTGAAAAAGGTGATTCATTTTCAAGCTCCCTTTTTATACATATGTCTCTGCTATTTTCTGCTTGTGAAGGAGAGGAGAGTGTGAAGCAAAAACCCACAAAGTAGTAGACATCACCTTTGCTACCTGATCAGTGAATTATGTTGTACATTTAAAGTACCACACTCTGCAGGTATTACTCTCCAAGGCTCATTTTTCCCCACACATTTAAGCCTTCCATAGCAATGGGCCAGCAATAGTCCTCCAGGCACTGGGTATGGAGAGTAGGGTTTGTGGGAGAGAATTTAAAGGCTGAATCACTGCAGTTTTAGATCATCATTGAAGGCCAAATCAGCATTATATAAAATATTAATTAATAAAAACACAGAGAAACAGCTGTTCCATGAGAACCAATCTTCTTGCCCTGTAGTCCAAGGAGAAACTAGTTTTCCTTTGTTTGTGGAACCAGTGATACCACGCCTCAAACCCTGTGCTCAGTCTGAGCCCCCCTCTCTACAAGAAAGACGTTGAAGTGCTGGAGCGTGTCCAGAGAAGGGCAACAGAGCTGGGGAGGAGTCTGGAGCACAAGTCCTATGAGGAGCAGCTGAGGGAGCTGGGGGTGTTTAGCCTGGGGAAAAGGAAGCTCAGGGGACAGCTTGTCACTCTGTACAACTGCCTGAAGGGAGATTGTAGCACGGTGGGAGTGTCTTCTTCCAGGTGAGAATTGACAGGAAGAGAAAATGGCCTCAGGTTGCTTCAGGGGAAGTTAACACTAGATATGAGGAAAAAATTCTTCACTAAAAGCATTGTCAGGCACTGGAACAGGCTGCCCAGGGAAGTGGTTGAGTCTCCATGCACAGAGAGTCCCTACTCATGTAGATGAGTCACTTTGAGACATGGCTTAGTGGTGGATTTGGCAGTGCTGGGTTAATAGTTGGATTCAATTTTAAAGGTCTTTTCCAACCAAAACAATTCCATTACTCTATAATGAGCAAGTTAATCAAATGTACTGCTTACAGTACGTAAGTGAAATATGACTATGGAAAAAAGTGCATACAAAGAACCTTCTTTTCATTCTCCATCCAGCAAGTCCTCAGCAGTAGTGTGGACAAGCTGGCAGTGTGTGCTAGACATTGAACATGTCCCTAAACATTGTGGGCAGGCACAAGCAAACGTAATCTGACATCTCTGTGACATTTAGGCCAACCATGCTTTTTATGCATAAGGCAACTAAAGCATTTTATTCACCTAAGAGCATAGGAGTCCACTAGTAACCAATTTCTTTCAAGTCTGGTCATTAGATGCTGTCTTCTGCTAGACTCACACAGTGAACACTCAAACTCTGCTGACATAAACACACCAAACTTACAAGTTTTCTACCACGTCATCTATTTCTGCTTCTGGTGGGGATCAGCTCCAAGCCATCTTTGTTCCAAGTCTCAGCCCATTCAGCCATCACCAGCATACACTGGTATGGACAGAAGGAATTCCTTCACTGTCATAGGGAGTTCTTCTGCTTTAGGGCTTGCTTACATGTTGACAGGTTGACCACAGACAAGTAGTGCAGTTTTTACCCAGATGTTTTCATCATTAAAAGCAGAAGGGCTTGCCAATCCTGTGACATAATAGCAACCATTCCTGATAATTTTAGCTGTGATTTTAAGCATGTGCACACCCAATCTGACACTGCTTTAATCTCAATTCTGCATCCATCCAGTTCTGATGAAATAGAAGTTACCTGCCTGGCACACTGGTTAAGCCTCCATTTACTCTAGTACTCACTTCACATTTGCAGGGTAAAGATACCAAGACTTGTTCCATGCCCCAGAATTCCCCTGAGGCAAGCCTTATGCTCTCTTGCTAACTGTTAGCACGGCTTCTACGTGATGCCAACCAGCACAGAGGCCCTGGTGCTGCACCCTGTTCAGGCTTGCCTATAACCATCTTCCAAGATGTGCAGGTGTAGCACTCATCTACAGGTGACACTGCAGTACAGTTGAGTATTTGGAAAAGAGTGGCCAGCAATGTTGAAGTATTTAGAGCTGTATTTGTTAAGAATTCAGTTGAATGACACCACGAAACAACAAAAAAAATTAGTCGAGGCCAAAGTAGTGGCATATTGAGAGTAAAAATAGCTGGATGAATTTTACCTAAATATTGGCTGGATGTAGTTTCAGTTATTATAGACAAGGCTGGTGAAAGACAGCAGCACTGAGCTCAGCGTGGTGTTACACTTGTTTTGCTTGTTTTCCCTGTGCTCTGGGACGCACAGCTTCACTCTGAAACAAGGCAACTGCTGCAAACAGGCAGCACAGCATTATCCCCTTACAAAATATCATCTGAGCATCTCCCTATGTGGCCACTCCAAAGAAGGGACTGCCTAGGTCCATTAGCAGAAGGAAGCACTGTTTTGAGAAAATTAAACTCTGAAAGGGAACATATTGCTGTCAATTCTGCAACAAGAGTGCTTTCATTTTGGAAAGCTGTTCCATCCTCCATTCAAGGGAAAATGGCATCTTCCTCCTCTGCAAAGGGTGATGGAGCAACACTGACTTCATAAACAGCAGAAGTGGCATTTAGAGACTTAAAAATACAGGAAAGTGGGGGCTCTGCAATTACATGGATAGTTCAGCTTTGAAAAACAAGGCAACAGCCATGCCTGGGGATGCTGCTCACCAGGATACAGCTCCAGCTGGTCCAGAAATGATTGAGCCAGCTTGTCCCGAAATAGCAATAAAAGCATATGGGTAAATGGCACACAGAGTCCTGTGCACAGCCTTACAGTAAATGCTGTATGCCAGAGTGTACTGTAGCTCTTAGGAGGACCTTCTATCAGAGCAGGTGTTTCTATGAACCCACTGCTGCAGTGCATTTACACAGAACTCACTTGGTGAAGGCACAAGAGCTCTAACAGTTATTTAAGCCTTTTATTAAAAACTAGAGTTTATATCCAAGCCATTTTCTTAGGCAACACTTTTCACACAAAGTCAGAAGAGTAGCAGTTGACAGCAGGACTTAGACCCAGCTGCTCAGGAGGAAGTCCAGGCACCAGCAACTCCTACCCATCTTTTCCTTCCCGTGCAGAGCACCAGCTCCAGCAGACGCAGGAAACTCGGAACTGACCGGCTTGCAGCAATACAGGGATTGGACAGGAGAGGGGGAAAGCTAGAAACGTTTAAAACTGCATCATGGATGCTAAGCAGAGCACACTGGATGGACAGGAGGGGATTAAGTGCTTAACAGGCAGAACAAGTCTGTCAGGCCCACCCAACACGGCTGCTGACAGCTCCTGCCCAGAAGAGGTCATTTAAACCTTGCTGCATCGCCCGTTTGCATGACAGCTCCGCTCCTAGCTCAGGCGGGAAGAGCTCCGGGGGAGCTGCTCTCCCCCCAGCACTGCACGCCCGGGGGCAGACAGGACCCCCATTTCAAAGGCCCTGATGACTTGGTTCAAATATCAACAGCCTTCTGATTAGGCCCACGGGCCAGGTCACAGGGGTCAGCAGTATTATCTCTATATAGAGATGCTGGCTCCTTACAGCACTACCTCAGCATCAGGAGAAGCACTTTGTGCTTGCATTGCTGCAGGCAGAACTGGAAGTTTGCTGCTTTTGTACCGACGCCTCCCCAAATGAGGCAGGTCTCCTACACCTCTTGAAGGGGCTATATAACCAGATGTGGCTATCAAACCACAGCTGGGTACAAAGTAAGTTACTATAGATGAAACAGATTACAACATCATTTCTTCAAGGCAGATCTTGTGGGAGGGAATACTTGAGCTAGCAGCCACACAGCAGCTCAGAGCTGATTAGATTCACTCAAGCTTCATCTGCAGCAGAGTTTGGAAAGTAATTACTGGATTGGCTTGATAGCAAAGCTTGTTTCCAAGGGAAAAAAATGGGAGCTTTAAATAACAAAACTATAAACCTCTGAATTGACACCCTTGCCTTCTCCCCCCACCACAAGCTGCTCCTTCCCACATACAGGGGTCAGCAAGTGCACCTGCAACACAATGACAGACAGGATCAGGGAACACATTTGAAATTGGATCTTCTGTTTAGTTCCACTAATCCAGATCAGTCACTTTCCAAATACTGTTGAGGCAACTCTTTCAATGGCAGCTTGTCACTGCTGTCACTTAAGACCACTGCACAAAAATGCTGAAGGCAAAATGGCAATAAGGATTGAAAGATGCCTTCATCCTGCATGTGTGCAGCAGTGTCATTTCACAAGCAACAAGTCTGACAGCAGCACTGCTGCCAAGAGCTTCTGTCTTGTACTTACCAGCCCACTGGGTTCTGTTGACAGCTTTGAGGATGTGTCTACACCACAACTACACCAGCTGATTTAGGTCAAGATTTTGTGGGATTATGTTTAAAGCACATCTGTGCCTGGGCATGTTCCACAGAACAATCCCACAAACAGCTGCCACAAGTGGAGGGCCAGAAGGAATTAACCCAAAGTGCCCTCTGAGCACACCTTGGTATCACTCAGCCATAGCTTCAGTGCAAGACAGTGACAAAGCACCTTTGTCCCACGTGCTGCTCCAGGAGTTCACACTGGCAGTGCTTTAGACCAACATGACAGAACATTAAAGCCAAGCTGCCTACCTCCACTTCTTCACACACCAGAAGCATTCACAACTTTTAAAACACACATGGGCTCATTTCAATGAGAGAAGGAGGAAAGCAGGGTGGCACATGCCATTATGAATTGTGTTTACCTCAGATATTAAACAACATTAGTGCTGGCCAGCCATCTTGGCAACAAGCACTGTCAATAGCACTCAGGCAGAAATCAGGTTCCCCACAAAACAGCAGGAAGCAGCAGTAGCCAGGTAACAGCTAGGATGTTCCAGCATGTGGGTGGATGTCAGATTCAGAAGACAAAAGATGTCATCAACATGAGCACACTCAGCTACCCCCACAGCACTTCAGTGTAATTAAGTTCCTTCAGAGGGGTGGGGGGGAAAGGCAGTTTAGCAGTAGGAGCTCCAGAGTGGTGGTTTCTCTCTTATCTCCTCCACATGCCTTAATTAGCCAGCCACTAACCAGAAGAAAAATGCATCCTTATGATTATCCAATACTAAATTAGTCACCTCTTTATATATTATATGTGCATTAAGATACAATAAATATTTACTAAATCCAGCTGCCTAAGCAGAGTTCTTTTCAGTCCTTTTGCTAAAGACTTAGCAAAGCTCTTAAATACTTGCAGAAGTTAAAAAATGTTTATTCTAAGCCATTTGGCAAAGAAGTGAATGCGAAGTACAGACTTTTCCCCCACTATTAAGTATAAAATATTAAGTACCTAGCAGAACTTCAGGCATTCCCTCACAGCATCCATGGCAAAGGTGTATCAGTTACAGAAACACAGTTGCCCAAAATCCTGCAGCCTGGCAGGCCACTGTTGCTCCACAGTCCCTTTGCCACTGCTGCAGGACTGAGAACACGACTGGACACACTGCAGAGTCAGGCACACCATCACTGACCACAAACAGTGCCTGCACAGCTAGCCAGCTGTTATTCCCTGCCAAATCCCAACCAGAATCAGACTACTGAGTAACTCCAGATGCATCTTTCCCTACAGAGATGTCAGGGAAGGAATCAGGGAGCAGGCTAATGAGTGAGCAGAGCACCTTGGTCAGCAGTCTCTAGCCTTGACAACTGCCAGTGCCATTAGATTGTAGCAGGTGCTCTACCCATAGCCTCAACAAGAATGAAGAGAAATTCAGGTCCCTATAACAAACTACTCCAGGCTTCTACGTATCCAAAGTGCCTCAGAAAAGTTGGGAATGCCAGGTTCTGAGTGCAGTTTCAACAGCTGCCACCTCCTCTCACTAAAAGCCAAGCCTTTATAGAGTATCACCTTTTCCCATGCAACCACTCCCTGATCTTTTGCAATTCCTTAGTTCTTCTCACTGAGATACTTTGTAGTTCTTCGCATGCTCCCAGTCTAACTTCCTCAAGGCCTGATTGAGGAAAGCAAAACTAGGCCCACTCACTAATACTCTGTTACACACTGGTGAGCTGTTGTGCTTTAACCTCAGCCAGCAATGAAGTATCACATAGTCACACACGCCCTACTTCTGCGGTGGGATGGGAACAAGGATCAGAAAAACTCATGGGTTGAGATAAGAACAGCTCAGTAATTGAAACGAAGTAAAATATAATAATACTATTGAAAAGGGAAGAATAAAACCCAAGAGAAACCAGTGATGCACAGTCGGTGGCTCCGCATGGTTTATACACTGGGCAGGACTTTCTGGCTATGGAATATCTCTTTGGCCAGTTTAGGTCAGCTGTCCTGGCTGTGCTTCCTCCCAGCTTCTGGTGCACTTGCTCCCTGGCAGAGCATAGGAAACTGAAAAAATCTTGATTTAGGATAAGTACTAAAAGAGCAACTCCTAAAACCATCAGTATGTTATCAGTGTTATTCTCATACTGAATCCAACACACAGCACTGTACCAGCTACCAGGCATAAAATAATCCCAGCTGCAATCAGAACAACAGCTGTGGCGAGGTGCAGTGTATTACCCCAGCAGCTGTGTGCACCCTGTGTGAAACCTGGGTACCACAGGCCCACCCAGCTGACTGCAGAGCCCCACATCACTAATATGCTCTGAAACTCCAGCCTCTGGAACAGATGACAGCATAGCTAAAGCTTTTTTTGTAGTGTGGTGTTCTTAAGGTCAGTGAATGCAGTTTAGTCTTGAATATCAGAATACAGATCATTCTAGAAAGCTTTGGTCCAAAAGGGCACTGGATCAGATTAGTTTCTCCACTCTAAACAAGCACATCTAACTCGGGGGGGGG
>VWZV01007156.1:683062-713016 GCA_013397155.1 Irena cyanogastra | reverse complement strand
TTTTTTTTTTTTTAAGTGGTGAGGAAGCAAACAGTATTTTTCCTTGCATTGCCCTGTGCGTTCCCTGACTGACACATATACAAAACCACAAGTTACCCGGGATGGTAAACGCTGGCCCAGACTCTTCCAGTGAAACAAAAGTGTTGGTGGCTTTAAGGTGAGAGGGCGGACGTTACACACAGCACCTCTGCCTGCGCGGCGGAGCGATGCAATCCTCGATACAGCTAGCATAACCAAATTGACTTAGTTTAATCGATGCTCTGTATTTAGCCCTGTTTTCGCATCTACTGGCCCAGGCTTTCCAACCCCCTGGTGCCCAGGCAGGAGTGAGTGGGACAGAGCTGTTGCCTGACGTTTGCAGAAGTACCTGGACACCTCCAGCCCCCAGGACAGCCCCCCAGCCCGTGCAGTTATGTCAACAACCCCGTGACAGCAGGATACTGGAGAAATCCAGTGTGTCCCTCTGCAGTTCAGGAAAATGCAGTCAGGAGAGGCCAATTGCAGGGACACTCGGTGCCTGGTGCTGCAGGCACACGCGTTGCAGATCTGCATCCATAAACCTGTTAAGCTCCATTTTAAAACCCGTCCTAACCTCCTCAGCTCCCTTCAGCTCTGCCTGCTGCTCTCAGGGGTGGGTGGTGATAGGGCTGCCAGGGAGGAGAGTCTGGGCAGTGGCACAGAAAGAGCAGGGCACCAACCCCTGCTCGACAGCCTCAAAAACGAGAGAGGCGCTCCTTCTGAGAGCTCCTTCTTTCCGTGCTGGGACACTTACGGTGCCCTGCCCAAGGCAGACATGCAGGAGTCTTGCCCACATACTTCACTGGAATAAAACCAGGCAGATGCAGCAGTTTTCTCCCCCCACCCAGTGCTATCCTGAGGCTTATATTTGAGAGCTACCTAGCTCATTTATTTTCCCCACTGAGGGCTCCAGTGGCATCTGGGCTGTCCCTGATGCCTTCTCCTTTTGCCCTTAGTGGTCCCACTGGGGTCCAGCCATGTCCACTTGCTGTAACAGAGGGTATTTCTTGGAAAATATCGGGGAACAATAGGTTTAAAAACACCTGTAGCTGAAGACAGCACTAGAGAAAGCAGTTATAGCAGTGATGTCTAGAGAGGAGAGCAGATTGCTCCCCAATTAACCTGGACTCTGGTTTCTTACTCTGATACTGTGCTCAATCTACACAAGCAGATGACATAAACAGATTTCACATAAACAGGCAAGGTCTGGGAGTTGCAGATTTTCCTTTCCTTTTATAAAATGTTATTTTGTACAAAATGTCATTTTGAACCAACCTGCACAGTTTTAGCTGGTCACTTGTGGTTATGAAATGCTGCTGTTCTTTCCATATTTTTTTAAGTATCAATCTTTCCTTTCCCAAAAGACTTCTGTTCCCTGTTGTCCTTGTTTCAGCTGAGATAATTTTCTTCTTAGTAACTGGTACAGTGCTGTGTGCTGGATTCAGGATGACAATAATGTTGGTAATACACTGTTTACTCTCAATCAGTTTCCCAGGCTCTGCCAGGGAGCAGGTGCACCAGAAGCCAGGAGTCAGCATGGCCAGGACAGCTGACCCAAACTGGCCAAAGGGATATTCTGCACCAAAAAACATCATGCCCAGTGCATAAACTGGGGGGAGTTGCCCAGGAGCCACTGGTCACTGCTTATGGGTAGGCTGAGCATCAGTCAGTGGATGGTGATCAATCATACTGTGCAGCACTGGTTTCTCTTGGATTATATCTCTCTCTCCCTCTCATTTTTATTGCTATCATTCTATGTTATTGTCACCATTATTGTAAGAAACAGCACAGCCTCAACAGAAGGCTGGTTTGCACAACTCCCTCTTTACTTTGCATTCTCTCCTTTTATACACTGTTCGAGCCAGCTGGACCAGAATGGTCAATGAGTCAATACATTTCACCTGGCTGGCTAACTAGCATAACGTCCTTCTTACAAACAATCTGTGAGAAAAACGGGAGAACAGAAAGTAGGAAGAACAACACCTGCAGGTTGTTTATAATAACAAGCTATCATTGTTTAGGTTCAGCTACTTAGGGCCTCACAAGCCAATCCTGGGAAAATTAGTTTTCTCACTCTCTGACCAGGCTGTGGCAACCACATGTTATTATTGTTATTATTATAATTAGTATTATTATATTTTACTTAACTTCAATTATTGAGCTGCTCTTATCTCAACCCACAGGTTTTACCTGTTCTTTTCTCCTATTTCTCTTCCCATCCTACCGAGGAGTGAGAGGACTGGGCAAGGACTGCAGGGTACTGAGTTGCCAGCTGGGGTTGAACCATAACACCAGTTTAAAAAGATGTAAAAAGACACAGTTGTATCAGAGGTATATGGATGCTCTTTGATGGCTTCTCTGTGAGGAAGGGATTGTCTTTGGCAGAACCAAACTTCTCCCGGGGTGCTGATGAACCTACTGCCCAGTCATTAATCTGTGTCTCATCCATCACACAGGAAATGCCAGTGTGACAGGTTCCAGATCCTGACACACAGTCTGTGAGTTCCCACTTTCTGCAATTTTTTCCCCTAAACTCTGCACTCTTCAGAGGAGGCACCTAATCTTCACAACAGCCTGCAAGGTGTCGATGTTTCATGATTAACACAGTGTTGTTAGCAGCTGCCTCCACCCATCCTCTCCATTGCACCTCCCACTCTGGCTGGCAGACAATGAGCACCCGGCTCCCCTGTGGTATGGGGTAAGATAAGATGCACCTTCACACTCCTGCTCAAGTTTCTCCTCCACAGTGCAACCCTCCCAGTCCAACAGTTTTCCTGTACATCCCCCAGTGCCTGGGGAAGGGGCAGCTGCAAGGCTTGGAAACCAATTGGGGACCACTTGTGTGAGAAGCCTAGTGACAGAAGTGTGCAGAGACACCCAGCACAGCTGATATTGTACTTCACATGTTACCTGAGGCTGATGCCAGCAAAAGCCTGGATGTGGCTGCCAGGCACCTTCCCCACGGCCTGTTACAATCTGATCTTGACATGTACAGTGCAGCAACTGCCAGGCAACAGGGCCCAGCATCCCAAACCAGCTCCAGAGACATTCAGCAGCTCCAGGGCAGGATGCTGAGACCGTCCTGGGTGAAAAGCAGCTCCTGCCTCACCCCTCCTGCTACAGCCAAGCAGCTCTGTATGTGCCAGACAAGAATAATTTCCCGTCCTCGACACAGCAGCTCTGGATATTCTCAGTGTAGCTGTATAAACATTATTATTTAATCCTAATGAGTTTTGGCTTCAATATCTCATGGCAGAGACTCCCATGTACTGAGAATAGCCAGTTATTAAATGATTCCTAAATGAGGAAGTACAACATTTATGAAGCTGATACTAACATTAGAATTTCCTCCCTTGCATACTTTGCTGCACTTTTGCCTTCATTTAAAAATGAACTAAATAAACCATTTGAATCATAACACTGAAATTCTAAACACGTTTTTTCCTTTTAAAGCACACTATTTCCCCGAGGATCTTATTTATGCCTCTTAATCCCTATTATTGCTCTTCTACACGTAGCAAACCAGGTGGCCAGGTTACTGAAGAGTTTCTGACCAGATGACCAGATCCACGACAGATGACTGATTGATGCCAAATCCCAGGAGTCCCAGTTTCCTCCACTACCTCCATTTGTATGGGAGAGCCATTCTCACTAGGGAGGGCAGCAGCCTGGGCTGGGAAACAGCCTTATTTCTGTCTGGAATAACCACAGCGAAGTGAAGAGCAGAGAGATAGCCTCAGTTTTATGCAAAAAGTAGCAGGTAATGAAAAATGAACATGGATGTTATTTTGCAGAGCATGGTCCAGAAAAACACTGGGTAATCACATGGGTAGTTTCTACATGGTTTTGACTTGCAGTCTTTTGCCCTTGCACCTCTCCCTAGCTCCAGGCAATAAGGGGAATAGTGGACAGTGTATATGCAGTAGGAGTGGAAAAATTGCATGTCAACATATCTTTCAGATCCACAGACTGGCTTCCAGCTGAATCAGGAGCTGCCAGAGTCTGCAGCTGGGCTGCTGAGTTTGCTTGGGTAAGGTCTGGAGGAGAAAGAAAACAGGGAAAATAAATAAATTGCTTCTTAAAGAGAAATGCATTTTTAAAGTATTTAACAGCATAAACACCAAATCAGCAAGAAAATTTTGCCAGATAGGGAAAAACACAATCTTTCTAGACGTGTAAACTCTGCTTTCATGTAGATCAGTGAATCGTAGCCAAATACTGGGGGTAGCTGTCCAATCACTTCACAACACAAGCCATCATGCTGCTAATAGTAGCCTGGTTAATCCTGCAGATGCAGGTTCTTTGGTTTCATGGGCTATTATCCTTTTTAGGTGTACACCAGCTGCCCACAGGGTAACACTGTCATGGGAGAAGGATCAGAAGAGTTGGTTCAAATGCTCTCAGGGACAGGTTAGTCAGCAGTGTGAAATACAAAATTGTGTTTCGTGTCAGGTAAATAAAGGTAGACTGTGTAGTTGTGGTTATGAAATGTGTGGAGCACAGCCATGGGACAGTTATAAAGATGAGTTCTAATAAACAATCGAAGAAAGCAAAGCATGGGAGAAGGCCCCTGAACCAATCTTTAGTTTGCAATTGACTATTATAAGTCTTATGCTGTTTTGTAATAAGAACCTTTGAATTATAGCTTTAGAATGTTGCTCTGTATTAAGGATTTTTGAACTGTACCTTTAGAATGCTGATTTGTATTAAGGATTTTTAAAATCTGTAAAGGATTTAAACAAAAGAGGGAAGTGAACCAATCCCAAGCTCCTAACAAAATGGTGAACACATCCTGGAAAAGGAAGGTGGACATCAACGTCACTGATTAACGGTTTCAAAAAGGGAAGCTGGACATCACTCTCAGAGATTAATGTTCCTAGAAAATAGAAGCTGGACTCCATATCTGGAAACTGGACCCCATCATCTGGGATGCACATCCTAGGATATACATCCTGGGTATTGAAACCTGGAACAGATCACAATAAAGTATAGAAATGGGAAAGGAACCAAACATCACCATCAGAGATTTACGTCCTGAAGTATAGAATTGTGACGTAAAAAAATGGAAACAGAAACTGCTGAGAAAGCTTATGAATATGCATGAATATGATCAACAAATACCAGAAAGCCCAGCAATCAGTGTGCAGTTGGAGAGGAAAGCCCCCACCACTGTACCCAGTGCTGTTTTTGCTCATATGCTACCATATTAATTAATAAATTAAATTAGTGCTTGATATATTGGCTGAGTCAAGCTTCTCATTTATAACAGCAGCAGTGCACATGGCTGCAGAAGTCTCCCAGAACTACCTGATCCTGGTATCCAGAGTTCTGGGAAACTTGGCCACAGCTGTTGTGAGATACAACCTGCTGGGGAAGCCCTGCAACCCTTCTCTGGCAGCTCTGATCACAAATCCTATTATTTGTGCAAGTCTCACATTTTTCTTGGAGCAGCTTGAAGCTTTTTGCTGTTACACCTTAGTGGCTGTGCCTCCAAGCACCCACAGCAGCAGAGTTCACATCAACCTTAGCAGCTCCTCTGAGTCTTGTCAAAGGTCCATACTTTCCATCCACCTTGCTAAAAGATGAAAAGAGAGATGTAGCTCCTTGGGTTGTGTGCTAGGAATGTGGCCAGGAGCAGGGAGAGGCATTTCCCACCCCTGAGTGTCTTCTGGCTTCTGCAGTCCTGAATCTTGGACGGGGCACCCAGTGAGGCTGGCTGTTCACACCACATCGTGTGAACACAGCTCAGCTCCCAAGTCTAAATTGTCACAGTGGCAAAGAATAAAGTCCATACTGGGACTTTATTAAAGTCCACAGCTCTTTTTTTCCCTTTTTTTTTTTCTGGCCTCAAGGTTGCAAGGTTGCACACCATGGTTGACTGGTCAAGTGGCAAGGGAACAGATCTTACAGCCTGCACTAATGGGGAGCTTGTCAAGGCATTGCCTCCAGAAACACATTTCAGGCAGCCTGCTCAGTCTGAGAAAAATCCAAGTTTACATGCCAGCTGAGTAAGAGGAAGGAGAATTGGGAGACATTTCCCACCTGTCCCTTTTTATCTCCTGCCTGAGCAGCCCCAGTGAGCAGCAGGTTCACTGGTGACCCCTGGGTCTCTGCACAGCAGCTGCCTGTCCCTTGACAGGCAAGGAGCTGCCTTCCAGATGTGCAGCTCCACGGGCAGTGCAGGACCCCACTCTCAGCTGCAGCCTGAGTGTTTTTCATGATGGATGTGGGTTTCCCACAGCTCCTTACAAGCAGTGAGGTGTGGGCACATGTGGAGGTGACTGCTCACCACATCTCTTTTTCCCAAGAGGCTAGAGAATGGGGAGTAAATCCAGAGTTGGCTGCTCTCTAAAAATCCACGTGTATTCCCTCCAAACCAAAGGCTCTGCTAAAGGCTTGAGGCCACTGTGGGCACCTGCACCTACGTCTCCTTCACCATGGTTAAAGAGGATGTTCAACAATCCAAACCTGAAACCCAACCTGAAAATGCCTGGGTTGTGAATGTTTGTCAGGAATAACTTGTGTCATTTATGAACTTCCCCTGAAAGAAAGGATAAGCAGGAATTGAGGCAGTTCAACCTGTGGTGGAATCTTGCTCCCAAAAAAGTCATCAAGGCAGACCTGCATCATGCTCCAAGTGGCAGAGTCCAGCACAGCCACTTGCAGTGTGCAAGACATTGCCAACTCAGTAACACCTGCAGGATGTCACCTCCATGAGTCAGGGCAGGAGGCAGCCCGAGTGCACCCACCCAGGGAGGGACAGGCGATGGAGAAGGATCTGTGCCCACACTTTCCTTCAGTCTTATCTCAGGCTCATATGGCTGCCCAAATCTGCTCCTGGCTTCCCCTTCCTTCCCTCTGGAGCTCTGGGGCAGCCATCTGGCCACTGGACAGGATTACTTTTGTTGTTGTTTCTGTTCATATTCCTTTTTCAATCCCAGCACATCTTCCTCTCCTTCTTTTGGCCCTGGACAACACCCAAGAGGCTGATACAGCATTTGCCACAAGCAAGGGATTCAAAATCTCCACCATTTAAAGGCTACATCTGAGAGCCCACCTGCCACTGAGAGAACATAAATTTTTTTGGCAAACCAGAGACACGTGTGCTGTAACCTGCTCCCTATCTCACAGCAGTAGGGGAGTGCTGCTGAAATGAGGAGTTCTGAAAGATCAGTCCTTCAGACTGTCACTGCTGGGCTAGAGCCAGCCTCTGGGTGATGGGGACAGAAGCTGTTCCCATGGCTTTGGAATGTTTCTTCCAGCAGAGGAGCCCATGCCTCACAATTCCCATATGGTGGCCCAGTGCCAGCCCTGCCTCTAACAGCAGCCTGCACAGTGATGGATCAGTTTCCCAAGCAGTAAATTGATGGATAATAACAAAGGATCTGCAGAGAACAGTTTGATGCTTGAAAAAACAAAGAATTTGCAATGAGAAGGCTTGGGAACAAGGCTGGCTCAAGTTTGTGTTGCCACTCCTGGTTTCAAACACCAGAAATTATTGGCAGCTCAGTGCTGGCTCTGGGCTGATTTCACTGTCAGTTTGTGAAACCTCTGTAACCTAATCTCATTGTTCCTCCCCCTGGAAACAAGTGGGTCTTCAACACAAAAAAACACCTTATCTGAACATAAACTCCTTTTATGGATCCCAGTGCCATGACCATGTCATTTGAGATTGTTCACTGAAGGTTGCCACAGCTGTCTCGTTTTTTTCTGAAGCACCTCCAGCACCAGTTCAGAAAAATTAATGTGTTTGAAGTTCCTTCCCATATCACCTAGGGAAGCAGTCCCAAAGGACCCCCCAGATCCTGATGAGCACCGTGGGGTGGAGGAGGATGCCACAGTGGGGACAAGAGGAAAACTATGCAGGAAGCTCCTGAGAGGGGTTTGCCTGCCCTTGGCAGTGCCCTGCAGGTGAGCAGGAGTCCCAGCCTCTTGGTGGGGGCCTGCAAAATTTCATCCCAAATAAAGCCACTCACATCAAGGGTTCAGCTCTGAACAGGGATAAGGCTCAGCTGCTGAGCTGAGCTTCTAAACTGCTTCCAAAATTGCGTGGGGGCAGCAGAAAAAAACAGGAAGTGGTGGTGAGGAAGGCAAAGGCAAGCTGGAAAATCACAAGCACAGGCTGGACACAGGCTGACAGCTCCCCCTTCCCTCCCTGCTGGCACCTTGCCTTGTCCTCACTTACAGCCATTTGGGACAAGTGCTGGCTTGGAGGATGAGCGATGGGGTCCCATTGTCCCCGCCTCTCACCCCAAGGATGCTGCCTTCACTGCCTTCACTCTTTAAGGCAGTGCAGGAAGGAACCTTGCAGGGAGCCTTCCTGTGGGGAACCTGGAGGAAACAAGCTGTTCACACTCAGGGAGAGGCACCCCTAATATGGTCTCAGCCACGCTGACTGGCTGGGGGCTCCTGGGGGAGGAATGGAGCCCCTTATAAAAGTACCCAGGTCCTCCCACAAAGGCAAACCTCCCTGGACTTCAACAGAGCTACAGTGAAGCTTGCTTGATATGGGAATTTCATCCACCCTTTGGAGATTATCCAAGCTTTCTTGGGTTTCATATGGCATGAGGTAGTGGCCTGCTCTGTGCGTGACCCGGCGGATGCCAGCAGAGAAAGCCCCTTTTCAATCAGCACATGGCTCCTGCCAGCACCACTCTGGGAAGGAAACCTGCTGGTACCCCCCTGCCAAGGGCTCCTGCCCTGCTTCCTGCTCCCCTCTCCCTGCTGGAGCAGCAGCAGCACAAGTCTCAAAGGGTGCAGACCAGTGCCACCAAGCCAGCCCCCACTCACTGCTCTTTACAGCAGAACCCACAGCAGCTCCTCTTTGCTTTTGCTTCTTCCAAATGTGCTCAGGTGCCTGCTCGTGTGCTATAATCACCCCATCCACACCCTAAGCAGCCTCCTTGGCCCCAGGAGCCATGTGTGGGAAATTCCCTGACCTGCAGCGCTGACCAGGGCTGGACCCTACGTGCATCAGGGTCTCAGCATGCCCGGTACCTTCAACACAGACCCCTGCTGCCAGAGGAACACGAGTGCCAGATGGCACACTGTTGGGATGTCCACCCCAAAAGGCAACACAACTGCCCCACACGGCCAACACAAACGAGTAACAGAAAGGATGGCACCTTTCTAACAGGTATTCTCTGGCTTACCCAAAAAGAAAAAAAAGCAACGAAGAAAGAAAACTTGAAAACATTTTCCTCGTGTAGAGAGTAGCTCCCTGACTTGCTCAGAAATATAAACCCATCATCTGCTGTGTGTCGGGGCAGGAGTGCGACAGGAGCACCACAGACATGCCAGCAACAACCACACTGCAGTTGCTCGTTCAGAACGGGGCAGTCGGGGGCTTAGGAAAGAGGAAGAGCCATGAACAAAATGTCAGCACCATGAAGGCATTTGCTCAGGTCTCACGGAGGACTGTTAGGATGGAAACGCATGGCACACCTTTAAATGGACATAAAATGTGCCATCAGCGGGGTGGGATCTATTTTTAACCCCTTGGAGTCTGCAGATGTGCAAAGCCCCTGAGCGCAGCTCTCGGCAGCTAGAGAGAGGCGTGTGATCGGCCTTTTGGCTACCGGGCTGGGAAATGCCGCCGCAGTCAGGGTTCGCTTATCCCCCAGTGAGGAGGGAGATTAAAGTCTTATCCTGCCCCTTCCTCCGCCTTGGTAGCAGCCCCGGCCAGCAGCCTGAGCGCACACATCCGTGCTAAGCACTCCCGGCCGCTCACCAGCTTTGCAGTTTTCTTTTCGGAGCGGGGCTTTCTCGGTCTGGGTGAGTAACCTCGGCGTCCCCCCGGCCCTGCCTGAGGGAGCTGGAAGAAATGCTGCGGCAAGGCCAGGAAAAGCCAGACACCCTGGCAGGGCGAGGCGCACGCCGGTGACCCGCTGGCGGCTGCCGGGAGAGCCCTGCGGCAGGGGCTCAGCCCTTCTGCCAGCGCCACTGCGAAGCCATCAGAGCTGCATGCCAGCCATCCTGGCCTTGGTCTGGCGTTGTCCTGCACCCCCCCGGCCTCTGCTGCATGGCCAGCAGGCGACAAACACCCCCCCAAGCCTCCTCCGGTCGTGCGGCTAAACAAGCAGCCTGCCCTGGCGGGGAGCAGGGTGTGCGTCCGCAGCTCCTCACGCCGCACAGCGCTCTGTATAACCGCCCATCGTGTCTTAAGGGTTTCCTCATCACTTCCTGGGAGGAAATTCAGCTGTTCAGCAAACCCAATACTGATTTAAAATACAGAAAAACAAACACTACAGCCATTTCCCCAAATTAAATTTCTAATACATCTGTCTCCAGGCACCTGTTTGTCCCCTCTCCGTCCTAAACCACCCCAGCAAAGCAGCCTCCTTACAAGGACAGTCATCAGAAAGGCCAGCTGCAATCAAAAAGCAGCTGTGGATTCTGCAGCATCCCTACAAGAAGAGTACCTCAGTTCTGCTGTCACAGGGCTTGGCACTCAGATTTCAGTTCTCAGAGAATGGGGAGCAAGCAAAATCTGTGCCCAGTGGAAAAAGCCCCAGCTTGAAACACAGCATCCCTCTGAGGCACCAGAAATTATCTTGAGAATGGTTTTGACAAATGGATGCTCTTGAAAATAACCTGTGCACCACTTGTGAGCTGCTCCCCTAGAGAGTGCTGACATCTGCATGTATTGTTTATAATGAATTATCCACTCAGCATGGGGAACCTGCTGGCTCTGGAGAGCAGTGTCAGGCTGACTTTCATCTCCCCAGCCTGAGCCTCCTGTGAACCAGACTTCTCTCTGCAAAAATCCACCATGGTGCCCTGATCCCCTTGTCCCTGCCACTCCACAGAAAATGAACCATCCACATCCAGGAACATCACTGTAAGCCTCAGCCAGGCTGCTTCTGGAAAATTATGTGCTGATTTTGCCACTGAAAGGGACCAAGGGTGGTGTAGGGGGCTGTTTCTGGAGCAGAAAAGGAGCTGGTTGTGGAGCTTGTCAGATCCTGTCCCAGCACTGGCACTCACCTGCTGCCCCACTTGCCCTGGGTCAGAGATGATGGGCACTGTGAGGAAACTTGGGGGGGTACAGAACTAAAAACTTCACTGAGCCAAGCTCACAGGAGAAGCTTACTGAGCAGGGCATTTTGCTAGCAGTGGCTGCTGAGGTGGCTGGCTTTACTCCTGAGAGAGGAGGCTGGGAGTCTGGAACTCTGGCCTGTGCTCCTGGTTCTCCCTCAGCTGTGTGGGCACCCTTGTCAACCCCACAATCCTGGTCCTCATGCCCTTCAAGACCAGAGAAACATATTCCTCTGGCTGAAATGAATGAAACACTCATTCATTTGTAGTTGTACAGCCCTATGTGATTGCTTCCAAATGCTGTCCCCATGGTGCTCAGACTCTTTTTCTGCTCCAAAACCTCTCTGGAGGAGGGCACTCAGGATAGGTGAATGAACACTATGGCAGTGCTGCCTTGCTGAGCTGTACAGGAAATAAACTGGCTTCCTGTTAGGTCCTTCAGAGCCAAACCATGTCCAGCAGAAAGCAGTTATCCCCTGCACACAGAAAGAGGTGAGCAGAAATAAAACCAGTTCCTTCAGTCACTAAAGTCCCAGAAACAGGGGATGCTGTAACCCCACCAATCTGCATTCCAAGGTGATGGTTTTGGCTGAGGTAGAGTTAATTTTCTTCACAGTGGCTGGTATGGGGCTGTGTTTTGGATTTGTGCTGAGCCCAGGGTTGATAATATTGAAATGTTTTTGTTATTGCTGAGCAGAGCTTACACAGAGCCAAGGCCTTTTCTGCTGTGTCTATTGCCACACTGGTGAGGAAGCTGGGGCAGAATGGGACTCTGGGAGGGGACACAGCCAGGACAGGTGACCCCAGCTGACCAAAGTGATAATCCAGACCATATGACATCATGTCAGTATTGAAAGTGGGAGGAAGAAGGAGGAGTGGGAGGATGTTGGGAGTGATGGCGTTTGTCTTGGTGACAATTTGGTAACCATTACATGTGATGGGGCCCTGCTTCTGCAAAGGCAGACTCAGGATGTACATGTGCTCCACATTCAGCCCTCATCTCTCATTTACCCAGTCATTTGCAGATGACCACTATGGAAAAAGGACTGGCAGGGAAAAAATACGATCATGCATTCATCCAAAACGCTCATTAAAGCATTTGCATGTGTTTGTCCCTGCTCACCTGTTGTCTGTGAAGAGGACATGGACAGAACAGGTCAGGACTCTTCCTTCCCTCTTTATTGTCACCCCTGATGTGCTTCCCAGTACAATTTCCACTGCATTCAACCATTCCTTTTGCCTCAGCTCTCAGCTCCCCTGTCCTGCACCTACTTGATAACCACTATGTCATCAGCATTTGGAAACGCTTTACTGCAGCTCCAGCTGGAGCCCTGGGCAGGAGGACGCAGCTCTGGAGATGTGTCCCTCCTGTCCTGCACATCTAAGCCCTGTCAGCACCGAGGCACCCCACAGCCACAGCCAGCCGGGGGCAGTGACCCGGAAAGGGCTCCCGTGTGTGGCAGGGCCAGGGCAGATGCCGGCAGGGACCCCCGCCGAGGCTCTGCTCCACCCCACCCCATCCCACTCCACCCCATCTCATCCCACTCCACCCCATTCCACTCCACTCCGCTCCACCCCATAGCTGCGGCAGGGAGCAGCTCCTGCAGCTCCCCAGTCTCCCTCCAGGCACTGTGCACAGGGAGAAAACCACTGGCTGTTGGGTTTGTTGGCGTGCTTCCCTGGAGTAACCTCCCCTTGCTCCTCCACACATCCTGGAACGCCTGCAGGGCTCGGCTCAGCCGAACCTTCACTCGACTCTCGTTTCTCCACCTTGTGCCCAGCAGGCTGAAGCCATCCACCCCGCCTCCTGGACTTTTTCATGGTGAAAAAGCCTAGCAGCACATTTGATCTGGCCTTCAGAGGGCAGTCAGCATGCAGTGATCCTGTCGTGTCCTTTCTAGCTTCCCTTACCCCTCTGAATCATTCCCTGGTTCTCCCACTATGCCACAGAACCCCCTCCACAACTTGAAAGGCTTATTTAGCGAGTCAGATATAGCAAGGCATGACTTTATAAATAGAGAGGGGCATGGCTGGGGGCTGTGCAACATGACTCACAAGTCAAACTGCCCGTGAAGAACTTATCAGACACTTGCTTTAAATACTCATTTAGCAATACCAAACCCTCCTTACAGTTACACCTCCCATACAAAAACACCCTTCCCATATGCAGTCAGTGTATTTATGCTACTTTCTCCAAAACTATTCCAAAGCCACTCACCGTTGTGCTGGTCAGAGATAAACCAGATGCAGAAAGGAAAGCTCCTCCTTGGACCTTGAGCCTGCCATTGCTTCCACCACTGCAGCTCAGCACTCTTTCTCAGCACAAAGTCAATGGCATAACAATTATGTCATAAAACATTTTCTCTTTTAATGTTTGTTTTTTTTTTTTTCCCACTTGTGTATCTTATTCATTAAAACTACAACTCCTACAGAACAGCTGTGGTCCAGACTTGGGTATTACTGCTCTTCAGTTTCTTCTATGCCCTCATTTGCTCAACTGATCCTTAATTCAGACAGATTGTTCCACAGAAAATGGAGGAAAATAGATGTGAATTATGAAATGAGCAATAAAATCTCTACAGAACAGGCAACTGATTCAATGCATACATCTTATACATTCCATGGCCCCAAGCCATGCCAGGTTCTGGACCTACAGCAGCAAAATTAGTAATTCCTTCTTTGTCCTTTCTGCTTCCTCTTGTGATTGCTTTTATTGCTGTAGCTTTTTTACTTGATCTGGAACCTGACCATTCAAGCACTTAAAAATTAACCAAATCTGCTGGGCCCCCTCAGCTTCAGTGGGACTGAACCAACTCCAGCATGTTTGCATTGCAGCAGAGGGCACCTGAGACTGGGTACACAGGCTGAAACTTCGCTGCAGTGCTGAAATAGAGCCAATCTGACATGCACAAATAGTAGAAATGAATGCTGAGTGTAATGTCACTGCAGCACCCAGAGCCTTCTCCATTACTTCTGTGCTGCAGAACATCCCAGACACCTCCTCTTTACGTGGCTATGCCTCCATCCCAGTATTTGTCCTGTCCTTGCCCAAACCCCCCTGCCCAGGCATGAGCCCTTCCCCTGCCATCTGCTGACCTTGCAATATTTTCCATGTTATTCTTTTCTCTCCCCTTTTTATTTTTAAACGGTGATGCACATTCAGCAGGTGCACTCCCCGGGGTGCCCTCAGTCCTGCTGCAGCCTTTGCCATGGGAAGCTGCAACTGGTGAAGAAACCAAGTACCTCCAGTTTGGGCAGAGCTACACCTGGTTTCTGGATTCTGATCAAGATTTTGTGACAGGAGTCACATCAGCTTTCTGTCAAACAATTGCTTCTGCACTCAGGAACTTGTGCAGCAGGCACTACAAAAAATAAAGCAAGGTGTCAGCAGAAGCTATGTACCTCAAGGGTTAAATTACACCCTTTTAAAATTGACTTCAGAATTTAGCTCCACTTAGAACCATGTTTTGCTGTCTAAGCAGAACCAATCTTCTTTATTAACCTGTCTGGCATTCAACCCATCAAATGTGAACAGAGGAATCATAACACCTTGACCATGCAGTCTTGGCCACAATGGGCTGTCTTCAGTGGACTAACAAAAATTAAGGAAAGAAGGAACAAATCTCAAAGGAGAAGGTCTAAAATCAATCACCGTGTTTCTCCTAAAAGATTTATCCCAAGAAAGATTTTGCATATTCTCTCTGAGTAGACTGGTTTGAACACTGTAACTCTCCTAAATTTGCCACATCTATTAGGTTTGAAGAATAATCTTATCACAAAGGGCTCTTGGAGGCCCAATATAGAGGCATCACACCCAGAACAAGGACAGAAACTGCTGGTGTTTTGGGTTGCTGGTGGGAACAGCCTGGGAGGAAGTGGGATGTCTGGGCTCTCAGCAAGGCAAAGGACTTGCAGGAGGCACAGCCCGAGATTCCCAGAACCACCTGTGGCTACCACAGCCTCCAGCTTGTGGCTGCGATTGGAAAATGTTCAGATTTCAAGACTTTCTGTGGTATTTGTGCCAGGAAACTGGGCTGCATGACTTTCAGAGCTAAATTTAGGATCACAAGTATTTCACATTCCCCAAACACCTTCTATGACAACATCTCCAAACCCTTTATGGGCATTAGCTATTCCTCTTTATCTTCCTTTGAGATGGAAAATAGAAAAGCCTCTTTGCTGGCAACAAAGAGAGCTATGGATGTTGACTTGCTCATGGTCACAGAGGAAAACTGTGATGGAGGTTTGGCATGGGAAAGGAGAAAGGAGAGAGAAAAGCAGCTTTCCAATGTGAACTGCTTGGTTCCTGCACTCACAGAAACATGGCCTGTCACCTGCTGCAGTGCTGCTGGGATTAAGTAAGAGTAACACAATCACTACTTCAGAATGATTGGGATAAGAAATTTCTGGTAGTTCTTAGTAGATTTTTTTTTTAGGATAAAGGCTTCCAGGACAACAAATCCTTATAGAAAATACCCTGCCTTTGGAAAAGTGCCTCAGTTCCCTCAGACCACTCTGAAAAATGTGGGGCAAGAAAGTGGGCAGCTTTAGCACCTGGACCTCCTAATTTTCAGTGTAGAAAGCAGTGCAGGACAGGCAGAGCTCCCCACGGTGCCTTCGGCTGCGCTCCGCAGGTAAGTAGCCCAGTGACAGCACTGTTGGATGCTAGCAAACTCAAACCGGTTTAGACTCTTATGCCTCCGCTACTGTAACTATTTTTTGTGATTATTGTTGCTAAAGGGAATTAAAAAGCCTTACAGATGCAGATACAGTTGCCCTGTGAAACCTTGTGGGTTTCTTCTGTGTTCATCTGCTTCAGGTCTCCTCCCGCTTGCGTGGTCGCGCCGTTCCCTCTGCAGGCAGGCACAGGAGGTTTGGGAAGAGCAGGACTGTCCTGTCATTGTCTGCCCCTCAGCAGACAATGCTTTAAATANTCCCCTTCCCCTTCTCTTTCCCCTCCCCTGACCTGCCCAGGGCAGCCCCAGCAGCTCGGCGCTGGCCACCGCGAGCAGCAGCGTGAACTCCCTTTATTTTGCACTCAGATTAGATAGTGTCTGTATCCAGGGGGTTCGAGGAACCAGCAGTGTGAGATGGAAGGTGACTCTCCTGTGACCACCATCGATCTGCCCATGGGAGCACCCTTGTCCCTGCCTGCACACACCAGGCAGCAGGGCAGCTCTTTCCCTGGGAGAAGAGCAGAGCTACATCCATACAGAGATCTCCTCACATGCCTGTACCTGGAGCCTTACAGCACTTCAGCTTTGGAAAGAGGACAGCCCAGCACAAGTGTGACAAGGTGTGACATCCATTGCAAACACAGCCTGGGCCCTCGTGCCTTTGTGAGCCAGGCTCAAGAGCTGATGCCTGCCAGCTTTGGGCTCATCTCTGAGCGTGTGTGAGAGTCTTCTTACAAGGCGATTTCCCCCCTTTTCCCTCCTACCTCCAGCAGTAGATTTCTCAGCTTTAAAGCCTTGTTTACCCTGGAAGAGAGAGAAGCTGCTGGAAGCCAAGCAATGAGGGCACAGGGGAGTAGGGAGTGTTTATTTGGAGCGAGTTATGGGTGGGAGTGATGTGCCAAGGAAGAAAACTGCTTCCAGGGATCTATATATATGCAGCTCCCTGAGGTGGGGTTACACAGAGGCTCATTCTCAGGCTGCCTGTGGCACTCCCTGGACATCAACAGCCAGAAGTGCCTCCAAGCTGCAGCTTTATTTTCAGAGCAGCCTTGAGCAGCCAAGACAAGACAGGGTTTGGCTGCGGTCCCTGCAAGCACAGGGGGTGAGCGTCCCAGGGTCACCACAGTGCAGGGGGTTTGCACACTGCTGGCCCCAGCTCTGCACAGGGCAGTGCAGCTTCAAGGTCGACAAGGTGCCCTGGAGGGGGGAGAAGGAGACAAGTGGGGAAGTGGGAGATTTCTCCCACGTCTGCTCATCCCCATCACACACAGCACACAGCCCTAGTGGGAGCCAGCAACGCTCCAGCTCTTCCTGCCACATAGCAATCAGCAGCTGCTTTATTTTTCAGATCCTGGACAAATGAAAAACAGTCTTTGCAAGCTGCAAATACAACTACTTCCCAAAGCCTGTGGCCAGAACATTTTGGTCCCTTCAAAACATATTTTGGCCGTGAGGGTCTGAAGAGGATCCCCAAAGCTGCCAGCAATTCCCGGGAGAGCGAGCAAGGCTGGGGGATATTTTGCATGGTCCTGTTGCTAAAGCAGCCCACGCTGACTGGCATCTGCCCCACGTGGGAGCCCTGCACACCAGCACTGCCTGCAGCTATCCACTGGCTGATCAATAGGTCACAGTCACCCTCGTGCACTCCATTTTCCAGCCCCAAGAGATGAGCCATGAAAATCTATACAACTGCACAGCTCTTTAATTTTTTTTTTTTTTCCGAAAAAATTCCTCTTTGGTTCAAAAATAAATAAACAAACAAGTAAACCCTAACCAAAAAATGTTCCATTCAACTATTTTTTTCATGTGGATTCATGAAATAGAAAGAGCACAAAAATTTCCTATGAAATACAATTGTTTGAATCTTTGAGGGTCTTCATTGTAATGCCTCACTTTAGGAGTTTCCTGTGAAAAGTGATGATAATTTTCAAGTGTCCCTTTAGCAAAACTCATTGAATAAATACTGCTGGCCAAATGTCCATGGGAGACACACAGTCAGCAGAGCATACAGTGGGGCTGCACTGATGTCAGGTCTGAGGGGTTGTTCAGGTCCTCTCAGCAAAGCCAAGCCCAGTAAATACTGTGGGTCAAAGTGCTTTTTATTTCTGCAGTTCTGGAACCCAAGGGGAGAAGCACGTTGGGGTGCCAGCTCCCTTTGCACAAAGCCATCACCTTTGTGGGAGGGTAGCTCATCCTGGACCACATTCTGCTCTTTGTGCAAATGCAGATTTCCACTTTAGCAAAATCTGTATCAAAATAAAATTAGCAAACCCTTCCAGTGTGCTCATCTTCTCCAGGATTTCCTTTGCTCTTTTGTTCAGAGGCTCCCTCAAGACTTTCCCTCAGAACCCAGGTTTTCCCTTAGCTCCTTATATAATTGAGGGAATGGCCCAGGCATCTGCAGATCTGGGGGAAGCTGACATCAAAACCCAGCCATGACTGTAGCTCCCAAGCTCATCTAAACAGCCCCACACAATTTTTGTCCCTTCAAGGACTCCTACTCTCTTGAGATTTTCCATCCCTTGGTGATATTTGGACTGAGGGCAGCTTCTTGCATTGCCCCCTGGATGCAGACTGAAGTTATGGGGGGTTGTCCAGCACTGGTCCAGCCCTGGATCCAGAGGGCTGTGGAGCAAGCAGTGAGCTGCAGCCCCAGAGGATGTTTCTGGTGCAGGTAAGAGCCATTCCCCTTCATTGCCCTCCCTCCCACGGTATGTGAGTGTCCTGCATCCTTCCTTCTAGCCTCTTCCACTCCTCTGATGCCCCATTTATCCCTTTGCCTTTCTCAAAACACAGGATGCTGGTCCTGGGGATCCTTTGGGTCCTGGGGATCCTTTGCCTGCTGCCAACAGCACTGTAAGAGACACAGGGAGGGTAATGAAATCATTGAGAACTGCACAAAAAGACCAAGCCCAGACCACTGTGCACACCACCCTCCCAACAATGGATCTTGTGACCTGTATACAAATCCAACTCACCTGTTTCCAAGCAAGCTGTGTCTTCAGTTGCTAAAAATATTAAGGAAAACCCCAAGCCCAAATAAAAGGCTGGTTTCAGAATAGAGTGTTTAAGTTTGAAATGAAAACCTGAGCAGGGTGGTTTCACAGGCTGAAGACTCTTGGCATCCCTGTTCACTGATTTAGCAATAAAAACAACAAACCAGTCATTTCTTTTCAGCTGTAAGAATGTGCTTTAGGTCATTTATCTTCAACTGGATGAAACTGGCACCGAGGATGTTGAGAATGCCTGATGCTGTGGGTTAGAGTGAGACTGAATGCTGCTGTTAGAGGCAGCAATGACATGCCAGTGGCAGCATCAGCCTCTCAGTGCAAGGCAGTCTGAGTGCTGAAGGACCCACCTCTGCCCACAGCTGTGCTCATGGGGGGTCCTAAACCCAAGTTTGGCACTGCAAAATATAGGTCTTCTTCTAAGAAGGAGTAAGCATCTCCTGATCCCTTTGGTTTTGATCAGGCTGGAGATGAGTGGCTGGCTCAGCATCACTCCCCCTTTCAAAAATCAGCCTGTTCCATTGTGGGCTTAGGGCCATAAATTAATATTACAGGTGGAAAAGTGGAGCCTGTGAATGCTATCTAACTCATGAGGCTGCTATTCTAAGCTAACTTTTATCTGTGCTTTTAAAACAATCTTTTTGTTAAATAGCAGAAGCAGTCCTAAAATCCATCTCATAACAGCACCTAAGCCACAACTGAACCTGAGACCAGGGGTCAAGTACTGAAGACTTAATGTTAAGCACCTCCCAAAATCCCAACAGGGACCTGACAGATGGAGTATGTGCCACTACACAAATGGCCATAAAAATTCGTGTTTGCTTTTTGAGAAGCAATTTCCAGTCCATCCCCAATCACTGAGAGCCCTTGGGGCTGCCCTGTGGCCCTGCCTGCTCTCAGGTGCCAGAGAAGGAGCAGGACAGCTCCTCCCACAGGCTTTTGCTTTGGGATAGTGCTAAACAAAAAAATGAACTCACATACAAGTCTCACTTTAATGCAAGTAAAACCAGCCAAAATGCAAAACAAATGCACCCTTAGCATAGCCACAGAAGAGTAAAAAACCTTCCTAGTCTGGAAGTTTATCTGAAAATCACTTTTTTCCCCCTAGTACTTCTGTCTCCCACAGCAAAAGAACACCCCAAAACTCAGGCACTGCTTTCATGACAGGGTCCTGTGCTCCAGGAGTCCTCCCCCTTCAAAGGCTGAAGGCTCCTGCACGTGTGCCCTGGCCCGGGAACAGGTGCCAAGCCTGGTGCGGCTTTAGGATGGCTCCCAGAGGGAGTGCAGCTCCCAGAGGGTTTGCCTGGGGTGTGTGTGTGTGAGTGTGTGTGTGAATGCTGGAAATAAAGGGGGGTCCCGGAGCCCCCTTGCCCCAGTAAGAGAGAAATGAGACAGGCCAGGAGCATCTTTCCCTCCTCCCATTCTGCTCTGCCTCCCCATCGGCAAACAGGGCAGGCAAAGGCTCACGGCAAGGGGAAGCCCCCGGGATTTTCCTTCGTGCTCCTGGGAGTTCCTGAGTACGGGATGTGATCCCGGGCAGGGATGGTTCAAGGGGGCAGAGGAGGGGGTGTTCCAGAGGAGAAGGTGTTCCAGAGGAGAAGGTGTTCCAGAGGAGGGGGTGTTCCAGAGGAGAAGGTGTTCCAGAGGAGGGGGTGTTCCAGAGGAGGGGGTGTTCCAGAGGAGAAGGTGTTCCAGAGGAGGGGGTGTTCCAGAGGAGGAGGTGTTCCAGAGGAGGGGGTGTTCCAGAGGAGGGGGTGTTCCAGAGGAGGGGGTGTTCCAGAGGAGGGGGTGTTCCAGAGGAGGAGGTGTTCCAGAGGAGGGGGTGTTCCAGAGGAGAAGGTGTTCCAGAGGAGGGGGTGTTCCAGAGGAGGGGGTGTTCCCTTCGCAGGCAGCTCCCCATGCGTGAGCGCGGGCAAGGACGAGCGAGTCAGGCAGGGTGAGGAAGTGGCCCTGGCTGCCCTCGGCCCCCCAGGGACAGCACCATGGCAGGTGGGCTTCCCATAAGTGGAGTGGAAAGCTCTTTATTTAACCTGCTCCCGCCACCTGCCCTCACCCCCAGCCTTGCCTTCCTCGGGAGCATGCCAGGGCTACTTTTTTGGCAGGCTGAGCCAAAAGAAATATTTTGCAAGCAAGGGCTGCAGGTAACCCTTTCCCGCCTGGGACTGGCACACTGCAGAGCGCCAGGGCACCCCCTTCACAGCAGCGTGATGCAACACGCAGCCACCCCCGCACTGCCCTCAGGGCCACCGAGCAGCCTGCACCCCACGGGAGTCACAGAGCTGCTCCTCTGGCTGGGGTCCTGTCCCCTCCCCAGCCCCGCTCCTGTCTGGGGACTTCAGCCCCAGCGCCCACTGCCCCCACGCCACGGCCACCGGAGATGCGAGAACCCGAGCAAATGACAACAAACGACAGCATTCGGGGTGTGACAGAATGACTGATGATTTAATGCTTCTTGAAGTTTTTTGTTTCCTTCCGCAGGGCATTGGTTTTAAAAACAAACAAAACGAGATAAAATAAATTAATTTATGTACACTTTACATACACTGTGTCACATGGAGCTTTGCAGCAACAGTAACCAGAAATCGTTACAAAATAGAAAGTTACATGGCTGTTGCAGGCTCGGCTGCCTGCAACCTCGAAGGTTGTCATCCTGAGTGTGGTTGGCAAAATGATCATGTAAACATGTTTAGAAGCATTTACGGTGGACAATGGATGGGCCAGCTTCATCGTATTCCTGCTTTGTGATCCACATCTGCTGGAAGGTGGACAGGGAGGCCAGGATGGAGCCACCGATCCAGACAGAGTACTTACGCTCAGGTGGGGCAATGATCTGGAAAACACCAAGAGAGCTGAGATCAGTACACACGACTCCGCTGCGGGTGGCAGGCAGGGGGCTGTGCACAGCCCCGTGCAGGGTGACAAGAGAAGGCTGCTCCCAGGACCTTCATCCTCCAGCCTTACCTTGATCTTCATTGTGCTGGGGGCCAGAGCTGTGATCTCCTTCTGCATGCGGTCAGCAATACCTGGGTACATGGTGGTGCCCCCGGAGAGCACGGTGTTGGCGTACAGGTCCTTCCTGATGTCAATGTCACACTTCATGATGCTGTTGTAGGTGGTCTCATGGATACCTGCAGACTCCATGCCTGGGGGCAGCAGGGGAACAGGCAGGCACAAGTTAAGTGCAAAGCGAGAGCTCTACGTGGTGGCTCTGGAGAGAGGGGAGGGCAGCCAAGGGAAGAGAGAGGGAGGGGGGCACACACCAATGAAGGAAGGCTGGAAGAGGGTTTCTGGGCAGCGGAAACGCTCGTTGCCGATGGTGATGACCTGCCCATCAGGCAGCTCGTAGCTCTTTTCAAGGGAGGAGGAAGAGGCAGCGGTGGCCATCTCGTTCTCAAAGTCCAGCGCCACATAGCACAGCTTCTCCTTGATGTCACGGACAATCTCACGTTCAGCTGTCAGGGGGAAGCAAAGGCATCAGTGCTTGCATGGGAGGAACAGGCAGTACTTGCACTGCCTCCATAGGTCTGCTGGGACTCCAGACCCCCAACCACACGTAAGCTCCCCCCTAGGGACTGTTTTTGGGGCTCACGATGGGGTGAGAACATCTCTAGAAGTGTGAGAGTTGGAAATGAGAGGGAACTTTTTGGAGGAGGGAATGGTGCTTACCTGTGGTGACAAAGGAATAGCCACGCTCAGTCAGGATCTTCATCAGGTAGTCCGTGAGGTCCCGGCCGGCCAGATCCAAGCGCATGATGGCGTGGGGCAGGGCATACCCTTCATAGATGGGGACATTGTGTGTCACACCATCACCGGAGTCCAGCACGATACCTGGGGAGACAAGAAGCAGCCATCTGGGAGATGTGGCCCATAGCGGGTCCTGCCCTGGGGGACAGAGTGCTTGTCAGATGTAGGGGACAGTCCTGGGCGTCCCTGCTTGGGGAAGAGGAGCCAGCAGGACTTTGCACTCACCAGTGGTACGGCCAGAGGCATACAGGGACAGCACAGCCTGGATGGCCACATACATGGCAGGGACGTTGAAGGTCTCAAACATGATTTGGGTCATCTTTTCACGGTTGGCTTTGGGGTTAAGGGGGGCCTCAGTGAGCAGAGTGGGGTGCTCCTCTGGGGCGACACGCAGCTCATTGTAGAAGGTGTGGTGCCAGATCTTCTCCATGTCATCCCAGTTTGTGATGATGCCATGTTCAATGGGGTACTTCAGGGTCAGGATACCTCTCTTGCTCTGGGCTTCATCTCCTACGTAGGAGTCCTTCTGACCCATACCCACCATGACGCCCTGCAGGGGAGGAAAGCGGGGGCTCAGCCGCCTCTCCACGGGCAGCAGCACGGGGCTCCCCAGCAAGGCAGGAGGATGCGGGGGAGGCAGCAGGGATCCTCAACCACGGCTGCGGCAGGGCTGCGGGGAGGCTCGGAGGGGAAGTGCGCCGTACCTGATGGCGGGGGCGGCCAACGATGGAGGGGAACACGGCCCTGGGGGCATCGTCCCCGGCGAAGCCAGCCTTCACCAGGCCGGAGCCGTTGTCGCACACGAGCGCGGTGGTCTCGTCCTCGTCACACATGGTCTCGGCTGTGTCTGCGGGGGCACAGGGCAGCGGGGCTGAGCCTCACGGCCGGCCGGCAGCCGCGGGCGGTGGCGGCGGGGCCGGGGCTTACCTGGGCTGGCTGCGGGCTCCGCGCGTCGGGCAGAGAGAGAGGCTCCCGCTCCTCGCCGGGTCACTCGTGGCCGCCGCGGCCGCCGCCGAGCCTTTTATCACGGCGGGCGGCGGCAGCGACCGGCCCCCAGGAATGCGGCCCCGGCCGTCCCCATATTTGGGCGTCGGGCCCGGCGCGGCCCCGGCCCGGCGGTGCCCAAAGAAGGCGCTCCTGGCCCCGGCCCAGGTGAGCCGGGCCCGGCCGTATAAGGCGCGTCTGCCGAGCCCCCCCCCGCCACCGCCCGCGGCCGGGGCCGAAATAATCCCCCGGCACCACCGGCCCCGTTAAGGGCAAAGCAGGTGGGGGCGGCCGGGAGCCCCGCGGGGCTCAGCGGGGCAGGAGGCGAGCGGCCATCGGCTCCGCGGCCACCACGTGCTGGGGCTTGGGGCTGCGAAGGGAAGCGCGTCTCTCCCGGGTCTTTCCCATAGCTGTAGGTGAGCTCAGGGGGACTAAGGGAACTGGTAGACAAGAAGTGACAAGGGAGATCCCTGGTTTGCAGGGCACACAGCAACGGCCCATGCAAAATCCAGAACTTTACACATCAAGTTAAGCCGTGCATCGTTTCCTGGCTGTGATTTAAAAATGGAAAATAAATGCACGGGATAACATCTGTCAGACAAATGCCTGAAGAGAAGCCCGGTAAAGGAGTAATCCTGGTCTGATCCCAGGAGCCTGACGTAGTCGAGAATGCTGGTGCCATTACGAGTGCCCATTGCTGGCCGCTGAGCTCGGCCGGGCAGCACGGGAACCCTTCAGCTATCCCTGCGGCTCACCCTTTCCTAAAGGAGTGTGGTCTCACAGGCAAGTCATCTCTGACGAGCTGAAGGTACTATGCAAGTGAAAAGGAACAGTTCATCTCCTTCAGCTATGGGTATTTAAGCAGATTCCATGTGGGACACTTGGAAGATTTTACAGGTACTTGGTTTCCAAGTGAAAGGAGAGGCAGTAAGCACATTTGCGGCCCTGACGCTATGTTGATGCAAATCAACCTTCAGGATCTTCTCTGAAGACACAATCGGTCAAGTGTAAATCCGTTGAAAATTTAGGGAGTCAGGCAAGAAGGAAGAGGAATAGTAGGCTAGAAGCACTGTGCTGTGACGAGTCTCCTGCAAGTGAAGGTATTTCTGCAGGTGATTTCCTCCACTGCATGGCAGAGCAGACAGCTCAACAGAGAAGCAGACAACTTTTCTTCTCCTCTATTTAACTCCTGCATCCTCCAGGTTGGCAGCGTTCCTCTTTACCTCTGGCAGCCACCTAATTCCTTCTGCTATAGATTTTGAATTCCTGTCAAGTTATTGTATTAAGATGTGCTCTTCTCTCGCCCTATTCCTCAACTTGCATTATTCTTCAGTTCTGTCATCAACAACTGGCAGTACAAAAATCGGAAGCCTGAAAGCACTGAAAGGCATCACAGCCACCAAATCTATTTACAGAACTGTAGTGCTTCATTGTGGTTTCCAAAATACAGTCAGTCGTGTTGAATCAGAAATCAAGTAACAGAAACCCTAATGTCGCTGAAAGATAAACATCCTTAATCCTGCAACAAAACACGATGCCAGTATTAACCCACTCTATCCTTTCTGTTCCCTTTTATTTTCTCTCTACACCCAATCTAGTTTACAGCAAAGTGCCCAAATGGCAATGTTAAATTCTCCCACTTTTGAGTAAAATATCATTTTCTGCAGGTAGATCTGATGTTTATCCAGATCCACTAAATGAATGTGGTTTTTGTCTTAAGTCAGAAAGCAGCTGGAGTTAGTTTCCAGTACCGGCACAACGAACTCGCTATCCACCATGCATAGCTTCTGAAACTGATCACAAATGACAACTGATAAACTTTCCTGCTGCTTTGGTGACAACAAAAGGATACAAATGTGTACCTCCCATACTTTGTGTGCTCTCCATTACTGAGAAAATAGCTATTTAAGAAACAACGTATATCCTTATTCAAGAGGAGATATCCAGGAACTGCCAGCTTAGGCAGTTTTAACCCTCATCTTTTTGTCACAAGTTTGTTTTCGTTACACTTAGAAACAACCTAGAGCTGTGGCATTTGCCACCTTCCATATGCAGTGGTAAATGAAGGCATCCTCCTGGAGCAGTAATCTGAGACAGGAGTTCTGCACCAGCACAGTTTATTACATAATGAAGCAGAGGACAGAGAGGAGGAATAACCCTGAGTCCCAGACTCTTCAAACTTTCCAACAGAATAGAGAACCAGTTCAACATTACTAGTACAAAAACATTAAACATCTGTTTAGACGTGGAAGTTATTTTAATGCGGCTTTGTTTAAGTAAACTCATTGTAAGTAGCCTTCTGTTCTGGCAATAGTCAGATGGAAAGCTGTTGTATAAACGCCAAGTGCTTCCCAACCCAGCAGTAGAGTAAAACAGTTGAAAACCCTACACGGTTCATCCTTTCCCCAAAACCTAGAGAATGCTTTTACACCAATCATGATAAACATGATCCAGCAGAGAACCCAGGCACTTTGAAACAATGGTTAAGGGTGATCAGAACCGCTTGCACCCGGAGCAAGCTTTCCAGGGCTTGCCCTGCCACTCATGACAGAATACAGAGATCTGGGCAACAGTCTAGGAAAATACGAGATATCCCCAGAGTGATATATGGTGGACAGTCAGTTAAAGAGATTTCTCTTCAAGCAAAATTCTAGAGTCTAGGAAAAGTTAAGGCAGAACATGTATCAGCAGGGGCAAGCAATCACTTATTCCATTAGTCCCTTTCTCCCAAAACCCTGCTAAGTTTATCGATGTGAAACCACCCTGAAAGTGACATTCAGGCGATCACATGGAATTCTTCCAAGGCTTTAAACGAGTGACTCCTGTGAAGCCGGAGCTGGGAGTTACACTCACACTTCTCAGCCATGCAAGACTGCAGAAGAGCAAAGTTCGCTGCTTAGAACAATCTTAGAAGATGACTGCTAGTGCATTTCTTTCCCATATTAGTTTGAACCTCTCTGCATAAATCTATTCTTCCAAACATGTTCAGACTCTCAGCCCAGCTTACTGTATTAGTACAGGGAGGAGGGGAAGCCACGGAAGGGGAGCTGTGCTTTTAAAACTAGAAACTGGATTCTCTTCAACCAGTTTAACTTCTGACCTTCTCAGCTGTTAGATCAAGTTGTTGCAGCAGGCATGGAGCCAGACAAGTAAAATAGAGGGGCGTGCAAGTTGCTCTGCAGTCAGTTTCTGGCTCTTGAGCCACATGCAAAAGAAAGGTGTAACACATCAGATTGCAGTAACTTTTATTGAAAGATTAAATTCTGCTATTAATCAGAATAATTGAGAAATTGGGTTTTTAAAATATTATTTCCATGTCAAAGATAACTAACTGGGGCAGTGGAGTTAAAAAGGAAATTAGTAGTGCCTACCAATAGAGACCAAGGCATGGAAGTAAGGAAGATCACACTGTACTCCCACACCTTCATAACTGCTTTCGAGGTTTCTTATGTGCCTAGGCACAAGCAGTTGCTGTGAATGACTGCATGGTGAGCTGCTAATCCCATTTTACATGTATGCTAGAAATAGCTTAAAGGGAAGTTAAATTGATACAATACTAAAATGTTTGGGAAAAGTCTGATTTAACAGATATGAGCTGGAAGAATGGAGTATTTATTGAACCAGAAGGCTTTGAATGAGAGCTGTGCTTTATTCCTTTCTGTCACAGACAAGCTGAGTGATCAGTGACAAGCCAGTTACCATTTTTGTGCATTAACCTTTAATGCAAAACTGGAATTACCTAGTTTCTACAGCAGAAAGTGCTGTAAAAAGAAAGAGTGGAGTTATCTGATAGAATAACCCGTTGTTTCTTAAGTAATGTACACAGTCACCCAGCATTAACGTGTTCAGTATTTTCTCTGAACTGAAATCACAGCCCCAGTGGTGACAACACAAGTTTCCCATCTTCTGCAAGGGGTCCCTGCATGTCTGTGTATCCTTGAGTCTCAGACAGGACACCTCCTGATCAAGATACAGAACAAAACAGCAAGTTTATGAAAGGCACAGAAAATGAAAATTTTATTTTTACTTTGCCTGAAAACACAACTCTGTGTCCCCTGACTAAAGCATCAATGTCTATAACATTTAAGACCAAGTACATTACTCACACAGACTTTATTATAAAGCTTTAGCAAAAAACCAAACAGAATATAAAAAGTGTACATGAATCCAAGAGTTCTTTAGAAAAAAATATTTTAAAATCCAGAGAGAATCATGCTTGTCCCTGAACATAGAGTTCATAGTTTGCTTTTAACACAAATTCAAAGTAGGAGTTGTATTTCAAGTTGCCGAGTTCGTTTGCTTGAAGCAAATCCTTCACCTCTGGTAAATATTCACTTAACTGAACTCCTACAAAACAAAACCATTTATTACAACACTGATTAAAATACTTTGCATTAGCAGTTAATATCATTCTTAAGTAAACATCCATGCCTGCCTCACAGCTAAAATACTCTTTTGGAATTGGGAAGCTCTGATTCTATTATACATGTCAAGAAATACAATAAAGCTTAAGTAGCCTGTAAAACAGAGTTAATTTCTTTTTTATCCAGAGTTCAGTAATTTAATGATTAAACCTAAAATCCAAGTCTTTGGCATCTACATAACATTTCACCAAAATAAAAATAAATAATTAAAAAAAGGCTCAGAAAAGAAAGTTCAGTCATACAATAACTATATATCAGTTGCAACAGTTCCAGCCCAGGGTGTGCAAGTCTTACAAATGCAAGGAAATTAACAGGATTGAACACACAAAACTGGAACTGTTCTGCAGTACTTAAGTTCTGTCTTTTTCACATGAAGCCTTACGTGTTCTGCAAAACGTTCCTATGCAATAATATTTAAAACAATTGACTTTGACTCTCAGTTGCTTCCCTTCTCTCCCTCTCTCCTCCAGCTGTAAATTCCATGGCCATAACTTCCTATAGTCAGCTTTAAGTGGAGAATGGGAGGTGTATTTTTTTGTTTTGGCTTTTGCAGAGAAAAAACAAAAGGAAATAAAAATTTGGCTAAAATAGAGTAAGTTCTACTGAGCGACAGTCAGTCAGTTATTATCCTGTATCTTACAGAAGAGACATATTTACCCCCAGAAGACCTACTTTATTGTACAGTAAGCAACTGCTAAAAATCTATTGAGTGCTCTACTGAGCAAATAACTTAAAGATACTAAGATTATAACCAAGAGATCTGCTCATCTCTTATCCCCCTGAACAGTTTACAGAGATAGAATTAGCTGCAAATGATTTTAACTGCCTACTGGAAGGAATTTTTTGTTACTCTGAGAATTCAATAATGCTACTTTTTACATTTAATAATTTAATTTAATAATGCTACTTTTAAGAAGCTTTTGAAACAACAATTTCAAGACATTAAATTATATTTAAGTACACTTTACCTTCTTTCAACAGCTTTTGTAGTATTTTCACAAATATACTATCTTTAGATGCTTCAATTGGATCATCTCTACCATCTGAACAGGACCATCTGCAAGTCATAGAATAATTTTGGGAAAGAATTACACAAAAAACTAGGAAAACTAACAAGAAAAAAAACCACAGGAAAATTAGTTAAATTATCAAAGGTGATTAATACATGTCCATATGGAAACATTATGTGCTTGGTTATAGCTCAAAGCAAGAGGTTTTTTCTACCTCATGCTAATTATTCTGCACTACTATAATGTAGTCTAGTTAGGAGGAGAATAGAAATGTTTCCCATCTTCTAAACCATTAAAATCCCAACCAAACAACATTATTTCTTCAATAAAATAAAAGTATTATCCACTGAGATGAGAACTACCTATTCTCAGTAATTATATTCTACAACTGAGGTGACGAAAGTGTAGATTCATTTTTTTTTTGTAGAGCAGAGAAGCAGTTCTCTAATGTGAAAAAAAATCTAAACAAAACAAAATCAAACACTGAAAAAAGAAATGGGGAAAAAATCGCAAAATCTAAGTTGCAGGCCTGTAACAGCACAGTCACAAAACAAATAGCTTATCTACTCTGTGATTAAACATAAAGACTCATGAATACCACTCTCATCTGTGATACAAAAAAATCCCAAACATATTTTTCTAAGAAGATTGTTTTAAATGACATTTTTTTATCCTTGCAGAGCTTTATATGCACCAGTTTAAATTCAATACCAACTTAACTTGTTTTGCTGTGATTCTAACCTTTCAGTTGTTAAAATTTCCTGTTCCATGTGCTAAGCTGTCAGACAAAACTGGTTCTCATATCACTCCCCAAACTACCACAGGCCTGTAACAGATCTGAACCTGGATTCAGAAGCTATTATTGACAAATCCTCTGTACTTTACTGGTTTTACCCTGGATGTCTCTTCAGCTCCTAAATGTCTAGGATTACATCTTTAATTCCACTAGGAAGAATGTGAGAGAAGGAAGGAGGGAAAGGGGATTTTCTCCCCTTGGGCACAGAGAAGGATAGGAAGGACACCAGCAGAGCATCAGGAGCACACTGAGCAAGG